>VZTA01023094.1:459891-534980 GCA_013398855.1 Mohoua ochrocephala | reverse complement strand
CAGCTCTTCTGGAGCCTCTTTAGATACAGGAAAGGTCTCCCTGGAGCTTCTCTTTTCCAGGCTGAGCAATCCCTATAACATTAAAAACCATCTCTTTTTTTCCCATAAAGGTAAAAATTATATACATTGGTTTTTAAAATATTTGTATCAATTATTTCAAGTAATTTGCTCCAAGCCCCATCCAGCCTGGCCTTGGACCCTTCCAGAGATTGGGCATCCACAGTTCTCTGGGTGTTTATGACAAGCTTAGCCCCTGGCATAGCTCAAACCCTGGCACAGGGACCGAGGCAGGACCCTGCCACCCTCCCTGTGATGGAGGGTGAAAACCGTGATGATCCTTATCCACCCCAACCCCTTTCATTCCTTCCAACCCCACACTCACCCCTTGAGGTCCTTCCCCTTTCTTCCTAAGGCAGCACAATTCTTCTAACAACCCCTTGTGAGGGCCCTCCCCGCGTTGTCTTCAGATTTGGGGCACACAGAATCACCCAGAGCTCCTCTAGGTTGTGGCTTTTGGGGCTCCTTGGGGGACATTTGGCTTCCCCTGAGCTGCTCTGACCCTTTCCTTGAATTCTCTGGTCTTTTAGACGTGTTAGATTAACCAGAAAGCTGGAGAACATTCCCTGATCCTGTGCTGGTTTTAAAGCAGGCTTGCCCCGAGCAGCTGGTTTGTCCTTGAGCTCCCTGGGGACTCTGGTAGGAGCAGTGCTTGATTTGGGGAGGTTTCCTGCCATTTTATCATTTTGTCCTCCAGCTTTCCTGCCTGGGTTCCTGTTCAAACCACATCCTTGATAAATAGAGTAAGCCCAGGGGCTGATTTATTCTGAGACAACACCAGGGTCTCTCCAAACCCCGCGTGCCCTTTGCAGCTGAGCAGCAGAGCACATCCTCCTACATGTGTAAAAATGCAGGGCCAGGCCTGCAGCAGGAACAGTTTCTGCTTTCTGCAACTTCTCTGCAGTAAAACCACTGGGTCAGGGCCTGAAAATTAAAGTGACTCAGGGTTCACGGCTTAAACAACCTGCCCAGGGTGTGTGAAAGCACAGCCAGGCTGGGAAGAAGGCCATGAAACATTTATGGGTCTGGGTCTTATGAGCCAGTAGTACCAGGCACAAATATTTTATCCCAGGAAAAACCTCAGCTTCCCTCTGCTTCCCTCTCCCTCTTTTGTTAGACTCAGAGTTGCCTGGCTGATAAATCATCACTGTATTAATTTAATATTATGGGAAGAGTCATAAACACCTGACTCCCACTCTGGGTCCATTGATCTCTCTGATGAATGGAGACTTTCTGCTCCAAGAAACTTCCCGTTAAATCACATGCCTCGGGAATGCAGATGAGCCCTAACGCAGCAGAAAGGCTGTGGTCACGGCCTTTGTGACTGTCACAGCACAGGTGGCTTTGGAGCAGGGCTCATCAAATCTTCTGAGAGGGGTCGTGTTATTTCCTGAAGGAGTTAAATCCTCGAGGGATGTAAAACTCTGTGGATGTGGCACTTGGGGACATGGCTCAGTGGTGGCCTCAGTGATGTGGTTGTAACCATCCAGGTTCTGTTTCTTCAGGAAGAAATCCATGCAGCAGCGGGGCAAAGGTTGGAAAGGTTTTGGAAAATTTTCACTTTAGGACAATAGTTTATGATCCCACATTTGTGGTTAATGCTGAGTTTTGTACCCTACAAAATGCCAGAGATTAATGTGGCTTTGTGTAAATCCTCCACATCTGTGACTAAAAGATCTCGTGCCAGCCAAGGCTTCCCTATTTCCCCATATCCATGGTTAATACGGACTGGCAGAGGTCTTAGTTTTTAGAACAAAGATCAAGTGCCAGAATAAAGAATGATAGCAGAAGGTGCATGGTGACCTGGTAATGTATTTGAGACACTCTCAAGGAGTGAAGATTCATCAGACAATCCAGGACCATACAAGGGAGTTTTCAGGAATGGGATGCTCCAAATGCCACCAAAGACCCTCAAAAGACCCTTGCTCATATACAAATAAGTTCATGGTAATAATGAGCACGGAAATGTAATGAATATGGAATAGAAATGTGAGGAATATATATTAATTTCATGGCTATAACCTGGTCTCTAAGATGGAGAATTCCCACACATCCAGCCCTGCTAATTCAGTATTGTTGGCTTTCTAATCCAGCAAATCTGTTGCAAAGTTTATTCCCTGTTTTCTGGTGACACAGCGGAGCCAGGCCTTGCAGAAGAGACACTGAATCCCTCTCCAGAAGCACTAAAAGATGCTCTGGATCATTTTCCTCCTTCCTTTTATTCCCATTTCGAAAGAGAATTCACTTCCCCTTTATCCCATAGGATCCTTAGCTGTCCTATTCCACACCCAACAGCATCTGGCCCTGCCCTGAGGCAGTGGAACCTCTTTATCCCACCAGGTATGACTCAAACTGCCCAGATTTTCCAAATTTTCTCCTCCGGAAGGGAGGTGCTTCTGCTGGGACGGTGAGACCTCCTCAGACATTTCCTTTGGGAGCTGAAGGGTCCCTCCATGGGAATGTTCCCAGTATGTGTTGGCCAAGGGGATGGTGGAGCCAAAAGGTTTTGTTTGAGAGCTGGGTTTTGCTCCCACATCTCTCAGTTTGTATTCCAGACCGAAGCACTTGGAGAGACCTGGACACCGTTCCTTTCATCCAGGAGAATTTGGCCCCTTAGCGATCCTTTGTCATTTTGTCCTTTAAAATTTGGAGTTCAAGGTTGGAATTGCTCCTCCAGACAGGAATCATGACAGAGAAATTCCATGTATATGACATCCATGGATTAAAAAAAAAATCTGGAACTTTCTGGACAAGAGGACACTGAGCATGACCAAAATGCTTCAGGCAGGAGTTGTTTATATGAACAAGGAATTGTACTCAGCTCAGGGATCTGATGGAATCACTTCCACCCTCCAGTTTGTAGTTTTCTGCTTGAATAAATAACCCCAAAAAGCCTTCAAATGAAGACTTTTCATAGTGTGCAAAGCAGTTTTTAGAGACATCACCACAACACCAAGATAAGCTGGACTCGATGATCTTCCAGGTATTTTCCAGCCTTATTCTGGGATCTGGAGTTCTAAGAGAATTGATCAAGTTCAACGTCGTACCCAAGACTGTTCCATCAGGACTTTGAACATCCAGCCGTGGGGCTTTTATGAGGAATTTCCTCTCTGCTTCTGTTGCCTGCAAAATCCTGAGCAAAAGTCACGAAAAATGGATCTGCTTAAAGGAAAAAGTATTAAAAACAGGTCTGGAAAAAGGAGGGAACAAATCTTAAATACGGGTATGGAAAGAGAAGGTAACAACACAGATGAGAGTGGAGAACAACGAATGAAATCAGTCGGGAATTACCAATCCTGACTCTCGTTCTCTGAGTTGTAACATTTGGAATTGCTGACTCTGCAATTAAGGATATAACATCGTAATCCAACCAAAATGCCCCTTTGGAAATGTCAGAACAAGCTCCAACAAGCAGGCAAACAGAAATCCTGGACTGCACTGGGAAGGATGGAGAGCAGGAAGCAGCTGAGGAGGAAGAGGTTTTTATTCCCCTATTGCCCGATCTTTTCGATCCTCCTGGCTCCCTCATATCTGTTGGAGGTGACAGGAGATGCTCTCCTTGCTGTTCCTTTCTCCTGGTGTGGGGTGTTATGAACAGAGGGGAAATCCCATCTCTCTGCTCATTCCAGGGATCTGTGACGCTGAGAATTCTGCAGGAAACAAAGAAAGAGAAAGCTCTGAAGCCTCAGAGAGTGTGCACTCAGTTTTCCAGCTTTTCCTCCCACTTTGGCTTTTCCAGAACACCATTCCCTGTCACGCCAGGGCTGCATTTGGCTCTGAAACGTCCCTGAGCCAGACAAATCTGCAGGAGTGGGAAACAGAGGGGCTTTTTCCTCAGTTGC
Source organism: Mohoua ochrocephala (assembly GCA_013398855.1). Taxonomy (NCBI): domain Eukaryota; kingdom Metazoa; phylum Chordata; class Aves; order Passeriformes; family Acanthizidae; genus Mohoua; species Mohoua ochrocephala. The sequence goes on along the minus strand of VZTA01023094.1, from coordinate 531,081 downwards.
ATCATCTTCCCTTCCTGTGGATTCTCTGCGGGCACCTCGGAGACATCAGTGTCCCACATCTGCTCTGGCATCTCCACATCCCAGAATCCCAGGAGGGGGTCAGGTTAGAGAGACCAGAGTGGGTCACTGGTGCCACCTCCCTGCTCCAGCAGGGCCATCCCAGAGCACAGGGCACAGCAGTGTGTGCACACAGCTCTGCAATAGCCCCAGGGAGGAGACTCCACAGCCTCTCTGCACAGCCTGCTCAAGGCTGGGCACTGCCCAGGGCAGAGGTTCTGCCTCCTGCCCAGGGGCAATTGCTGGGCTCGGTCCCTGCCCGTGGCTCTGGGGCCACTGCTGGGCCCCCGCAGCAGAGCCCGGGCCCTGCTCGGAGCCCTCCCTGCACACAGGGACAGCCAGGGCTGAGGGCCCCTCTCGGCTGGGGCTCCTCTCGAGGCTGAGCAGCCCCGGCTCCCTCAGCCTTTCCTGGGCACGGAGATGCTCCAGGCCCTTCCTCGGCTCCGCAGCCTCCGCCGGCCCCGCTCCAGGAGCTCCCTGGCCCCGCTGTGCTGAGGATCCAGAGCTGGACACAGCACTCCAGAGGTGCCTCCAGGGCTGGGCAGAGGAGTTGGATCCCTCCCTGACCTGCTGGGAATTCTCTTTCTGATGGTCCCCAGGATTTCTTTGGCTCCCTGCCCCCAGCACAGGTCAGGAACAGCTCATTGTCCACCAGACACTGCTGACCCATGGGTATATTCCTTAGCTCCATGTTTTATTCCCTATAATTAGCGCAACATAGAAGCAGAGCCTTTCTTCAGTCTTTTCCTGCAAATGCACAAATCCAAGGAAGGAGTGGAGACAGCAGCCTGAAGAAGGAATGGAAAAATGTCTGATTCTTTTATTAATTCCCTGAAATAATGGGGAAAGCAGGAGTTCACCTGATAAGCACCCAGGGAATCGTCAGCAGGAGTGATGGTGGTAATCACTCAAACGACAAACGCAGAGGTACAAGAGCCACCGGCGGGATTGTTAAGACACCTGGGTGAGAGATAAGCAGGACAGGAAAGATCCTAATATATTATCCAAAAATAACGGCAGGGTTCGTGTGGAGAAAGGTAAACAATTAAAAAGAGCATAATGACCCATGATGGACGATTCCAGCTTTGGGAATGCAGAAATCAGGATAGAAGTGATCCATTCCTGGTCTCTAATAAGGAATCTTAGCTCAGCATCTTTGGATTTGGCCTGCTGGGAAGCTGAGCTACACTTGGTACACTGGTGCTGCTGGGAAGGGCCTGGAGTGGGAATGAATTCCAGAGGGAGGAAAACCACTTGTTTGGGATGTACTGGAGTGGAGCCAAACTGCTTGCAGGGCTCTGGAGAATGGCAAGCGCTGAGGGACGTTTTCCCAGCACAGGGAAACTCATCTGCAGTTCTCTGTCCAGTCTGGAGCTCCAACAGCTCCAGGGAGATGCTGAGAAGCTCTGTGGGATCTACTGGAGACACAACAAGGTGTCTCAGGGCTTGGAGCAGATGTGAGACATGGAGGAAATACAGGAAAATGCAATTCTTGGCCAGGGAAGCTGTGGCTGCATCCCTGGAGGTGTCCAAGGCCAGGTTGGATGGGCTTGGATCAACCCGGGATAGTGGAAAGTGTCCCTGCCGTGGCAGATGATCTTTAAGGTCTCTTCCCACTCAAACCAGTTCATGATTCCATGAAATCCCGTGAACTGCAAACCTCCCACCTCCCCCAGTACCAGCACGGTCTGAGCAGCAAGAGTAGCACCTCCTGTGGCTCTGTGTGAGCAGATCCAGGCCAGGGCTGGGATGTCCAACCCAGAGATGAAGCTTAACACAATAATGACCAGGAGAAGTGATCGGAAAAGGGACCAAAAAATGTGGAAGGATGGCAGGAATGCGAGGAGGCATAGCCAAAAAGGACCAAGTGCTGCCATGGGTGTTGAGAGTCCCTGGTCTTCATACTTCTGGGGGAATTCCAGGAGGCATTTGGGCCTCCTGAGGTTTCCCTGAGCACCCTCTGCTCCAGAAAACCATCCCTACTTAGCCCTAGGGAGCTTATATTCCAAGGCGGGTGAGCAGTGGGAGCCATCCTGGTGGGATGAGGCTCCAAAGGCTGCACTTCAGAAGAGCTACAGTTCCTTCCAGGCCACAGGTTTGAGTGTTTGGAGTCAGAGGCCCCTAGGATGGCAAGGCAGGCACTATCAGCACTCCTTCTCCAGGAGATCATTCCCAAGGAATATATTTTCTTGTAGTGCAGGATGTTGTCGTGCAGTTTGTGAGGCTGCCTTGCTGGTTGTGAGTAATTTATGGATATATTATGTCCCCTGGCAGTGCTGTTTTAGTAAAGCTGTCCCTTTTTCTTCTGGTGCTCTTTCATCCCTCTGGGAATGGAGCTGATATATCCTTAAAGAAAACAGAGCTCCTTCATATTTCCACAATGGGATCTTAAGTGGAGTAATGCAGATGAAGGGCAGCACACAAAAACAATCCTGCTTTGTGTCTTAAATAAAAAAATACCTTTCCCACAGAGGCAGGCAGCGGGGATTTTTCTCCCAGGCTTTCCACGGAAAGTGTTGGCTCTTAAAGGAATTCTCTCTGTGTCTCTAAGCAATTCCGAGCACATTTTCCCCACACATTTCTGCTGGGTAAAATACAGGGAGGCTTTTATCAAGTGGCTTTTTTGTATCGCATGGTTTCTCCAGGTGCTAAACTGGGCTTGAGGAGATTCCAGAGTGTTTTGAGGGAAAGAAAGGGAGAGGGGAGCAGGGGTGCTCCCAGACACTGATCCCGGGGAAATCACAGAGTAAACGAGCTCCACCTTGAGATCCACTTTTCCCTGGGTGAGGTTCTTGCTGCCCCTGGGTCATTCAGATGCCTGGATCGTCTCCCCGGGCTGACAAAGCTTCCAAGCCCAGAGATGCCTGCAGGAATCTCACAGGAATTTTGCTGTTGCTGCTCTTTCCTCTGCCTGTGGAATGAAGGGAGTGCAGAGATCTCTCAAATCCCTCCAGAGCCAGGGGAACATCCACGAGGTGCCCTGACTAGCTGAAGGTGCAGTAGATTCAGAGCCCATGGCCATGTCCTGACCCCGCTCCTTGGTAAAGATCTCAGGATTGAAAACTGAGCTGATGTGCAGGAAGAGGAGCAATTTTCCTGAGCTTGTGTTGGATTTAGAGAGAGGAGCTGCTCTCTGTGGAGCAGAGCTGTGAGGGAAATTACCTTTGCAGGGAAGGAATCTCCATGGCCTCCCTCCTGACATGGATTCAGGAAGGAATCCCACTCTCTCACGATTCAGATGCTTTCAGGGAAGCTGCTGTCCCTGGGTCCTGCTGTTTCTGGGCTGTCTCGCTCTCACTGGGCTTTGAGCCTCCATTGCCTCCCACACACGGCTCTCCCAGGGCACAGATGTGAGGATTCGCCCCAAAATGTGAGTTCACGGCTCTGCTCCCTTTCTCCCACCAGCCTCATCCCTGCTCCTCCTTGTTTCAATAGAAGGAGTAGCAAAAGTGGAGTCAGCCCTCCCCTATTACCTCAGCCCGCCCCTTTTCCCCACTTAATTTCACCTCTAAACCGACTGGAGCGGGCCAGGACCCCTCATCCTTCCAGAGTTACTGGAACACATCTGAAGTGTCAGAACGGGAGATGAGATTGAAAATTGCATCAAGCAGCTCTGCTGAGAGCCTGGCTCTGCATGTCCTTTCCCTGCTCCGAGCACAGGGAAGTACTCGGGGCTGAGATGTGGGGAGAGGGGGCAAAGTGAGGATTGGCTGCTGGCAGGGACTGAGGGAGTTGACACAGAGGTTGTGAGAGGGCCTGCCTGAGCCCTGTGCTCACCCCAGCACTATCCAGCTCTCGTGAGCTCCCAGCAGGGCCATGATCCCGTTTGGGAGAGGATGGTGTTATCCTGAGCTGTATAGGAACAAAATGAAGATGGAAACCCAATCTTGGCTGGTCCAGGCCGCAGCCAGAGGCTCTGGCTGCAATCACAGCACCACAACCTCGTTTGCAGCACACGTGGGACATCCGCAGCACAGTCACGCAAATCCGGCCTTTGGATCCAGCTGCTGCTCCCCACATTCCCATCTGGCAGCACAGGGAGAAGGAGAAGCAGATCCTGCTGGAAGCTGCCCCAGCCCTACCCAGCCCCTCCTTCCAGCAACCCCCTGGAGCAAGGAATGAGGTGCCAGCAAAGCCATCCCAGTGGCCAGGAACCCAAAAGCCCCTCACCTTCCTGGCCCCATGGAGACCCCCTGTCCACCCTCACTGTGGCTACAAATGGGCAGTGGGTGGGCAAGTGCTGCAGATCCTTGAAAAGGAACACCTCAGCATCAGGAGTAGGGGCTGGGATGGTGCAGGATCACTGAGAGGGACTGAAAAGGCAGCAGTTGGTGTGAGGAGCTGCTAAAAGGCAGCAGGAGGTGGAATTGAGTTCCCTTTCAAGGGTCTGCAGCACTGGGCCTGCACTGCCCAAGAGCCCAAAGCCCTGCCCAGGAGCCCCTCACCTCCCTGGCCCCATGGAGACGCCCTGTCCACCCTCACCATGGCTACAAAAGGGCAGTGGATCTCCAGAACATTGAAAGGGACCTCAATTTTACCTTGCAACATCCTGGCCCTTCTCCTGCTCCTTTTACTCAGGCACGGGATCCACCGGAGTCTTTCCCATGCTCTGGAATGTGTCCCTGAGGAGAGGGTGACTGCACTGGCTGCAGCCTCAGTGGGATGGTCTGAAGGTTTTTAACTCTCTCTCACAGCCCATCTCTCTCAGCACAGCCCTGACAGCAGGGAGGTGTTAGGGAGCAAGTCCCACTGCCAGGGGGTCCCTGGGGTGGTTTGTGCCCAGCAGCAGCTCTGCCCTCATGTGCTCAGTGAGAATCCCCTGGGGAGCAGTGGGACAAACACTTCCCTGCCATTCCTCTGGCATGGAAAAGAAGGAATCTGGAGGCAACCATCAAGTTGTCTGGGTGTGCTCCAGTGTCAGGGAGAAGGGACAGAAGGAGCTGCTGCTCTTTGCTCTGCTGCCATGGGCAAGATCCCAACTTTCAGCTCTGGCAGTTTTTCCATCTTGGGACTCTCCATCCCAGGATGAACTCACACCAGGAGAGGACCTTGCTGGTCAAAACCCTTCTGTTGGTGGTTCTGGTTTTGGAGCGCCTAAGCCATTGGTGGCCATGTCAGACATGAATCTCTCCTCCCTATAGGAATCCTTGTCAACGGTGTGTGTGGCCCTGCCTGAGCAGGGGGGTTGGATGAGGTTGACTCCAGAGGTGTCCACCAACCTCAGCCAGGTGACCCTGGTTGGAGCTGGAACTTGATGATCTTCAAGGTCTCCTTCCAATCAAAACCATTCACTAATCCGGTGATTCTCTTCTCCAAGGCAGCAGCTCCGTGGTGGAGGTATTTTATCCCCAGAGCTGTTATCACCGACACCACGAAAATCTGAGGCTCAAATTCCAAGACAGGAGATGTTCAATCACAGCCCTAAAATCCCAGAATGACAAGCAGAGCCCCAGAGAAACTCTGACACAACGTGGGAGGTGCAGCAGCAGGGAAACACCAAATTTTCCCTGCTGGAGAGCAAGCAGAGTTTCAGCAGCCTGCAAACTGCAACATTCTGGGCTCATATCTGCCCATAATTTATCACCCTGGTGAGCAGGACTAAATCAGAACTGCAGCAACACTCGGCTCTCAACAGCCCCCTCAATCAGGGAGCTCAGAGCACTGTGGAGCACACAATTAACCTTCCACTACTGAAGGAGGTGAGTGATGGCCTTGTGCTCTTATCAGGCATCATCCCCTCTTCCATCCCTGCAGCTTTTTGGAAGTGTCCTGGGACCAGGTTTGGGATCAGATCTTATCAGTTAAAAGGGATGCAGCTTTTTCAGGGCTGCACAGGGAGTCCGATAAACACCCCCAGCAAAATCCTTATTTTATTTTCCCTGATCTGGGTTTCCTTTCCCAAAGCCCAGAGCTGTGAGCGCCCTCAGGAGTGGCATCTACAGCTCTGGTGGGACATGCTGGGGCCGCACAAGTCCCCATTTCTGTGACTCATGGAAAGCCAATTCCACAGAAATTCATTTCCAGGAGTGTCTGCAGTGCCAGCTGGGCTGCAGGATTTGATTCTCTTGCTCCACGATCACTTTGTGTTACACTGATGGGCTGGCCCTTCATGAAGGGCTGGTTATCCCACATCCATCCCACTCGTTCCCTTTCTCTCGATCCCGTGATTGGACAGCTGAGCTCAGGGCTGCATTATTCCCTGTCAGGCTGGTGACATCTTTGGAGCTGAAACAGCATCCCAGGGGTGTCACAGCACAGTCACTCCAGTGACCCACCCACTCCTGTTCTCTCGGAGCTCCCTCATGGAAATGATCCATTTCTCCTTACTCATCTTGGGACTTCAAGAGAAAACTCCTCCTTTCATTGGCGTGCCACAGAAACATCTCCACTAAACTTCATTTTGTTGCTCCCATGAATGCTGGGCCATGAATGTAGTGTGGACAAGGATGGAGAGCACGGAGAAAGGAAAGGAATTGTACATGTCCAGAGAAGCTGTGGCTGCCCCTGGATCCCTGCAAGTGTATAAGGTCAGGTTGGACGGGGCTTGGAGCAACCTGGGATGGTGGAAGGTGCCCCTGCCCATGGCAGGGGGTGGTACTGGATGGGCTTAAAGGTCCCTTCTCACCCAAACTGGGATAGTGTGAGGAGAGAAGATGTCCAAGGGTTAATGGGCAGACTGGCTCAGTGACAGCTGCAGTGACAACCACACCTCTGAGACACCTGGCACCACAATTCCCACGTTCAGAGCTCTTTGTGGTCACCTTCATCCTCCAGTGAGGTTCTCTTGAATCCAGCGAACAAACAAAGCTGATTTATTTCTTTATGCAAATTTGGAGCTTTCAATAGAGGGGATTTTCTCTCTCTCATTCTTTGAATATATTGCTAAAACCCAAGGTTCGCTGGCTGGAACCCCAGGCAGGGACCTGAGGCAGGGCTCAAAGATGATGTGACACCCCAGGCACAGCCCTGGATGTGCCCAAGGAACATTCCTGAGCAGGACTTGGAAAGGGAAAAAACCCGGAGGTGAAGCACCCACAAAGTAGAAAAGGTCATTCCCAGGTTCTTAATGATTCCCAGATCCCTGGGGAACTCTGCGGTGTCTCATGAACAGGACTGGCTGCATTTGGTTGGAATTTGTGGCAGAGGCAGATCCTTCTGTGCTGCTCCAGTGGTGCCACAGTCAAGGAGTCACGGAATTGCTGCACACGGGGCATGAAGAAACCAGAATTTTGCTCATCCCCTGCCAGGGGCCAGGAGAATCCCGTGTGCTCAGCTCAGACCTTTGCATCCAAATGTCCAGTGAAAGATGCCTTAAAAATCCCCCACTCTCTTTCCTCATCCGGAATTCGCCCTCACAATCGCCTCACAACACACGCATTGCCCCCATTCCACTCGTTATCTCCACTCCACCCCTTGTCACCACTCCACCCCTCGTTTCCGTTTCCACTCTCAGGTGACAGGATGCTTTGTCACCTCCGCAGCTCCTTCCCTACAATTCCAAGTGGCACAATGCCTCCCTTCATCACTTCCCTACTTCCAGTGGTGATGGTTCTGATTTCCTTCAAAAATCCTCTTGTCCTGATCTCTCCCACTCCTGCAACTCCAAACTCTGCTGCCTCCTTCCTGAGCTGCGCCACACCCACACGCAGCTTTCCAGGTGAGATGAATGAGGGACTTGTCTTTACACACAAGCTGTGGGCCTGCTAGTAGATAAAACTAGCACTGAGAGATAAAAGAAACAATGGGAAGGATCCCACTGATTGATGAATGGAAAGAGAGAGATTTGTCTTTACAAACTGTAGGTCTGCTAATAAATGAAGTTGCATATTGAGAGATGAAAGAAACAATGGGAAGAACCATAAATTCCATAGGAATTATAAAAAAAGGAGAGGGGGTATACATTAGAAGGGAGTCTTAGGTATTAGGTGTTCTGGGAAGTCTGTACCTCTCAAGTACCTCAGCCAATGGGGAAAGAGAGAGGGAAATGCGGCCGGGAAATTTGGATAATTAGGAGGCTGCGTCCTCCAAAGATTTGAGAGACCCCAGGGAAATGCCCCATGGCCTCTCCCTTTATTTGAATAAAGTAAAAAGACTCCTCTGTCTCCTTTTTGGCCCTAAACCTCTGGTGTTTGTGGATTAATTTTCCTGACATAGGCAAAGCTTTGGGTGTGCGGAGCGGAATAGGCACCTCCAGAGCGGTGCCTGTACTTCCCCACCACAAAAGGACATCCTGGGATGTTTTCCTGCAGTTCTGGGTGTTCCCTGTGCTCTCCCCAGGGCAGCTGAGTTTTCCTGTTCACTGGAATCATGATCCATGCCATCCATCACTGCTCACCTGAGCACGAGGCCTGTTTGTGCTGCCATGAAAGGGCATTAAATTGATTTTATGTGATTTGCTCTTGACAAATCAAACTTGGCTGTAATTCCCTGCCTCGTTATCTCCCAGGTGTTCACAAGCACTTTGCCAGATAATATATTCCCATTTTTTCCCAGGTATTTCAGGCCGCTGGCTGGGCAACTGATCCCCAAATTATCCTTTTTTTTAAAGATAGCTTTAGCATTTATTTTTCCAGACCTCCCAAATTTTCTCCACACACAGTTCAAGACAAAAGCCAAGTGCTCCGAGATTGATTCAGCCTCCTTGAAGCACCACATGGAGAATGCTGGCAGGGCCAGGCAATTTGGGTTCCCCTAATAGCCTTAAGAGCACCCTGCCCCGTCTTTCTCCTGCTGCAGGGTAAATTCTGTCCCCTTTATCAGCGGAGCTGTTTGTTCACCCTGTCATTGTCACCAACTCCTTTAGTGAAGGCTGAAACAACAGCAGAGGAAATTCCTTTGCTTGAGGCATCATCGGTTAAGACCCCAAGAAAAGTCACTTTTGCCTTTTTTTCAACACATCATTACAGGAATTTCCCTCATTATTTTTTATTTCCCTCACTACTCAGCTCCCTGTGCCTCGCCAAATCTCAATTCATTCACGGAGAAGGAGACATTGTCCAAGTGGAAGCTGTGGCCACATGCCTGCTTAATTTTTCCTGTGTCTCACCTCCATCACTTTTTTATCTCAGTTCCGAGCTGGGAATGTGGCTGTACCCTTTTCCCATGGGATACAAAATGAGCAAATCACTTTCTCCCAGGGTCCTGAGCTTCCTGCAGCTGGGACAGCAAATTCCTTCAGCATTTCCTTGGGTGGCTTTCTACCACATCATGTTAAGGTCGAGTTTTGTGCCCATCCAGGGAAAGCACTGGGGAGTGGAACCCAGAGATTTGTCTCAGCCAAATTCAAGTAGTGCCAATCCAAGGGAAATCCCACAGGGAGCAGAGGGGCAGCTCCCATCTCTGCTCCCTGGGACAGGGACAGGAGCCAGGGAACGGCTGGAGCTGGGCCAGGGCAGGCTCAGAATGGAGATCAGGGAAAGGTTCTTCCCCCACAGGGTGCCGGGCACTGCCCAGGCTCCCCAGGGAATGGGCACGGCCCCGAAGCTGCCAGAGCTCCGGGAGCGTTTGGACAGCGCTGCCAGGGATGCCCAGGGTGGGATTGTTGGGGTGTCTGTGCAGGGCCAGGAGCTGGGCTGGATGATCCCCGTGGGATCATCCCACTCACGATATTCCAGGATTGTGTGATTTTGATAACTACAGCAGGTAACAGCGGCGGGCTGGGACACACAGGTTCATTTTAAATAAACCAGAATGATCCTGCACAGGCCTGACTTGAGTCTAAAAGTGACATCAAACTAATGCAGAATTTCCACATTCAGGTGATGAGAGGACATAAGAGACATCTGTGGGGCACTTGAGGACTCCCCAGCCTCAGCTGCCTTCCAGAGTTTCTGAGTTTACCGGGGATGTGGAGCTTTTCCATCCCTGCAGACACCTCGGATGCAGCTCTAGCCGAGGTTTCTGTGCTCTGACACTACTATTAATCCCCAGCACTGTCAATTATTTATTGTCCCTCTCGGTGGTACTCTGTCACAGGCCGGGCTGGAGCAGCTTGTGCTCCCCGACAGGCTGTCATGTCCGTGGCTATCTTTGGAGCTCATCCACCTCGGAGATGCTGACGGAAGAGATGAAGGCTCCTTGTCACACCAACGCAGCCAGAGCCACTCGTACTGTCCCCGCAGCACTCCCAAGGAACAGGACAGATAGTGCCATTTGCTCCGGGTTTAAAAGTCATTGCCTGCTTTTATTCCTGGCAGGACAAAGGACGGAATTGTAGGAAACAGGAGCAATCAATCCCGGGCTATTAAATAAAAGCACTTTGATGGGATCATTACATGAATTAATCCGTAGCTGATCATTTCCTTTTAAGGCCGTGTCCTGCCCCACCATTCCAGCGGCATTTCTGCTTTGTCACCTGTCACCTGCAGGACAAACGTGTCCCCAGGTGTGTCTCCAGAACAGAAGTGTCACCGTGCAGGCAGCGACCCTTCTGAGGGCCCCGGAGGCCAGCGAGAGCTGGTCCCAAGCCCAGCCTTGGCAGATCCCCGGGCACGGGCTCTTCATCCGTTTGTTATTCATGGCTGAACTCCCCCTGCTCCCATCCCCTCCTAATGACTGCACCGTGATGATGGTGATGATGATGTGGTGATTCGCTCAGGGCTCCTCTGCTTCAATGAGGAGGGTGAAACATTTACCGGAGAGGTTCAGAGCCCACGCACAGCCACCGGCTTCTCACAATTCCTAATTAATCAAGGGTGTCGTTAACGAGCAGCAGCCAAGCAGGTGGCTGTTGCTTTTAAGGGTGCACTGGGAATCGAGTGTGGATTGAGATAATGAATCGCCAGAGCAGGAGTGGATCGGACTCTGTGTGAGTCACACCTGCCCTGTGGTCTTTGGGCATTAACTGGACATTAACAGGGCATTAACTGGGCAGTAACTGGGAATTAACATGCCGTGAGGGTCATGTGCTAGCATTCCTTGCCTGCCAGCCCAGGGATAAAGCGTCCCTCAGCAAGGATTTTGCTGCTGTGAAATCCTCGGCTATGGGCTATGGGTAGGTCACAGAATCGTGGAATATCCTGAGTTACAAGGGATCCACCAGGATAATGCCTTCCAGCTCCTGGGCCTGCACAGACACCCCAACAATCCCACCCTGTGCCTGAGGGTGTTGTTCACTCTTTGTTATTGGAATGGAGATGAAGGAGCTCCCAAACTTTGCTTCATGCCACTGTGTTCACAAACAAATATCTAGTGTTTAATTTTAGTTATTAGTGGGATAAATATTTGTTCCAAGCACTTTGGATGCTGAAATAGAAAGCTGCAAACACGGTTGGAGCTGAAAATGGGCTCTAGGGGTTGATGAGAGAGGAAGGCCTGGCTTGGGGGCTGGTTTGGCTGTAGGAGGCTCTGGCTGGTGGGGGCTGGAGTAGTGTTGAGATTAATCATCTCCTGGGTCCCCCAAAAGTGTCACCCAAGGACCTCCAGGAAGGATGGGGAAGAGCTGGCAGTGGTCTGTAAGGTGTCACTGCCATCTGTGTCCTTTTTCTGGTGAGACAATTCATGTCCAAACTAGGAGAGCCTTGCTGGTGCCAACCTGAATTTCTTTGTGTGGAGTAAGACACATCCCTGCTGTCTCCACGACCCATATCCCCCTTGCAGTGGCTGTGGGGGCATATTCCCATGAATATCCCTTGGAAGCCCATGATTCTTCTTTCCAGAAGAAATCCCCGTAGTAGAGGGAGTGCCCTGAAGCTCCCAAACTCAGAGTTCCACATCCCGGGGCAGAGCCAAGAGCAGCTGTGCTGCAGGAATGTTGCAAACATCTCCTGCAAACCCTGTGTCCCTCAGGAATTCTGCTGCCTGACCTTAGCTATAGATCTTTGGATTTGCTCCTCTGGAATATTTATGTCTGACCTTTGCCACTCGGACGTGCGTGCAGGAACTGTGGAGGAAAAACAGATGAAAGATTCCCGACTCCTCGTGGGCCAGGCGGGAGCACAGTGCTGCAGGAAAGTCTTCCAAACATTATTGATTCTCTGGGATCCCCCTGGGTCGTCTGTGGCCTCATCAGCTTCACACAGAACTGATGGCCTCCTTCTCTGCTCCAGGGTTATGAACTTGGCTTGTTGACACTTCTGCCTTCCCAGGATTGATTCCCAGAGTCTTTGCTGTGTTTAAAACGGGCCCTTTTCATTCCTTCCTCAGCTTTTGGAGTAAAGAGAGCACTTTTTGCCCTTTTTACTTATCCCCACTTTCCTCCTTGGACTGTCAGATCCATAATTGCTCCAGCAGAGCATCCCTGCTCTGCTCCGGCCCTGCCCATCAGCCTTCTCAGGGAGCAAAACTGCCAGGCATGTGCTGAAGAACAAATGAGCCCTTGGTGGAAATGGCTCATCCTGGATTGTGTTAGGATCCTGTCCCTCTGCCCAGCCCTGGAGGCACCTCTGGAGTGCTGTGTCCAGCTCTGGATTCTCAGCACAGCAGGGCCAGCGGAGGCTGCGGAGCCGAGGAAGGGCCTGGAGCATCTCCGTGCCCAGGAAAGGCTGAGGGAGCCGGGGCTGCTCAGCCTCGAGAGGAGCCCCAGCCGAGAGGGGCCCTCAGCCCTGGCTGTCCCTGTGTGCAGGGAGGGTTCCGAGCAGGGCCCGGGCTCTGCTGCGGGGGCCCAGCAGTGGCCCCAGAGCCACGGGCAGGGACCGAGCCCAGCAATTGCCCCTGGGCAGGAGGCAGAACCTCTGCCCTGGGCAGTGCCCAGCCCTGAGCAGGCTGTGCAGAGAGGCTGTGGAGTCTCCTCCCTGGGGCTATTGCAGAGCTGTGTGCACGCACTGCTGTGCCCTGTGCTCTGGGATGGCCCTGCTGGAGCAGGGAGGTGGCACCAGTGACCCACTCTGGTCTCTCTAACCTGACCCCCTCCTGGGATTCTGGGATCTAATGTTGAAACTGTGAAGAAAAGTTGGGAAGAAGAAAGCAGAATACCCAGTGGATGCTCCCAGTGACCTGGACGGTGACAGCCATTGACTAAAGGCAATTCCCAAGTTTTCCTGTTGGGCACAGCTCCGAGGTGGCTCAGGATGGAATGTGTCCAACTGCCCCCAAAGCACTTGGAACAGTGAGGAGCAGAAATAACTGAACCAGAAAATGGGGAAACACAAATGATAAGGAGCTTCAATTAATATCCTGGACCCAAAAGCTTCCAGATTGTCTCTTCCCTGGAAGAAATGGAAAGGGAAGGAGAACTGAGGCATCCCAGTGGCTGTGCATTGATTTGATTCAGGCTGCTTTGGTTTGGAGATGTTTGGAGCAGTTGAAAGGTGAAGGGACACGGGATGGCGGATTCTCCCATTCCATGAGGGGATCATGCATTGTCCCATTCCATGCGTTGATGTGCCCACAGTGGCACCCCAAGATCATGGAATCATGGAATGGTTTGGGTGGGAAGGGACATTAAAGCCCATCCCATCTCACCCCTGCCATGGGCAGGGACACCTTCCACTGTCCCAGGCTGCTCCAAGCCCCTTCCAACCTGGCCTTGGACACTGCCAGGGATCCAGGGCCGTCCCTGATGTTGAAAACAAATCTGGCATTAGAGGAAACCTGTCTAATCCAAAGCTTTCTTCTCCAGGCATCCCAAGTGTGGATGAAATCAGAGTGAGGAAACCAAGCAGACCTAGGCCCTTCAGCCCGGGAGCACTGGATTGTCGTCCCATTTTCCCCTGCACAAAACACCCACAGGAATGGTTTGGAATTCCCATCCTGCCCCAAATCCTGACAGGATTTGCCCGGGGGCCCTGTCCTGGTGTTGAAACTTGGAGATTTCTTGATGTCACCATGTTCCAGGCCATGTTTTTCTTACCAAAAACTTCCTTTGGTGGCTTGTCAGCACAATTTAATTTCTCCTGAAAATACTCAGCTTTCCACATGGGAAAAAAAGGAAAAAACATTTTGTGATGAAAACATGACTGTCAGAATTCCCAAGTAGTTTTCCCAAGAGACAAAATGTATTTATTTGCTGTCTAAAGATCCTAAAAATCTGAAAAGGATTCTTTGTCCATTTTTATTAGAATAAAATGCAGTGAAATATTGGAGTTGCCTACTCGCCTGTCCAGTTCTGAACGATGGGCCAAGGACATTCCCTACATCTTTCCCTGGCTCTGGGAGACATTCCCAGGTGGAAGTGAGGGTTCCATTTGGGAACCCTACGACCAGAGCAAACAGGAGAGGTGCAATTCCTTCTCCAGGGACAGCTCTGCTTGGGAAAACACGAATTGCCAGAGGAAAGGCTGGATGCTGGTCCCTTATAAATTCCTTTTGTTCCGTTTTTCTTGTGGAAAATGTGGTGTGTTTGGTAAAAAATAATCTAAAAACTTGGAGAACAAACGGGTTCAGTCGCTAAGGAAAGTCCCTCTTTTTCCCTGAAAAGTTGCCTCTCACTTTTCTCAGGAACACTGGAAAATGCTGAAGGAAATCCTAATTTAGCCAAAACCATTGAAGCATTTTTGTGTGCAAAAAGCACAAACAAACCCCACAGACACTCCGTGGTTTTGGTGGCCTCCAGCATTCCTGGGCTGGGAGGATTTTCCTCTCCTTGTGTTTTCTTGAAGTTCAGGATCCATCAATCCATCTTTGCCACAAGCTCAGAGCAGCATCCAGTGTTCGGCATTTGACTGGCAGGAGGAGGGCTCCCAGGAATTGGGGAGAAAACCATGAAATCTTTAGGAATAGGGGCTATTTGCTCTTTTCCTCTTTTTCCCACTGATTTTCTAGCCCAAATCCAAGGCCAATGGATGCTCTGGCTGTGGGAGTCTCCCGTGCTCTTGGGAAGCACTGCCAGGTGTTTCCGTGGTGGGAACCAGATCCAGCCTTTCCAAAGGGCTCTCCTGATCTTCCCCTCCTTATTAGCACTCCCAGAATAAATCCTGCTTTTTCCCTGCCTCTGGCTGTTTTGCTGGAGGAAGCTCCTCTGCCTCAGAGTTTTCCCCGCTGGGAAAAAGTAAAACTGGAAAATGGGAGACTGAGAGAGAGGTGGAGAAATCCAGGGTCTGCTCTGGATTTGTGTCTCCTTCCTGAGCTGTTTTCCTGGGATGTTTTTCCTCAGATCCATCTCCCACAGGCCAGAGGGATAATGCAAATAATGCAAATAATAATTATAATAATAGTAAAGGGATCATTACCATGGATCTGGGCCATCCTGGAGGATGTCCAAGGGCTTGACAAACACATCGGAACTGATCCAGGGATCCTGGTTCAAGGCAAACGAGGAGAAAAACCAGAAGAAATCAAAGTGAGCCTGCCAAAAATTCCCAACAGCTTTGGATCCTTTCCTCCTGACTCTCCTCCTCAGCATCTTGGGAATTGGGATGGAACCAGACATCCATCCCATCCCTGGCAAGAGCATCCATACCCAGAGAGGATGAGGGGGGTAAAGCTCCAGCTCCTTCCCATTTTCATCCCATTCCCTTTGATAGGACAGGTCCTGCTCTCCTTGGAGGATTCCCATGGTGAGCTCTGCACATCCTGGAGTTTCGCTTGTCCTGTGCCCTGCTGGATGCTCCATGGTCGGAATTCCTGATCCAAAGGCCTTGGACTTCCAGGCACGGAGATTCCTTGGAATGCTCCTCTCCAGCTGCTCGGAGCTCTGTGATCAGGGAGGAGGGCAATGTGTCTCACCAGGAGATGATCCAGGTGGATAATTCCCACCATTCCTGCTCACTCATTTCTCTGTTGGGGTAAAATCCTCCATTTATGGTCAACACATCCTTTATTTTCCATATGGAGCAGAGGAACAGCTTAGAAATCCCAAATCCTGCTGTTCCAACATGTCCTCATATCCCTTGTATCCCTCACATCCTCCATATCCCTTGAATCCCTCCCTGTCCTTGTACCCCTCAAGCACAACCTGAGGACCAAAACCCCTCAAAGTAATGGCTCCAGAAAAGTTAAATACGGCAAAGGAGGGACTTTGGAAGAACTTTGCCGGAGTTATTAATCATGGAATACAGCAAATGACTCGGAATAATTAATACAAATATTTAAAAATCCAATGAATGTAATTTTTAACTTAATGGAAAAAAAGAGATGGCTTTTAATGCTATTGGATTGTTCTCCCTGGAGAAGGGAAGCTCCAAGGGGACCTTTTTGTGGCCTCCCAGTGTCTGAAGAGACTCCAGGAGAGCCGGAGAGAGGCTTGGGACAAGAGCTGGAGGGACAGGACACAAGGAATGACGTCCCACTGCCAGAGGGCAGGGATAGATGGGATAATGAGAAGGAGTTGTTCCCTGGGAGGGTGGGGAGGGGCTGGGATGGAATTCCCAGAGAATCTATGTCTGCCTCTGGATCCCTGGCAGTGTCCAAGGCCAGGCTGGACGGGGCTTGGAGCAACCTGGGATAGTGGAAGGTGTCCCTGCCCATGGCAGGGGTGAGATGGGATGGGCTTTAATGTCCCTTCCCACCCAAACCATTCCATGATTCCATGATTCCATTCCCATTTCCACAAGCCCTGAGAGCAGAGTCTTGCTGAGGAGGGAATGGAAGCCTCCAGGAAAAGTCTGTCCATGTGTTTCCCATGAGGGGAAGCAGCTCCTGCCTGATCTCCCGTCCTCCCCTCCCTGTCCCTGCTCCTGCCTGGGCACACAGATCAAGGGCCAGCACACAGAGGGTCTACACCTGTCCCACACAACTTCTCGAAGTTCCTATTGTACAGCAGAAACATCTCCTGCTGTGCAGAATCATCTCCAAATGATTTCCACCCATGGAACGAGATCTGGATGCAGAGGAGTGTTGAGGAACCATGAACTGGGAGGCTGCCTCAAGCCCTGCAGGGCTCCAAGGGCAGAACTGGTGCTGTAAAGACATTCCTGGCTAATAATTAGGATTATTAGGAGAGGATTTTTAAGGAAGACAAAACTCAGGGTGATTCGTGCACCCCTTAAAACCAAGCTTAAACTTGAGTTTGGCTGAGCACTGGTTAAGGACAGGGCAGCATACTCCCTTCAGCTCCGCTGTATAAAAGTAATTTATGGATTTCTCCACTCCTTAGCTTTCCATGTGCTGTCACATTTTGATTTCATACCCAAATAAAAATCTATTGGGCAGGAATGAAGTGCGATGGCTCCGGAATGGATGCAAACAATTCCAGCAGATGAGGATGAAGTGCAGGGGCAGCTGCGGGTGGGAATCTTTGGGCTCTGTTAGTCCGGGGGGGAATGAATCCTTCATCGCACTAAATAAATAAAGAGGTGCAGAGAATAACTTGGGGGATGTCAAAATATATTTGAGTGGGGCCATGGCAGCATTGAGCTGGAAAGCAGAGCAGGGAGGTTTCACTTTTCCCTGTCCCTCAAAAACAGGGATGAAATAGGGAAGCAGGGAAAATGGGCTCTAAAATGGGAGTTTGTGGCTCTGCTGTTCTTCAGGGAAGAGTGGGAGTTAGGGAAGGCTGGGATGGAAAAGCTGCAGGAGGTGGAATATGGGAAGAGATGGGGTTGGGACCACTTAAACCCAAGTCCAGCTCTAGGGGAACAGCCCTATTTACATATCCAAGCACATTCCCTGGAGCTCAGTGTGGATATTGAGGAGCAAAGTGGGATGGCAGAGCCCATAATGGATGCTCCAGCTGCTGCTGGGGCTCGGAGCACCTCACCCTAAACCAAAAATGGAGTTTACTTTTCCTAATGGAGCAGCACAGGAAATAAATCCCTGCCCAGGTAGGTGGATAATGCACGGAGTTTGGAGGATACACATGAAAACCCTGTTTTCCCCAGGGATTAAAGGAATCTTTTCACACTCGAAGGTCCCTGCTGGCAGTGCTGGACTTGAATCTTGTGTTTTGAGGCAGCCCCCGAAATCCTAAATCAGCCTGAGCTGGGCAGAGAGCAAAGAAAGAGCCCAAAATTCCCAATCCAAAGGATTTTTAAAGGAGTTCAAAGCTCCCACAATTTCTGAGGCCCAGCTGCCAGAGCTCCCGACTGCCAAATGAAAGAGGGATAGAAATTGGATAATCTGCACCAGATGCTTGGATTTTTTTCTGAGCTCATTCACTTCAGCTGATATCCTGGCTGTCTGGAAGCTGGCCAGCTCCTGCTGCTGCTCCAAGGAGCAGCTGGAGGCATTCCCAGCAGGATGCAGGAGGAGGGAAGACCTTCCCTGTTTTCTGAGCGCTGTTGGGAAACAAATTGTCCCTGATAGGGAAGCAAGGAAGCAACTTTGGATGTTTGGGGAAACAAAAAACCCCAGACACGTGTGAGGATTCCTGCAGGGTATTATCCCCTCGGAAAGGCTTCCTGGCTCTTCCAGGTCTGGCTCCAGCGTGGTCAAGGTGGGCTTTGGATCTGTTTACAAAGCTTTCAAAATAAAGGAACAACCCCCAACTTGTCTGGTTTTCAGATGGAGGGAAAGCTGCAGTTTTTCCTGCTGTGTTTTAATCTCTTTCCAAGAGAAATGCAATGGATGCAGCACATGAGGTTGGAGTTTTAGTGTCAGACAAGTGGTGATTAATTCAGGTTAGAACAGCCACCTCCTTGAGGGATGGAGGTTGCACCCCGCAAAATCCCCCTGGAAAATCCCCCTGGAAAAGGGTTTGCCTTCATGCGATCCTAATCTAATACAGTCCCTAAAAATAACCCCAAACCATTCCACAATTCCACGATTTGGTCTCCTCCATTAGAACTGCTCACGAATTTGGGAACGTCTTTTTTAGGAACAGGGGCTTGAGATGAGGTCACATGGGCGGGATGCAGCAGGATGGATCCATGGGCAATTCGGGACTTATCCATCATG
Source organism: Mohoua ochrocephala (assembly GCA_013398855.1). Lineage (NCBI taxonomy): Eukaryota > Metazoa > Chordata > Aves > Passeriformes > Acanthizidae > Mohoua > Mohoua ochrocephala. The sequence continues at coordinate 512,313 of VZTA01023094.1, read as the reverse complement.
GAAAACACTGTAAGAACATGGATGTTTATCTCCAAAAGAAGCTGCAATCCCCATTTCCCCCTCCTTGGTGTATCCATAGCCGTGTGTGGAGCAGTGGCAGAGGGAGGCTCCTTTCCCATTTCCCAGGGCAGCCGTGGCCTGGGGACACCCTGGATTGTGGGAATGTGCAGCTCCTGGTGGCTGGGGCTGGCAGTGGGACCCAGGAGCAGCAAATTCCAAAACTGAAACCCCAAAATTCAAATTCAAGACCCCAAAATATTCTCCTGCAGAGACTGGGGGGCGAGCCCTCAAAGGTACCAGGTAACAACGAGACCTCTCAACATCATCACAGCTGCTCCCTGTGGCTCTGATCCCGTCACTGGAGCAGCCTGGGAGGCTCCATCCTCGGAGATTTCCAAGCCCAAACTGATAAAACCAAGCCCAAACTGGATAAAGCCCTGCCCAAACATGATAAATCCCCCCCCACCCCCAACTGGATAAAGCCCTGCCCAAAATGTCCCGATCTTGTGGCTCACTGTGCTTTGAGCCCAAAACAGGATTAGGGACATCCTGAGATCCCTTCCAGGCTGAATTCTCTTCTTATCCATTGGATATCCCTCTTCTCAATGCTTCTTGGTCTTCTCCAAGCATCCAGAACTAGGAATAGAATCCAGAAACCTCTTTCCTCTTTCTCCAGGTGCTCTTGGAGACAGGAATGAACAGCTCCGACCTGCCTGGAAAACTGGGCTGAGCCGTGGCAGGTTCAGAGCATGTGAGAATCACAAATTTCTGGAAATCTTCCCTGCTTTTTCCCTGTTCCAGTCCCATTCCCACAGCTTCGCCTCTCTGTCCCGAGCATTCCGGCTCGGCGAAGGCAGAGGGAAAGCAGCAAAGACTTCCCTTTGTGCCTTCCCTTGGGAATTCTCCCTGCCCAAGGAGTAGCGGATGGATTTTTTGTATTTCAGGTGCCTACAGAAGGATTTCTCAGCAGTCCTCGTGTCTCTGCTGATCGTTTGCCTTCTCCTGCCTTTCCCATTGCTTTTTACACCTGGAAATGTTCCTGTTTTTTCTGCGGGATTCTTTTTCCCCAAGTTGACCCAGTTTCCACCCTCTTTTCATGGAGAAGCTTTCCTGCACTAGGATTGTTTGACCTGATACACTCCATAACTTCTCCTTGTGCTGCTCCCACAAATCTTCTGGAATTATTTTTTCCTTATGTTATTTTTTCCAAAAAAATTCCTGTATTCAGTTCACTTTAAGAACCCTGCCCTATATCTTGGCCCTCATCCCTGGAGCATTTCTCACTTCTGAGCTCCCTCTCCCAAATTCCCTTGGTTTGCAGCTGTTTTTTTATGGAGAGCCACATTTGCCCCATAGGATCAATCTCAGTTTCCGAGGATAAAACGTGGAATGTTTTCCAGAGGCAGAAGAGAGGAAATTACCCCCAGCAACACCTGGAATGCAAATGAGGGATAATGAAATGCAAATATTTTGCCAATTCAGGAATGAAAAAAGCAAAGGGCCCTTCCCAAAATATCCCAGGAAACACAAACTGCTGGAAATGTTTGAGAGTAGCACAGGAAAGGCTGAGCCTGAGGGCTTGGCAAACACCGCCTTAAAGCACTTCAGCAAAGCTCAGGATTAGGTTTAAATCTGGGTGCAGGTCTAGCCCTCAGTGAGGTATAGCCCTGGGGGTAGGTTTAGCCCAGGGTCAGGTTTTACCCCGGGTGCAAGTCTAGCTAGCCCTGGATGCAGGTTTAACCCTGGGTAAAGGTTTAACCCTGGGTACAGGTTTAGCCCTGGGATCAAGATTCACCCTGGGTAATAGTTTAGCCGTGGGTAATGGTTTAGCCCTGAGTGCAGGTCCAGCCCTGGGTGAGGTTTAACCCAGGGTGAGGTTTAACCCTGAGATCAGGTTTAGCTCTGGATGCATGTTTAACCCTGGGTGCAGGTCTAACCCTGGGTGAGATTTAACCCTTCTACTGCTGCCTTTGGGGCCCAGCTTGTCCTCCTCAGTCACATCCATCCCACTCCTTTCCAGGAAAACCCTGCCAGTCTCTTCCTTCTTGACTCTCCAGGAAGAAATTCCCCTTCTAATCCTTAATGCTGAATTTATGGAAAACATTAGAGAGGCAGAAGCATGAGATTATCCAGAATTCAGCTTGGGCAGAGCTTCCTGAGTGCACTGGAATTGGACAAGGGTTTTCCCAGGAAAATTTTCCCAGTTAGTTTGGTCATAATGGAATTCCAGGTGCCAAAATTCCCGTTTTTATTAAATGGCAGCGTCCCTGATGTCATCCAGGTGCTGCAGAGCCAGCAAAGTGATGGATACCTTCCCATCATCCCGGTTATTCCAGCACTTCATGCTCCAACCCTTCCATGCCCCCTCATTCCAAGGCAGCCCAGCCATCCCCACTTCCAACTGCACCAGGATCATTTCAGAGAGTTCTCCTCCTTCCCTTGATTTCCAGCCCAGGAATGTTGCTGGGAAGGTGTTGGAAGTGACATTCCTGGGCTGGTGCCCACATGGATCCCCAAAGCTTCCAGAAGATATCTGGGAGATGGAAAAGAACTTCTGGAAAAGGACTGACAGAGATGGCTGTGGAGGGTTGAGAGCTCACTCCCAGGGCAAAGATTCCCAATCCAAGGGAGAAGCGTCCCAGCCTTTGGCCCCGTCATTCCCAGAGCCATGGCTGAGGTCACCCAGGGTGGGACGATCCAGGGAAACTCCTTGGTGACGGTGTCAGTGACCCTCAGCAGAGCTGGACACTCTGGGATACTCGGGATATATCCAGAGGCACTGGCAGCTCCAGGACCTTGTCACTGCCCAGCCCCTTGGGAAGTTCTTTCCACGTCTTCTCCCTGTTTTTCCTTTTTCCCTTTTGCTCTTTATGCTGATTCCAAAACCTTCGAACTAGGAGGAATTTAAATGAGAGGAGAATGCTGGAATATTTAGAAACCAGATGAAAAACCTTGGGATAAGACTGGGAATCAGCTCACATCTCATCTGACCCAGTAGCTTTCCAAGACCCTAGAGGCCACGGGAAACTCTTGGACTGCAGAATTCTCGCAGCCATTTAAGAAATCCCCACAAAAAAGCCAAACTCCAGTGGAGAGGCAGTTTTCCAGTGACAAGATGCAAATTAAACAAGGAAAAAGTGTTTCCAGAGGAGCTGTCTAATCCTGAGGTGGGAAGAACAGGCTCTCATTCCCATGGGATGACAATGGAGCCCACTCAGCCCTGAGAATGAAAATGGTGGAAAACAAATCCCTGCTGTTTGGAAGGGGCTGGATGGGGAAGAATCATGGAAAATGAGAGCTCTCAGCACAAGCTCCTCTCCACCCTGCCTGGAATTATATCTCGAATTGCAGAGTGTTGGAGCAGCTCTGTGTGCAGATGGGGCTCACCTCAGAGCATCCTGGAGTGCCCATTCTACTCCCACTGGACACGGGGGTAGAGCCATGGGAAGAACCACGGGAAGAGCAGGTCGCCTGTCCAAAGTGACCTCTCCACAGCAAAAAGAGGCACCACAAGTGGAGCCTCTGATTCCTGTGGGCACATTCCTGACTCAGGAATGCTCCAGGGCACATTCCTGGCACAGGCAGGTCCCTGCTCCAGCCATAACTCCCGCTTTTTCCAGATTCAGGGATCCAGAACAGCAGCATTTTCTGTCTCACGTATTTTAGGCTCTCATTAATGAAGTTGTGATTTCTTTTGAAGATGAAAAAATCTGGGTAAACAGGGGCTTGGTGTCTCAGTTTTCCTGAAATAATTTTTGGAATGTGTGTTTCAGCGGGAATTGTTAAGCCTGGAGAAGAGAAGGCTCCAGGGAGACCTCAGAGCCCCTTCCAGGGCCTAAAGGGGCTCCAGGAGAGCTGGAGAGGGACTCGGGACAAGGGATGGAGGGACAGGACTCAGGGAATGGCTTCCCACTGCCAGAGGGCAGGGATGGATGGGATATGGGGGAGGGATTGTTCCCTGGGAAGGGGGGGAGGGCCTGGCACGGGGTGCCCAGAGCAGCTGTGGCTGGCCCTGGATCCCTGGCAGTGTCCAGGGCCAGGTTGGCCGGGGCATAGAGCAGCCTGGGACGGTGGAAGGTGTCCCTGCCCATGGCAGGGGGGCGGGATGGAATGAGCTTTAAGGTCCCTTCCAACTCAAACCATTCCAGGATTCCATGATTTCCACCTGTGCAGGGATTTGAAGGATGTGCCATACAAAGGACAGAATAAGCACAGCCCTCAGAAGAAAAGTTATTTGGGATTTCTTCCATCCTGCAGATTCCCAAGGAGCAGCTTGTGCAAGCTCTTCCCTAAAATAATCTCCAGTTTTCTGTGGGTGGCAGTGAAGCAACAATTTTCACTCTCTCCCTCTTTCTTCCCTGGAGAGAATATTTTTTTGGGCACACACTTGATTCTCAGCTGTCTCAAACTGTCTCGAAATCCCACAGTTCCCCATGTGAGCTGCATCCGGCTTTTATCTCACTTTATATGGCCTTCATTTGAATCCTATTCATTTCTATGATTCCTTGACAGAGCAGTAATGGAGTGGGATAAAATGTATGGCTGACAGTGTCTTCTGGAATAATGGAATCAAATCTTTTACATTCCGTAGAATTTTACCTGGTCTAATTTTCCTTTCAAAACCACGGAGAATGGATTGAAACACCTTTTTGTTTGGAGAGGGAGGTGTCCCTTGGCATTGGGATGAGTCAGTGTAAAAATCCATGGAGGTTTTTGGTGTTGTCACTCAAGCTCAGCACATTTCCCGGTGGCTGCCCCATCCCTGGAAGTGTCCAAGGCCAGGTTGAACAGGGCTTGGAGCAATCTGGGATAGATCCACCACAGAAGGCAGTGGCACTGGATGAGCTTTTAGGTCCCTTTCCACACAAACCATTCCATGATTCCATGATTCCATGAACATTCCTTTCATCCTTCCCTAAAGCCCTTTTCATTTCTCTCATTAGCTCAGCTTAACTTGTCCTGTTCTCATTTTAATGAGTCCTTTCTTTCCCATTGGGAAGGCAAATCCTTCTATGACATCAGGATTGGGAAAGTCTGGCCCAGAGCTCCTGGTAGGGGCTGATTCCAAACGCTCCTTCATGCCCCAGGAATGCAAAGTCACTCGATGTGAACCACAGTTGTCCTGGAACAACATCCTGGAATTTTTACCTGGGTAGTCAGTGCCCACACAAGGGGGAATGGCTTCCCACTGCCAGAGGGCAGGGACAGATGGGATATTGGGAAGGAATTGTTCCCTGCGAGGGTGGGCAGGGGCTTGGATGGAATTCCCGGAGAAGCTGTGGCTGCCCCTGGATCCCTGGAAGTGTCCAAGGCCAGGTTGGACACTGGGGCTTGGAGCAGCCTGAGATAGTGGGCGGTGTCCCTGCCCATGGCAGGGTTGGGACTAGATGGGATTTACAGTCCTAAATGAAAGGATTCAGTGGGATTTTCAAGTCACCTGTGGGCCAGACCCCTTCCCATCAGGATCAGGACAATGCTGGGTCTCCATGAAATCCCAATGGCAGCATGGCACAGCTTCCCACCAGGATTTGCTCCTCGTGTCCTCTGAAGGCTGCAAGGGACAGCTCTGTCCTAGCGACGGAGCCAGGAGGTGACCGGTCACCAGCCTGAGGGCGGCATCCAAATCTGGCTGAATAAATCCTCCAGCTGGTTCCGACCTGGAGTGACAACTGTCCCAGTGCTGTGGCACCCACCAGGTGTCACAGGTGGTGCCAGCAGGGGCTCGGGACACCCAGAGGTCAAGCAGAGAATGTGGGAAGCTGATGTGGATCTGGCATTTGCTGGGATACCCATCCCCAGTCTCCACCCTCACACAGGCTCTACGAGGCACAGACCCTGCAAAGCTCAGCTCCAGGCCGGGATTAAAAGGCTCCATGATAATTCATCCTGGGAAAATGCATCCAGCCAAGCCACATGGAAAACCCTCCCAGATTTACGGGATTTATTTGTCCCTCTCTCCCCAGCCCAAGAGTTATTCCATTAGGAAGGAATTGTGTTTGTCTGGAATGAGTTAATCCTCACAAACCCACCCTGGATCCCACCTTTTCCGAACACTTTCCTAAACGTATCCCTAAGCTCCCCAAACCCAGCAGTTCCTCGAGTTCCCCCTCACAGGGCTTTGGCACCACAGCATTCCCAGGAACACTAATTCCCTGTGGGAACAATGTGCAACATGCCTGTGCTATTCCCTATCGTTAAACATAATGATAATTAATGACCCTTGGATTCCAAACTTTGCATCTCACTTCAGGATGGGGCTCCCAAGCCTTTAGGGCTTCCCTGTGTTTTTCTGGGAATGTTTTAGTGGATGATGTTTGCTGTAGTGGATACAGATGTGCAGAGACACCGGCACTTCACACACCACTCTTCCAGTCACGCGTCATTCCCTAGTCTCCTGCCTCCTAACAACTCCATGATTTTCTCGCTGTTAAGATCCCTGGATTATGACACGGATTTAGGATGTGTTACACTGGTGATAAAAACCAGCAGCTCTGCGCATCATTAGGGATTGAAATATTCCACAAAAAAGAGGGAACACACGATTTCCCAGCAAAGTGTGGAGAAATGATGATGCTAAAATGGGAATTTCAGGCTTGGCTGAAACATAAATTACTCTGTCCTTGGCAGTTTTAGTTGGGATCATGGCTCACATTGTGCTGGGTAAATCCATGGACAGACACTGCCCCTGTTCCACAGGGAATCTTTGGGCAGTTTGGGACTGGGAGAGAGGCACCTGGGGATGGAGCATGAGGGGTAATGACACTGTCACAACTCACCTGTCATTGAGCCCATCTAAACCCATCCCTGCCCGTCTGAATTATCCCAAGGGCCATTCCATGGGGCTTTCCAAAGGGTAACTTTGCTTCACAAAAAATTATTGTGCTTCCTTCTCACAACACCCAGCCTCATGTCGGAATATAGAGATCCTTGGAGGAAAAGTTCCCGGTTCTCAGCAAAAAAAGAGGCTGGTGGGTGATTCCCAAGGGATGGTTGTCCCCCTGAGATCCCAAATTGTGACACTCACATATTTCATGACACCCATGGCTCATCCAAAGGCATCTCTGTGATGTAGGGGCGTTTTGGGTCCTGTCATGATATCCCATAATCCAGAGAGACCCCTCAGTGCTGCTCCTGGGTCCCACTGCCAGCCCCAGCCACCAGGAGCTGCACATTCCCACAATCCAGGGTGTCCCCAGGCCACGGCTGCCCTGGGAAATGGGAAAGGAGCCTCCCTCTGCCACTGCTCCACACACGGCTATGGATACACCAAGGAGGGGGAAATGGGGATTGCAGCTTCTTTTGGAGATAAACATCCATGTTCTTACAGTGTTTTCCATGATGGATAAGTCCCGAATTGCCCATGGATCCATCCTGCTGCATCCCGCCCATGTGACCTCATCTCAAGCCCCTGTTCCTAAAAAAGACGTTCCCAAATTCGTGAGCAGTTCTAATGGAAGAGACCAAATCGTGGAATCATGGAATGGGTTGGGTGGGAAGGGACATTAAAACCCATCCCATTCCACTCCCGGCCATGGGCAGGGACACCTTCCACTGTCCCAGGTGGTTCCAAGCCCCATCCAACCTGGCCTTGGACACTGCCAGGGATCCAGGGGCAGCCACAGCTTCTCTGGGCACCCTGTGCCAGGGCCTCAGCACCCTCACAAGGAAAATGTCCCAGAAAATCTGGGTAAAGCTTCTCCTTGCAGGAGGACCCCATCAGGCCCAGGGATCACTCATTCCTGACATTAATTACCCTCAGGACATGAGTGATATTCTCCCATTAGGAAGAATCTTACCAGGGAAAGGCGACTTCTGGCATATTTCTGGAGTGAATCAATCACTTTAATTAAAGCAGCCAATGTCTCTGGAAAAAATCCCAAAGGCATTTTCAAGATTAAACCCCTTTGTTCATCATGGATCCCAAAAAGCTTCGTTTTGTCCCCATTTCCCAGTTGGAAACTCCTCTTTCCCTTTGCTCTTTGGCCTCCCTCACACCCTCACTCTCATCCCTGGGATATCAATTTTTATATCAATCATTTCCATAGTTTTGTTCCAATCTTGTGCATCTTTATATTCCCTTTGTTCTGGAGAGCCAACAGGAGCTCACTTGGGATGCATCCATCTGCTCCGAGTTCTTTTCCATCTCTCTCATCTCCATGGTAACTTGGGAAAGCGCTTCCTCTGCAACTGACAGGCTGGACAGAAGATCCAGGAGCATCACTGGAAGGTGCACCGCACATGGAATCACAGAGACATTATGGCGGGAAAAGATTTTCAAGGTCATCAATCCAACCTCTACCGAATATCCCCATATCCACTCAACCACACAGTGAAGTGCCTCGTCTGCTCCTTTCCCAAACAATTCCAGGGATGGGGACCCCACCCCAGCCTGATCCAGGGCTTAATCACTCTTTCAGTGAAGAATTTTTCCCTGATATCCAACTTGAAAATCCTCCAGGCTCTTTCCCTGAGAAGTTGGGAAAATCCTTGTTGCTCCATCAACAGATCTGTGGGACCAAGGCTCTCCTTCAGGAGAAAAAATGTTTTCCTGGGATTTGTCGCAGGATGCCTGAAGCGAGAACGAGATCTCATCGGAGCAGGACTTTAGTGGGAACTTGCTCCTGGAGGGAACCTGAAAATGATGAGGAAAGGGCAGAGCATGAGGAACATTCTGAGCATTTCACTCAAGTTATCCATGAGGAGACTTTTTTATTTTAGGGATTGAAGAGGAGGAGATGGTGAAAAAAAAGGGATAAAAAAGAAACCCATGGGCTGATCTGCCCAGCCTGGATGAGTCACTTTGTGCAGAGCTGGTCTGCAAAATTCCTGCAGCTTCCAGAGGCCTCTCCACGGGCCTTGTGAAGGACCTGGGATTCCCAGTGTCCAAAAGGATCAAGGCACAAGCCAGGTGAGCTTCAGGCTGTCACCTTGACATTCCTGGGAGGTGGAATTGCTGTCGCGGAGGAAGGGGAGGGAGATTTGTGCAGAAGGAATTTCTGGAGCCACAGGGAAAGGATCCCCATCTTTCTGATCTCAGACCTCACCTTCAGACTCCACCCTGCAGCTGAAGGACGTGCCCTGCTCCAGGAGGTCCCAGAAGGATGCAAAAAGGGTGATGGGAAGGGAGGGACACTCCCTGAGCTTCCCTAAAACTCCTGCCCAACCCTCTCCTCCAAAACCACATTCTAATGCTTCTAAAGGCCGATTCCTGCCTGCTCTGTCCTTGCCTCCCTTTGCCAGCCAGTGCAGGCCCTGGTGCACAGCCAGCATCCTTTAGAGTGTGGGGACACCAAATTGGGAAGAAGAGTCCCCTTTTCAGGGAGAAGCTCCCCAAAATGTTTCCGTGAAAGAGGCACCAGTCCATCAATGACCCCTGTGTGTCCTTGACTCCAACAGGACGTCCTTTCCTATAGGCAGGAATTTACCGGTCCCTCATTTTTCCGGTTTCTTTCCCATTGCTGGGGGTGAGGGATCTGCTGTCTTGGCCTCCAGCTCCATTTGTGGCTCTCAGTTCAATCCAGGGAATCTGGGTCAGGGCACCTGGATCTGTTCTGTTCCACATCCATGCTTCCCTCTGAGCCTCAATGGAGGCTCCCGTGGAGCCAAAACTTCCAGCGCAGTGCAATTAATTTCAATTAAAATGATTGCCTACATTTGATTTCACGAATCCCTGCCCAAAAGCTCCGTTTTTTCTCTCCACTGGGATAATGGAGAGCAGGACATGCTGGGAGACTCCACATTAGAGCTTCCCATTGTCCCTTTTCCCTTTGCCTGTGGATTGTAATTCTGGAAAAAAGGATTCTTTTATCTGCCTAAGGATTGATGAACACATCTCTCAATAGTTGTCCACTGAAAGAACTGGAGCAGGAATTCATTTTAAATTGATAAGTGTTGAAAATACACCTAAAGATGAAGATTGAAAGAGGGAAATGTGGGAACAGGGAGGGAAAATGCCAAGATTTTGAGGCCGTTCCATTGAAATGGGAGTGTTTGCAGGAGAAAAGCAAAGAAACAGCTTGGGAAGCTTTAAAAGTAACTCTGAGAGTTTGTGGGCAGATGGAAAAGGGAGGGATAAGATCAGTCTGGGGTGCAGGTGAGAGGCAGAAACAGCTGGGAGACAGTAGGGATCTGGCCAGGATCCAGCTGGAAAATCCTGCTCAGGACTGGGAACCTTCTGAGCAGAAATGTGGGCAGAGGGGACTCCTGAAGGAGCAGAATTGATAAAGAAATGGAAAAGTTTTCCAGGGGTAATTTCCACAGCCTGGCTTTGCCAGGATGGGTGTCCAGAGGATTGTGCTCCCAGATCCAGGGGCTGGAGCAGTGCCCAGGCAGAGGAAATTCCCATCTCAGCTGATCCCAGCCCTCCAAGAGCCAGAGTTCCCCACCCTGTGCAGGGATTGGTGTCCCCCTAGCTGTGGGACCAGTGCTGGGTGTGGGCACAGCTGGAAAAAGCCCCCAAATCCAAGCCCTGACAGCAGGGGGGATACGGACACCGGGAGCACAAGGCCCCAGCTCCATCTGCCTCCGGGCTGGTGCAGGGAGCACTGGGAATGAGGAAGAGGAATGATTTCCTGGGAAATAGAATAAGGCTCTTGCAAGGGAACCTAAACCCAGCATTAGGAATCGAGTCTTGTGTTGGCAAAGATTGAGTTTGCTCTGGAATCTGTCACAGATTTTTGTAAATAGGAGCTTCTCCCTAGGAAAGTCTGGATCTCCCAGCTCCCAAGGGATGTCAACAAGCCTGTGCTGGTCCCAGTCCCATCCCACCACTGGAATGGCAGTGCCAGTTGCCCTCCTGCCTCCAGGAACTTCGGGAGGAACATCTCCCACTTCATCAGGGAACCAGAACACTTCTGCTTTAAGGGTCCAGAACTCATTTCTCATTTAATTCCCATCTCCATGATTCCACAAAGTGAAATGGAAATGAATTTTCTTTTCATTCCTCATACTCAGAAAAAAAAATGGATCAAGCAGACTATTCTATTTTGATAAAAGAAAATGTTGAATTCCAATTTTAGGGGGTTTAAAACTTTTTCGATAAGAGTTGAAAAGAAAATAAATGATGTAAAAAAAGGATTTTGGAAAAAGAAACCCAAATATTCCCTTCTGAGAAGACAAAAATGTTTTGATTTTCTTCAGTTTTAATTCACATGAAGAATCAGATTATCCAACTAATGGGTTTGGCCTAAGAACAAGTTTTAAGTTGCGTGAAGAAAGAGGAATGATGGGTCAGGAAGCTTGGAGCACCTGCCTTGGGAAAACACTTGAGAAGCTTTGCTTTGTCAACAGTGCAAAATGACTTGGAGGGGTTGGGTGATGGCTCTTAATAGAAACACATCTGGGGGATAATATCCAATGTGGAAAAGCTATTACGGGATAACATGGAAATAGATCAAATAGATATAAACCAGCCCTGAGTGGAGCAAGGCTGGAAATTAGAAGATTTCTAACAATCCACGGAGTGAAATTCTCCCATGCTGTCCCAAATCATCCATTTGTCTCTATGGAGATGAGGGGAAGCAGACAGGAAGGAGGGCCCATAAATTATCTGAGGATGGAGCTGTTGATGAAAGGAGTCGTTTGATAGAGTGGGAATAATTCCGGGCCTGAAAGTGAAAGGCCTTGGCCAGGTGATTTATTGCTATTTCAGGATGCAGATTTGATCATTGCATTCCAAGTGCATTTCCCTGTGTTGTATTTATGGAACATTAGTCCTAAATTACGGGTTTCTGCTGGACACTTGTGGGGTTTAGGACACCTTGTTCACCCCTTGGTTCACAACTTCTGTTTAGGCCCTGTTTGTGGTCTGTTCAGGCCCTGTTAAGGGCCTGTTTGTGGTCTGTTTAGGCCCTGTTTCAGGCCTGTTTTAGCCTTTTTGTGGCCACAAAGCCCAGCTCAGAGCAGAGCACAGCTGTGGTGGGAAAATCTTTGGGATGAGAGGTGCTTGTACCTGGTTTGCTCACCTGGGATTGCAGAGATCCTCAGCTTTGGGGTTGGAGTTTCCTTGACAGAGGCCAGGATTGCTGGGGTTTTTGTTGTAATTCCATAGCATGAAATGATCCATTTCCTTAAGTAATTTCTGAGGAATTATCTAAAGCAATTTCCTGCTTTTTCAGGAATCCCTGAGGCTATTGATGTCATAGAAAGCTGGGAAGTTTACCAGAGGTGGATTTACTCTTTGTGCAGAGCATAATTGGGAAGTGCTTGCTGGGCTCTGCCTTGGGAAGAGAACTTCTACTGACCCCTGTATCCAGAACCAGGAGCATTTGAAGGGATCAGTTCTTGGATTCAGGTCTGGATCTTTGGTTTAAACCCCCTCTGCATTAGGGCCATGGCCACGGAGACCACGCAGGGTCTGGTTGTGGTTGGCTTTGTGGGGTGTGTTGATGGCTGGGAAGGTCTTTGTCACTTGTGTCACCCCCCACACCCCAAAGGGATGTGGGTCTGCAACATCCTCCTGAAACTAAAATATGAGCCCAAAAATATGGTAGGAGCGGTCTGACCTGCAAGAATTCCTCCCTGGGAATGGCTTTTGAGGACAATCTGGTGGAATCTTGCCCAGGATCCATCCACATTCTCCTTGTCAGGCTTGGGAGCACAAACATCACCCCCAGACCCTGGCAGTGCCTCTCTGAGGTGATCTCAGGAGCAGCTAAATCCGAACTCTAACCAAACCCATGGTGATTCTGCTTCCATTCCTGCCGTCTGACTTATCCCAGGAGTGACCTGGAGAGGGAGAGGAAGGCAGAATGTTCTCCCTGCTCAGAGCAGCTCAATTTCCTCCTGAGTTCTCAGAATCATCCAGGTTGGAAAAGACTTCCAAGATCATCAATCAAGCTTGGAACAAATCCCACCATTCCCACTAAACCATGTCCCCAAATGCCTCATTTTTAAACACTTCTAGTGTTGGTGACTCCAGCCCTGCCCTGGGCAGCCTGTGGCAATGCCTGACCACTCTTTCCATGAAGAATTTTTTTTTCTGAACTTCCCCTGGTGCAGGATTCCCATCCAGGCAGTCTTGGCTCTGTTCTGAAGTCTTCCCAGGAAGCTGAGTTGGGATTCTCCAGGTGGGATTCCCTGTTTGCTGTGCTCGTATATCTCAAACTCTTGTCTGAGAGCCCCACAAGCACCACCTAATCCAGGAGCAGTGGATCAAAGGAGGTGGAGCTGTTATCCATGGATTTCCCAGCCCTGCTCCAGCACTTGTGGAGCTGCTCACATTTTCCTTCCTCATGCTGAGGGAGTGAAGGAAGGTGGAGGAGATGAAGGCACAGAGGGTCCCTCTTCCTCACCCTCTGAGCTGTTCCACCACATCCTGGCTAATCCAGAGCCACTCCGTATCCCTCCTGTGTGATCCAATATGGATCATCCACCCCCTGCTTACAAGAAACATTATTTTGGAGTGTAGCAAAGCAATCAAAACCAACCCCTGGCTCTCAGATTTCCACTGCTCCCATTTTCCAGTGGGAATCCACTCATTTCGCAGCCCATCTCAGTAATGAGCTGAGTGAGTTTATAGAGAAGAAAAACTTCCCAGGTTTCTAAATTATTCTCAGAATGATATATTGTAAACCTGCCCCACCAAACTATTGGCTGAGTTGTTTTACATTTATGGCAAAGATGATTTAGACCTCAAGTGGGAAATAAAATCTGGAGACGTTAAGTTTATCATAGAAAAATCCATTAAGAAGGCATTTTTCAGGAGGAGCAGTGGGGAAGGAGAACATGGAGCAGGGATGGTTGTTCCAAGTGTCTTGGAATACTTGTTATCATTCACAGTTTAGCTGAGTGTGCCTGTCAAACATCTGAGGAGCTGAAATGCTGCCCCTTGAAGCTGAACTTGCTCTGGAAGTCCATTGGACGTCTGTCATTCCCAGGGCTGCCAAGATTTATCTGGGAATTCATTGTGTCTGTGGTTTCGAGGCTTTGCCAGAATCGATAATTCCGGGGTGGTCAAACAGCTCTGACAGGACGTGGCGGGCAGGCACCACAGTGATTATTTGAGCAGCGACAAAAGAAGTCTCTTCCCATAAAAAAACCACGACAAAAAGGGAAAATCTCCAGATAAATTCAACTGCAAATGGGAATTTTTTTGAGGAAAATCGAAACCATTTTTTTTGGGCTGTCTACCCTGAAATGCCGCTGTTGGAATGAGATTCAGGCTGTGGCTTCATGGTCCTGGAGGCATCAGCCTCCCAGGTGGGGAGGAGCAGGAGCCATCCCAGCATTGCCAGGGTCTCCGGGCACAGGGCAGGACAGGCAGGAGCAGCTCCAGCTCTGGATCAGCATTCCCGCAGTGTTTGAGCGGGGAGCTCCGCCAGGACCACGTTTCCATGGAGCATCAGCTCATTCCACGCACACAAAAATGGGTTTAGAAAAACCCCTGAGTTCCCTTCAACACCCATTTGAAACAGAATTTTTAACGAGCCTTTTCTGCATCATCCCATCATCCCAAACTGCCGTGCTTTTCCTTTTCCCAGCTCTCCCAATCCTTCCCTTTGTCCGCCTGCTGAGCCCAGAGCTATTTTCTCCTCGTCGTGGATCCTTCTTGCTGAGGACACAAAACACGCAGATGTCATTTCTCTGTTCAATACTCAGCCCTCTTACTCTTCCTTCTTGGTGTTTTGTTGGTTTTTTGTTTTTTTTTTTTTTTTTTTCCAGTAAAGAAACAATCCAAGTGGAGAGGGGCTGCTTTTCCTTCCTGGATCTGGAAAACAAACGAGGAGCCAGCAGCTCCCAGGTCCCACGTCGTGGCTGCCTTGAAGTGACTCGAAACGGCTCCTTTCAAAGCAGATTTTTCCAAGTTCTTCCATTGAGAATTAAAGTCACTCTGGAGCTTTAGGGACACCACTCGAGGGTGGTTTACTCCATAAATTAATTCCGTTTCCCTGTGACAGAGCAGCAAATGGAAAAATGGAAACTGTCTGGGCTCTGTAAAGCCAACGTGGGGGTTTTTTGGAAGGGTTCATTACGTGATGGGTGATAATTGATATCACTGAGCACTTCAAACATCTCTGGCCGTGCCCATCCAGCCGTGGGAAGCAGAGATTCTGCCGTTGCCATGGCAACAGGAATGTTCCTGGAATGTGGGAGGTGGGAGCCGGGGCTGTGCCTCAGTTCTGCGGCCGTGGCTCGGCCTCCCCTGGCTGTGTGAGTGCCCCAAACTGTGTCAGAAACACCAAAAAACTCGAGTTCAACTCTCCGGCAAGGCCGGGAGCATTTCAGTGCCCTGGGAGAGCACTTCCCTCCTCATCCTGCTCCTGCTTGGGAGATTTTCATCCTCAGGGCTGTCCCATGACCCTCTTGAGCCCCCTCCTGCTGTCCCTGGAGCGCGGCTGCTCTCGAGGCTGCAGCGATGTCTGCAAAGAGCATTGCTGTTTATCCTCACCCTTTCTTCCTAATTCATGGTAAGAACTCCTGGTACAGCTGGAAATGTTGGCAACTGCCTTCACCCTGTCCCCTCAGCTCCCTGCACTCCTGGATTTGGGCTCTGGGACTGGAGTGTCCCTCTCCCCTGAGATTCCAGGCAGCTCTGCTGAAGAGTGGAACCAGGACTGAAGCCAGAAATCCCCTTCTGCTCATACAAAAAGAGCCTTCAGTGTCATCACCTCCAGCCTCTGGCTCTCTCAGACACTGCATTTCCTAACTCCCTCCACATTTATCCCAAGTTCCAACTCAAAACTGCCTCAGTTCCTTTCCCCTTTCCTTTCCCCTTTCCTTTCCCCTTTCCCTTTCCCTTTCCCTTTCCCTTTCCCTTTCCCTTTCCCCTCCCCTCCCCTCCCCCTTTTTTTTTCTCTCTCTACCTTTCCTTCCCTCCCATCTGTGAAGCTGTGCCAGCCCTTCATTACCCAGCTGTTTGGAGACTTCCAATTTCCACCCAGAATTTATCTCTGGTCACTTTATCGCCACCTATCCTTCTGATAATATTGCTTTTAGCTTAAATGCCTCTTTCCCTCCTTTGAGATTTCTCCTGTGGATTTATAAGGAGCAATATCCCTCCAAGCCTGGCTGGATTTAAAAAAAAAACACCCCAAACTCTCACTGTTCCTCATCCAGAATCCATTCTTTCCTCATTGTTCATCATTCAAGGAATACCTGCTGGAATTTCTGCCCTTCTTGGACATGATGGATAGGAAAATCCCAGGGAGAGGCAGATGGAGAGAGAGGCTGTCCCTGCTCTGCTGGGAAGTCTCTCCTGTTTCATTTTGGGGCTCCTTGAAATGTTGGTTCCATGTAGGAAATCTTCATCCTGTGATCAGCCACTTCCAAATCCATTTCCTCCGTTTTCCTGGCTAATGAGCACCGGGAAGAGCAGTTTGTAGGGATCACCCTAAAGCAGGGAATGCTCTGTGCCTGCCCCACAGCATTCTGTGGTGTTCTCAAAGGTATCCCAGATCTTCCAGGGTGACACTGGGGGCAAATGGGATCATCGAGTCACTTCCTGCTCAGAGCCCCTGGAAAAGTGCAGCAGGGGAGCAACAGTTTTCCAGCACATTCCTGTGGGATTTCCTCCCCTCCCTCCCCTCCTGCTGCTCTGGATCTGTTCCTGGCTCAGAGGATGTCAGGATGCAGGGAAGGGATGCTCAGTTTCCCCCCTGGATTGCCAGGCCTGTTCAGATGGGAAAACACGCAGTGGGAAAATCCTCATTCCTTTGGATACCTGATGGATCACCTGAGCTCCCCCTGAGCTCCCCCTCAACAGGGGATCACAGAATCCTGGAATCTCCTGAGCTGGAGACCCCTGGTCCTGCACAGACACCCCAACAATCCCACCCTGGGCATCCCTGAGAGCACTGTCCAAACGCTCCTGGAGCTCTGGCAGCCTCGGGGCCGTGCCCATTCCCTGGGGAGCCTGGGCAGTGCCCGGCACCCTGTGGGGGAAGAACCTTTCCCTGATCTCCAGCCTGAGCCTGCCCTGGCCCAGCTCCAGCTGTTCCCTGGCTCCTGTCCCCGTCCCAGGGAGTGGAATGATGATTTCCAGTTGCAAGTCTTGACCCTGAGGTTCAGGGCTCCAACTCTTGCAGGGACAGAGGATTTTCCCATCAGGAATAGCACACGTGGCTCAGACTTGCCGTGGCCTCCTCACTTATTCTTCCTTTGCTTTTTCAGCACAGTTTTCTCTCCCCTGAGCTCATGGCTCCCCATTTACCTTTCTGAATTTTCTCATTTTTACTCATTTCACAACGTTAATCTTTATTTAGGGAGGTCAGATTTGAACTCCAGCCCTGCTCTCTGAGCTCCTTCCAGGTCAGGTTGGTGGTTTAAGCACACCTCCAGCCCACCATTTGTGCCATCAATAAAAACCCTGAGCAGAACCCGACCCTGCAGGGCTTCCCTGGCCTGATAGAGCCGTGTTTCTGCCTCTCTTTGTCTCCTGCACCCGGAGCTTCTCTGGTTTTGTTTATTCCCATTGTCAGGGCATGTTCCCCTCTGGCCTCTGTGTTTATGGACAGGTTTTATTGAGTGTTCAGCCCGAGCAGGGACAGCACAAGCCTAGCAGAGCCTGCAGCAGGCAGCTGAATAAATCACAGGGCTGGGCAACAATCTGTGCACTCTGAGCTGGATCGGAAGGAGCCACAGGCATGGCAAGGGAGAAGGAGCAGCTGCTGGGATGTCTTGTCTGTCACAAGGGCTGGCTGGTGGCACCGGGACTGTCACCAGCTTCGTGGGGGAATGTGCAGGTGGGTCTGAGGGTCTGAAAGGCACACAGAAATGGCATCACAAAGGAGGATTTTGGTTTTCCCCGCAGCTCCTTGGCAGAGATCTGTGCTTCACACAGCGCCAGGGCGGCTGTGGGGTGAATGAGGCTCAGGGATTCCTAAAACAGGAAGTGGCAGTGGGAAGGGTCCTAAAAGGCCATCCCATTCCACCCCCTGCCATGGGCAGGGACACCTCCCACTATCCCAGGTTGCTCCAAGCCCCGTCCAGCCTGGCCTTGGACACTGCCAGGGATCCAGGGGCAGCCACAGCTTCTCTGGGCACCCTGTGCCAGGGCCTCCCCACCCTCACCCTCTTCTTAACATCTCATCTAGATCTCTTTTAGTTTAAAACCATTCCCATTTGTCCTATCACTCTCTGACCATGGAAAAATTGCTCTTCCTCATTTTTATCAGCCCTCATTAAGTACTGGAAGGCCATAGGATCATAATTCCCAATGGCTTAGGTTGTTAAAGACCTTAAAGCTCATCTGGTTCCAACCCTGCCATGGGCAGGGACACTTTCCCTTGTCCAGCTCAAAGCCCCATCCAACCTGGCCACAGGGAGGGGTCCCTGGAGCCTACCCATCTCCAGGCAGAACAATCCCAGCCCTCTCAGCCCAGCTGAAATGCTCTCAGCTCCATAAAACTGGTGTGGTCCAATGGACAAAATCAGGAGCAGGAGTAAATCAAAGGGCAGGAGCAGTGTAGGGAACTTTTCTGAACAGGAGCAGCTCAGGATCTGTGCCCTCCATAGGAAATCAGGACCCTCTTGGAGTTCCCCCTGCCCTCAGCAAGGGAATCCCTCAGATCCCTCAAAAATCTCCTAGTTCTGGTACTTCCTGGCCCCTGGAGAACACTGCAGAGATCTGATAACGGGGGGGATGTTTGCATGGCCCAGCAGTGGAGGTGGATTTGCATCCCCAAAGGCTCCAGTTCCCCTCGGGACAGGAGCACTGGGGCTGCTCCCAGTAAGAGCAGGCTCCTGGCAGCTGTCCTGGAGTGCCAGCAGCACATCGATTTCCCAACAGGAACAAACCTGGAGGGACTGGACGCAGCAGCCCCACAGCAGCTGCAGGACAAGCCCTGTCCTGTCCTTTGTCCCCTGGGCTGCTGCCCTGGCTCCAGCCCCTGCTGCTGCTTTGGTAGGAAATGAGGAGGTGCCTCAGCTTCCCCGTGGGGAGGGAATGAGGGGGAAACTCTTCCTCTTCCCTGCTGTCCCAGCTCTGCTCCCCCAGCACAGGCTGTCCCTCTGTTAATGGTGACACTGGGAGGGCTCTGTGAGTCCTCGGTGGGGACAATCCTGGGGAAGGTGCTGGATTGTCCCGTGGTGGAGGCTGTGGGGAGGGGACAGAAGGAGGGGAAGGCTGTTTTGGGCTGGGGTTCCCTTCCTGCTCCGGAGCAGCAAACACCAGTGTTTGAATTCCAGCTCTCTCCAGGGAATGTGCCAGCTGTGTCCATGGACACAGGCTGCAAATCCTGGAAGAGCTGATGTAGGTGATGCCTGGGATGAGCCCCGTGCAGAGCAGCTCTTATCAGCATGCAGAGAGCTTCTATCAGCACTCTCCTGAACTGGCAGCAGGAGGAGGAGGGATGATGTGCAACCATTAAAAATGGGAGCTGGAAATTCCTCAGAGTCTCCCTCCATCCGGGGAAAAAGGGCTAAAACAGCAGGATCTGTGTGAAATCCAGAGCAAGCTCCAGGATACACAAGCTGTGGCAGCAGTAACAGCAGCGAGGGTTTGTACCAAATATTTGTCTGCCCCTCCCTCTCTTCCCACCACTTCCCTCCCCTTTCCAGTGCTCCAAATGCCCAATTATCCCTCAGTTGTGTGTGGATCAGGCTGTGAATGAGATCCAAGGCATGAATGAAACTCCCTGAATCAGTGAGGCTGATTTGCAACCAGCCCTGCTGCCTTTTGGGGGGTAGTGACCCCACACTGGACTGGGAGGAGGATTTGGGGCAGCCAGGGCCTGGGTGGGGTTTAAGGTGGGGTTTAATTCACAGTAAAACTTTACCTGCCCAGTTTGGCACCTGAAATCCCTCTGTGATCAGCACAGCTCAGCCCTGGCAGCTCCAGCCTGCAGCAGAGCCCCCCAAACTCACACAGAGCCAGGCTTAACCCAGCCACCCCTTCAGCCCCGGCTCTGCAACTGCCCCGGCTCTGCCCTGAGCCCCAGCAAAGGCCTGTGCACCCCCCTTGGCAAACGTGTGGATTGCCATGGAATAACAAAATCAATTAGGCTGGAAAAGGCCTTGAAGATCATCTCCTCTAAGCCTATCATGGCCTAGATTCAATCTTTAATTTCTGTGTGACCCAGCCCTGTCACCAAATCTCTGCAGGCCCAAATAATCAGGCTGTAAGCCCAAGTTTGTGCTGGATCTAGAGCACAATTGCAGTGGAGCTCTGCCCTTGCTGGGCTTCCACCTCTCTTTCAGCCTGGTTTTGAGGTGTTGAGCCTAATTTTGAGGTGTTGAGCCCACAGCAACCCCGTATGAGCACCAAACATGGTTTGTCTTTAACCCTGAAGTCCAGGAAAATCCACTCCACTCTTAAATCCCCAGACTTAGCCAACCCGTGAACCTCTTTTTTTTTTTTTTTCTGCTTTTTCCTGGGTCTCAACAGCAGCACTGCACTGAGCTGAACGCTCAGAACCGAGGATGGATCAGAAGATCTGATGTTCCCCCCCTCAGAAGTTCAGCCTGGCTCAGGTTTCTCTCTCCATCATTCAAACAACCAAAAATTTCAGCATCCCATCATAAAATCTCAGTGCCTGAGGTGAACAAACCTGGCCTAGAGGGAGGTTTCCCTGTCTGTGGTGAGGTGTGGAATGAGAGGAGCTTTCAGGCACCTTCCAAGCCAAACCATTGCATGATTCTGTGATCCTGTGAATGGTCTGGAGCCCAATCCAGTGCCCTTCATCCCTCAGACCGGGGCTGGGGCTGATCTGCCGCGGGCTCTGTGACAGTGGTGTCACGCAGATCAGTGCCAGTGCTGCAGGCTGGGGGGGGTTTGCTGTGTCGGGAACACTTCATCACCTTTTCATTCATTAAATGTCTTTGTCATCCATCTCTGTTAGAGGCTGCCACTGCTGCTGTTTGCTCTGCCCCGCGTCAGGGTGTTGTAAATTTATCCAATAACCACGAGCAAACCCCATTTGTCTTCTCTGGGATTTGGGAAATGTGCTCGAGGAGAGGAGCTGCTCTGTCCACGTGCCCCACTCACAGTTCCTCCCCTGATCTCCCCTGCACAGCTCCCACCCCCTCCAGGCACTTCCCACGCTTCTCCCAGCGCTTGTCCCAGTCCTTCAGCCTCATCCCTCAATTCCAGACTCTCCTGTCACACACACACGTCCCCTCCTCATGCCTTGGCTCTTGTTTGTCACCCTCCTGCCCCTGCCGAGGCACTGGAGGGTACCTGGCCCCCAGTTATTTTTTATTTCCTCTGCGGTGGAGAGGGCCTTGTCCCTGCTGCGCTCCGGGCAGCCCTTCAGCTCCTGCCGCACCCCTGGCATTCCCTATTAATTAGGAGAACAATTCCATCCCCGTTGGGCTGGGCCTTGGCCAGCTGGGTCCATCCTGGAGCTGCTGGAATTGGCTCCTTTGGCCCCAGGAGAAGCTTCTGGCAGCTCCTCACAGCAGCCACCCCGTGACCTCCCTGCTCCCAAGACCTGGCCACATCAACCCAAAACACAAATAAAAACCTCACTGGATAAAGGGTTCCTGTTACTAACAATAACTGCTGTATCTGCACTCCTTGCTTTATAAATGTTACAGTTTTAACATAAAGAAAAGCCTCAGAGATTAAACCCAGCCAGCTCAAGCTTTAAAACTGGTTTTTAACACATTCAGCCCTCCAAGGTCTCCTTTTAATGCAGCCTCCTCCTCCTCCTGTGCAGGTACTCCTGGGGCACCTCCCAGGTGATGTGGACTTGGATAACAAAGCCTGGGACTGTTTGAAAAATATACTGAAGTCAGAAAAAGGGAAACCAAAGCTTCAAGATCCAACTAATCTTTCATATAAATGGGACCCCCTCCACAAAAGTGGGTAAGGGTGGTGATGGGGAATGTAGGTGTTCCATCAGGAAAAATCCCTTTAATTTTAAGGAATTAATAGGGAAATGGGACTCATTTTGGCTGGAGAGAGAAAGAAGGCAGCTGTGCAGGGAAAGGGGGGTGACAAAGGCACAAAGGTGGAAGGAAGGAAGTCCCCACAACGCTCCTTTCCTCTCCCTCCCTGTGTGGGAATGCAGCTGGCATTGTGCCAGCCACACAGGTGGAGCAGGGAAGGGCTGTTCCTGCAGGTGGGGGTGGAGCAATGCTGCCTAGATGTGCTGGAGGGCACACCTGGGTCCTTTTTAGATCTTCTTTTATCTCCTTTACCTTCACAGCTGCGTGGAGAGGATTGATCTCGAAAGGGATGGAATAAATGATCCTAATGGTGGTGTCCCCATGACAGTGGCCAAGGATGACTCTGCTCGTGATGGAGCAGCTTTGGTAACACTTTGGTTCTTCTCAGCTCCCTTTCCTTAAGAAGGCAGATTTAGGAAAAGGTCCAGCAAACCTGTGGAATGCTGCAGGCTTGGGAAAGAGTGACTTGAGAGGTGCTCAGCAGAAAGGGACCTGGGGGTGCTGGTAACAGTGGCTGGACATGAGCCCAGGGGTGCCCAGGTGGGCAAGAAGGCCAAGGGCACCTGGGCTGTGCCAGCCCTGGGGTGGCAGCAGGGCCAGGACAGTGCCTGTCCCCTGTGCTGGCGCCGCTGCTGGGACACCTCCGATGCTGGGGCAGCTCTGGGACCCTCCTGACAAGAGACACCTGCAGGGGCTGCAGCGTGTCCAGGGAAGGGAACGGAGCTGGGAAGGGGCTGGAGCCCCAGGAGTGGCTGAGGGAGCTGGGAAAGGGGCTCAGCCTGGAGAAAAGGAGGCTCCGGGGGGACCTTGTGGCTCTGCACAACTCCCTGACAGGAGGGGGCAGCCGGGGGGGGGTCGGGCTCTGCTCCCAGGGAACAGGGACAGGAGGAGAGGGAACGGCCTCGAGCTGTGCCAGGGGAGGCTCAGGTTGGATATTAGGGAAAAATATTTCCCTGACAGCGTGGTCGGGCACTGGAATGAGTTGCCCAGGGAGGTGGTGGGGTCTCCATCTCTGGAAGCGTTCAAGAAATATCTGGATGTGGCCCTTGGGGATGTGGGTTAGGGGGGATTTTGGTGGTGCTGGGGTGATTGGAGGTGGACAAGATGATCTTGAAGGCCTCTCCAGCCTGAAAAATTCTGCGATTCTGTGGGAGTCAGTGGGGCCATCACTTCTGCTCTACCCCTCAGCACACAACAAATGCTTTTTTGGGGACTATCAGCCAAGTCCTGTGTGTTCCGGGCCTTGCCCTGTGTGTGTGACTGTGTCTGATGGCAGAGCACCAAAGAATTCAGTTCCTCCAGAGCTCTCAGTGCTGGGATGTGGAGCTAAACCCTCAGAGCTGGGAGCTGTGGGTATGGGGAGCCCAGTTAGCCATGATTTCCATGGCCATGGCAGCAGAAAATCCCATCCCAGTGCAGCTGCTGGGATCCTCAGCTCTCCAGCAGGGCAGGGCAGAGGCTCTGTGCTGCCTGTGCTTCCCAGCTCGAATTCCTGCCTTCTCATCTGTTGTTGGATAAATGCCTGAAGCCGAAGGGCCGAGTGCTCCAGTGCCAGCTTCTGTTGCTCCCTGAACCCTTAATGGCTACTTAAGTGGTTTATGGGCACCTGCAGGGCTCTGACAGGAGCTGCTGCGAGCAGGGCACGGAGTTCTGGCACCTTTGCTGCTCTGCTGCCCGCTCAGATGTGACTCCTCCGTCCTGTCACAAATGGGCCCCACAGGGAGGCTTTTCCTGGATTAAATGTTGGCTCATTCCACCTGAGCTCCAGGATCAGGAGTGTGCTCAGGCAGAGAGGGCCGGAGGCAGCACAGGAGGCTGGGATGTGACACTGGTGTGGGTCATGCACAGGGAAGAGCAGCTGGAGCAACAGCTCCATATCTGAAATGCCTCTGACTCAGCTCCACTGGATTTTATAGGGATAGAAAATCATTTCCAGACAATTGCAGAGAGCGTTTGCATCTCCCGAGCCTCAGGCTGGGAGAAATCAGAGAATCATAAAATCTCCTGAATGAGAAGGGACCCACAGGGATCATCCAGCCCAGCTCCTGGCCCCGCACAGAAACCCCAACCATCCCACCCTGGGCATCCCTGGCAGCGCTGTCCAAACGCTCCTGGAGCTCTGGCAGCCTCGGGGCTGCCTCGGTGCCCATTCCCTGGGGAGCCTGGGCAGTGCCCGGCACCCTGTGGGGGAAGAACCTTTCCCTGATCTCCATTCTGAGACTGCCCTGGCCCAGCTCCAGCTGTTCCCTGGCTCCTGTCCCTGTCCCAGGGAGCAGAGATCAGAGCTGCCCTTGGGAGGAGCTTCAGCCCCTGATTGAAGGATGGTCTGTGACCTCCTTGTCCTAAAAAAATGCAAGTCATGGAACTGTCCAATGGTTTGTGCTGGAAGGGACCTTAAAGATTCAGTGGATTCATTGTGGAGGCCAAGAGGAGCAGGAGCTGGGCACAGTCAGAAATGCTCCTGCACATTCCTGCTCTCCCAAGCTCTCATTCAGCCCAGCCTCTGTTTTTCCTCACATCTTTCTCATCCTCTTCTCCCTTTGGTCCAGAACAAGCTGTGGAGCTTCACATTTTCCTCAGAGATGATAGAATATCCCTAAGATTTGATTGGAAAGACTTTTGCATGGATGCTGGTAGAAGTTGGTGATGCCATGATGATTTTTGCCTTTTTTATATACCCCTTTTATACCCCTTTATACAGCCTTTTCTATAGCTTTTCTATCTCCTCAGTGCTTTTAGCCCCCACACTTGTAACTCCCTCAGTCTGACACCCCATGGCCCGTTCAGCCAGGAGGCCAAACACTCTGGAAGCTGCTCCTAAGGGTCAGACAGCCCCAGACACCAAGGTCCTCTCTAGAACACACCCTGAAAACTGAGACAGGCCCATCCAGGGGGCAGATTCCTCAGAATGGGGGATTCATTCGAGTCTCTCATTGGGGAATCTTTGATAGATGTGCTCATTTGCAAGGCCTAGAAGTTGTAGACACCATCTATCGGGTGGGGGCATCCCGGGGTGTGCATTCCAGTGTGCATTTTTGGCACACTCCACTTGGACGGTGTGGGGCACCAAAGGATCCTAAATAAATACCGAGGTAAAAACCCCTTTCCCTTTAACCGTGTCTGGCTCTCAATTTTAAGACCAGGAAAAGGCAACACTGGTGCCACAGCCAGGCTGCTGTTCCCTTCAGCAGCATTCCAACAGCACCTGGAGCCCTCACAGAGCACTGCAGAGCAGGAAAAGGAGATCTCAGTGCAAATCCCTGCTCCCTTTTCCCTGTTTCCCTTGTCAGGTTTGCCAAGATCCAGTTTAGGGACGTGAATGGAGCAATTCCTGTTGTTAAAATCATCGGTACAGAGGAAATCTCTCCCTGCAAATGTCCCCATTGCCATGTGGAGATTGGGACCTGCCACAGAGCTGGAATTCCAGCAAATCTCCTCCCTGGAAGCCAGGGAATGTCCAGCCTGTCCCCAGGAACGCTCCAGGACCTGCTCCAGGACCTGCTCATTGATCCCAGCCTGGCTGCTCCCCCTCACTGCCTTTCATCTCCCTGAACATTTGGCTTCTCCCGTGTCCAGCCCTGCCAGTATCGATGACACCCAAGTGACAAAATCAAGTAGAAATTATTAATTTCAAGCTCTGCTGGTAGAAGGAAAAGAAAATCAATGCTTGGCAAATAGAATAAGGAGAAACTGGAAGAAAAGCTCAGCTCTCTGCAGGCTTCACTTGGCTGTGACAAGTGACAAAGGCAGGGGACTGGAAATAAAGGGCAGGAGGGCGTTGCTGGTTCAGCCACTGGATTTTAAAGGTGCATTTTAATGGAAAATAATTCACCTGTTTGCATAAACAGCTGTTGCCATTCACTAAGGAGTGGGACAGGAGCTGCTGCTCCCGCACCATGTCTCTGGTTTTGTTTGGAGCCAGGTGTGGGAGCCCTGCAGGAGCAGATGGGAGGGCCCAGGAGAGCTTTTCCTGGCATTCTCCCTTGGGTGGGCACCCCAGAGACCCCCCAGGGCTGATCCCCAGGGAGACCCAGCAGCTACAGCCACATGTGGGAGGGTCCCAGCAAAGCCAAGAGGAGGAGAAGAGAAAGCACCTGGAATATAAAGGTGTTCTCCGAGTAAAGCCAGCACTTGGTCCTGCACTGGAATATTTGGTTTTGGGCAGGGCCAGGAGTTGGACTGGGTGATCCTTTCCAACCCAGGATGTTCTGTGATCCTGGGATTTGAAGGAACTCATGGAATTTACAAACACCAACATTCCAAGAGGATGCTAGGAGTTGGACACAGATCCAGAGCCAAATTTCAAGAGCACAGCTCCTGCCTAGAGACCCAAAACAGGAGCAGATGTTTGAAAGGGCCTTGGTCTTGTGGCTGTTGTTGTAACAGGATTTTTAAAAGGCTCTGAGTGAGCCATTTGTGTCCAGGTTACACAAATGTGACAAGGGCTGGAAAAACTCCCCCTGGAAGACGCTGGAGAGGATTAGAAATGACTCCTCAGGTGAGCAGAAGAATAACAAAAGGTGTTTTAACTGTCTGTAAAAGAGACAGGTACAGATAAGTCCTCTCTTGCTCCTGACACAGGCAGCAGCAGATTTTTCAATTAAACTGAGAGGTGGCAAATCCAGAATTGATGAAATGACATTTTCTTCTGCACAGTGAGACAGAATTCAGCCTCACCAATGAGACAGACCCAGAACACAGACACCTGCTCCCAAAACAGCTCTTCCAGGCTTCTCTGGGAGACAGGGAGGGGAAATGGGGCCTTTCAGGGAGAAAATCCATCTGTCCAAATCCAAATATCGGTTTGTAGGATGGGGAAAAGGGACCTTTCAGGGAGTGAATCCTGCCTAAATCCAAATATCCATTTGTGGGATGGGTAACTGCCCTCTCATGCTCTGCTGCTGAGATCTCCACTGATATTAAGACTGACAATGAGCCAGCCCAGAAAAAACTGGGCTTAGTCAGGTGAGCAGTTTCCTTGGAGTATTAAACTGTGGAACTCGTTTCCATAAGAGGTTGTGGAAGGCAAAAGATAAACTGCATTCAAAACCTGGAATAAATAAGAAAAAAATCAGAATAGCCCCAGTTATCACAGCTGGTGTTAAGAGCATTTTGGACTGGATATAAAACTGCTTGCTCCAAGGCTTAAATCCATTTGAAACCCTCAGTATTAGGATTAAGATCTTCACACTGGGCCATTTTATTTCCTATCTACCTGCTGGGGATCACAGGTTGGCTGCTCAGCTGGATGGACATGAAGCTGCTTTACACTGTCAATGTTTTCCCCTGCACGAAGTCTCCCCAGATTTCTTGAAAATCTGGCAGCTTGTGCTGAATCACAAGCAGTGGGAAATCAGAATTTTCATGGAATAGTCCCATTTAGAATGGAGTACAGCAGGACAGAGCGGAATGGGAGAGAGCAGAACTAAAAAATCCAGACAGATGTGGAAAGATTTAAAAACGCAAATGGAAAAGGATGTTTTGAATACAAGCTGCAAGTGCAGGGCGTGGCAAACCTCAGGCCAGGTGGTTATTGATGCTCTTGGTCTCACAACTGTTTTTTTGGGAAAGCAGCAGAGTTTCTGTGGGATCAGTTATGGGTTGGGCTGTGTAACCTGTCTGCAGCTGGGAGCTTTGTGGATATCCCGAGGCAATAAACACAAGCAGTCAGCATGGAATGCACCCCCAGCACATCTGTCTGAGGCAGGAGAGCAGAGGAGATGCAGCACAGGGAACAGGGGGAAGATTTAGACAGTGCCTGCCACCTCTGTGACAGATCTGGGGGGTCTGGGTTGAGCTGCAGGGAAGTTCAGAGCCCACCAACGAACTGGTTTTTGAGATGGAACTGTGGTGATTTGTTTTTGAAAAAGAGAGAAGCAGTGCTGAGGAATAGGATTGGTTGTGCAGCATGTGCCAGGAGAGCAGTGGGGAGATCAGCCAAAATCCGGGTCCAGAGGAGAGGAACAGCTTCATCAGTTCCTCACTAATTAGGAACTGCCCCATTCCAGAGGTGCGGAACAGACACTCCAGAGGTGCTGCCCTCCCTCTGAGCACAGCAGGTGTGAACATCGGCCTGGTTGCTCTGTGCTCGCCCCAAACCAGTCTGATTTCATCACTGCAGCTGGAGCAGGCTATGGGAAAAAACCCCAGATTGCTGAGAATTCCCATTGTCCCAATGTTCCAGGTGGGAATCCAGCAGCACATTCCACAGGAGAGGGGGTGCCCAGGAGCTCTCAATCCCATTTTCAGACAGGTTTTGCTCCCAATCCATCTCCACTCCTGAGTGTAAACACTATAAGTGAAATTAGAGTTCTTGGGTGAGTTAAAACCCTCCTAAAGCACAGCCCGGGCATGTGGAATCTCGTTCCCAAACTGCAGGAATCCCACATTTAATCAGAAAAGGATATAAGGATCCATATTCCCAAGGCATAAATAAAGGAGCTGTGGCAGGAACTGCTTTGGAGTGATTGGATACAGGGCTTGGAGGCTGGAAAACCACAGGGAGGGCACTGGGAGGAGTCCAAACCCCTGCTCACAGAAAATCCAACTGCTCCAACAAAAAACCTGCTTAGAAAAGTCCAAATGTATATCCAGCCTCAGTCTGATCCCTGGGGATAGAGGGAATTGGATACGGATCCAAAGATGATGGAATAACCCCAAAGGCTGAGGCCTGGCCGAGGTTTCTAACTGAGTCTGGTCTGATATGGTGGAAGGTTCAGGGGCCATCTGTTCTCCCTGGCTGGGCAAAAATTTATCCTGCAGCAGGAATGGAGTTAATGACGGATCATGCAGTACTGGAAGCAACAGAAATCCATGGATATGAATAGGAAAATGCGGCATGGAGTTGTTGTAAGTCTGTGTCTGGAAAAGCAGCAAAACTGGGCTTGCCAGCCTGGGGAAGAACTCTGGGAACACCAGGATGTATTTGAGGGAAAAGCTGGAAGAACCGAGCACTTCTTCTGTTTCAGAGAACTGGTTTAACAACAGGAGTGGCCTCAGCTGAAGAAAGGAATTTTGGGGAATGAAAAGGAAATGCCCTTAGCTGAAAGAAGAAATTTTGGGGAATGAATGTGCAACAGAGATCCAGCAATGAAGAACGGACACATCCCGAACTTGGGAACTATGCAACTTCTTCCTTGTTGGGGTCTCCTGGTCATTCCTTGAGCCCCAAGAGCTTCCAGGCAGCTCCTGCCAGTCCCAGGAATTCCCTCTCCCCCTTTTCCTGGGGCTGTAGCTCAAGGAAAACAATCATCACCTTCCAAATGTGCCTGTGGAATATCTGGGCCTGAAGCTTCGCCTGTGAAGTGCTGGGGAAAAAGCAGCCACTTCCCTCCTGGAAGCCTCATCCCACAGGGCAGGCCAGCTTTTGGATTCTCGGGGAATTCATTATTAATGCACTTTGGATGCTTTAAAACCTTTACCACAGGGCTGAGGAGCAGTGGGGTTCTCCTGGCCCTTCCCAGCCATCTGGAAATCTGGTTTGGATGCCAGGGAATTCTGTCTGGAGCCCAGCGTCGCTCTGTGAACCTGGCAGGTGTTGGATGTGCTCTGCTCCTGCTTTTCCTGACAGCAGCTCCGGTACAACGCTGACAATCCAGAATTTAATCTCAGCACTGAGCAGGAGAGGAGGGAGCTGGCGTCAGGGCCCCAGAGGGCTCCCAATCCCTCTCTGTTCCCAGGCTTCCCCTGTGGCACTGTTGTTGTGTCGGGGAGCAGGAGGGAAGGATTTGCTGGGCCTTATCTTCACTCAGACGCTCCTGATAAGTCCCTAATCCCCCCAGATAAGAGCCCTGAGAGCAGACTGGGAACCTTTAGCATGAAATGTGTGCAGAGATTTGTGTAGTTCTTGCAAACAGGGAAATAATTTTGCTGCGGGAGCCCCAAACTTGGTGTCACTACAGCAATCAGCTCCCAGGAGCTGATTTCAAACAGCATCGAGCACACCAGCAGGAAGAGTGCTACAGTAAAGTAAAAATAAGATCAGAGGAACCAGATTTTTAATGAAATATTGCTTACATCACTTCAAACGAGAGAAATGGAGGTATAAAATATGGGGGTTTGGGTTTTTTTCTATCAGAGTTGTTTTTTGGCTGCATTTTGGTGGTGGTGGTGGTGAGGGTGAGGAGGAGAACAAAGAGGCTCTGGAAAAACCTCCAGATTCTTGGGGAATTAATGTGTGACACAGTTATTGCACATGAATAATCCCTGAGAAGTGATGGCTCTGGATATAGGGGATTCATCCTCAAAAGGCTTTCAGGGCTGAACGATATCCCAGAATTACAATATCCCAGAATTACAATATCCCACTATCCCAGAATTGTTTGGGTTGGAAAGGACCTTAAAGCTCCTCATGTTCCACCCCTGCCATGGGCAGGGACACCTTCCACTATCCCAGGCTGCTCCAAGCCCCGTCCAGCCTGGCCTTGGGCACGACCTCCCCTCTGCCCCTGCATCCCAAAATCCTTTGGCTCATTGAAGTTCCTTGAGGGAGGTCTTACCTCTTATCTGCTACAACCATGGCTACTCTTCGGGTTGTTTTCATGCAGTTGGGTTTTTTATTTGTTTGAGGGTTTTGGTTTGGTTTGATTTAATTTGTTGGTTCTTTTCAATCCCAGTTCTTTGGATATCGTGGTCTGAGCTGTCTCTGACTCAGATCTTTACTGTGCTACCATTCTTCCTGTTAGTTTCCAGGAGCCGTCCACTCACCAGAACTTCATTTCCTTGCCTGACAAACCTCCCAGAGCTGCTTCTTTCCCACCTGGAATGGCACTGTGAGGTTCTTGATGCAATTAAATCCATTCAGCACCTCTAGAGAGCATCAGGAGTTGGGATGAAAACAGCGTTGTTCAACTCTACTTTCCCCTTACAGGCAATTAGGTGATTTTATGGGACCTTAAATAGGATTTAAAGGTAAGAAAAGAAAGTTAAATATGTCCAAGCCCTCACTGACCTAAACTTGTGGCTCCTAAAGGACATGGTTTAAAGAGCCAATGATGGAGCAAAAAAAAAAGAAGCCGGCCAGCAAATCTTCCTGGAATCATTAAGGTTGGAAAAGCCCTCTAAGATCAAGTCAAACCATTAATCCAGCACTGCCAGGTCCACCCCTAACCCACGTCCCCAGCACTGCATCTCCACATTTTTTTACCACTTCCAGGGATAGCAATTCCACCCTGGACAGCCTGTTCCCAATGGCAGCAGGATATTCTTCGTGGCAGCAGCTTCCCCAAGGATTTCTTCTGATGTCCAGTGCTGGTGCAGCTTCTCCCAGTTCAACGGGAAATATCTCCCAGAAACAACATCTGCCTCCAAAAGAGGTTTGTCTGAGAGGGGGAGGAGCTTTTGCAGATGGTCCTGGGGGCAGTTTGGGTGCCACAAAATCAGAAAGAGCTGAAGCTGTTGGAGAGAGACCAAAAGAGGGACAGGAAGAGGGTGAAGGGTCTGGAGTGGTCACAGGAGGAGCAGCTGAGGGGACTTGGAATGTTCAGCCTGGCGAGACTGAGCTCAGACCTCACCTCAGCTCCTCTTGAGGGCAGCTCCGATCTCTGCTCCCTGGGACAGGGACAGGAGCCAGGCAATGGCTGGAGCTGGGCCAGGGCAGGCTCAGAATGGAGATCAGGGAAAGGTTCTTCCCCCACAGGGTGCCGGG
Organism: Mohoua ochrocephala; assembly: GCA_013398855.1. Lineage (NCBI taxonomy): Eukaryota > Metazoa > Chordata > Aves > Passeriformes > Acanthizidae > Mohoua > Mohoua ochrocephala. The sequence continues at coordinate 480,839 of VZTA01023094.1, read as the reverse complement.
CACTGCCCAGGCTCCCCAGGAAATGGGCACGGCCCCGAGGCTGCCAGAGCTCCAGGAGCGTTTGGACAGCGCTGCCAGGGATGCCCAGGGTGGGATTGTTGGGGTGTCTGTGCAGGGCCAGGAGCTGGGCTGGATGATCTCTGTGGGTCCCTTCCAGCTCAGGATATTCCATGTTTCTATAAAAATATTCTACAAATCCCTCTGAGTTTTTACTCACTGAAGAATCCCTGGCTTTATCCCATTTTGCATTCCAGCAGGTCTGCCCAGGAGGGTTTGCAAAGGTGGCTCCAGCAGACATCTCATGGGATCAGCAGTGCATGATCCACTGGGATGGAAAGGGAGAGACAAATGGCATTAAAGGCAGGAGTGCAGTAAGAGGATAGAGAGCTTTGAGAATTAGTTATTTGAGTATTTTTAACCCAAATCTCCAGTTTAATAAAGCAAAGTCCTTCCACGTGATGCTCGGTAAAGTCCTGGAACAGAAGGTTTGGGCAGCCTGAGCTCAACAGAGGATACGACTTCCTAAATCCAGCAGCTGGACACAAGAGGGGTGGTGGAACCAGGGCCTCTTCCTGTTGTGCACATCCCCAGGACCCCCTGCTCAGCACAGGCCGGGCATTGTTCAGTTTCTGTCACCTTCACAGGCACAGGAAAAGGGGACACTTGGCTGAGACCAGGAATTCATTCCCAGAGAGGATGAAGCAGGATGGAACTTCTGGATCATTGTACACAATAAGAAGGCTGCTGATGTTGAGGGGGTTGAGCTGAATCATGTCCATCCTTGAAGGTTGGACTTGATGGTCCTGGAGATCTTTCCCAACTTTAATCATTCTATGATTCCATGACAAAACCCAGTCCTCCAGCCAGATTCATCCTCTGCTTGAGCCAGTCCTTGTTTGGGATTGTCTAAGTGATGGTAAAGAAACCCCTTCACCCCCTGCCCTGGATGTGAGCACTCCTGGAATGTGTCATGGAGTCACAGAGTCATGGAATGTCCTGAGCTGGAAGGGACCCACCGGGATCATCCAGCCCAGCTCCTGACCCTGCACAGAAACCCCAACAATCCCACCCTGGGCATCCCTGGCAGCGCTGTCCAAACGCTCCTGGAGCTCTGGCATCCTCGGGGCCTTTCCCATTCCCTGGGGAACCTGGGCAGTGCCCAGCATCCTGTGGGGGAAGAACCTTTCCCTGATCTCCATTCTGAGCCTGCCCTGGCCCAGCTCCAGCTGCTCCCTGGCTCCTGTCCCAGGGAGCAGAGATCGGAGCTGCCCCTCAGGAGGAGCTGCGGCCCTCGGGAGCTCTGCCCTCAGCCTCCTGTGTTCCAGCTGAACATTCCAAGTCCCTCAACCCCTCCTCACTCAGCTTCCCCTCCAGGCCCTTCCCCATCCTCGTGGCCTTCTTTGGACTGTCTCCAATGGCTTTGTGTCTTTTTAACATTGTGGTGCCCAAAACTGCCCCCAGCACTAGAATTCCATTGAATGGAACCATGGAAATGCCGTGCCATAATGGCACCGGAGTTTCCATGAACTATTCCCCATCTGTCCTAAGAAAACCAGTGTGGAAAATTTCTAGGAAAAGTGTAGACTGGACTATCCTGTGCTTTCTAGCAGCTTGAAGCAAACCATGTCATTCCTAGTGAGCATGGAACAGCACACACACAATTCCTAGTGAGCATGGAACAGCACACACACAATTCCTAGTGAGCATGGAACACCTTGGAAGGGAGGCCACAGGGACTCAGAAATCCATTCCAAAGGTCTCCCTGATTCCCAGCTCTCCCACTTTCTCCAACATTGCTCTGTGGCAAAGTCCCCCCCCAAGCCAGTGGTGGTGCCTGTGCCGTTTCTGACCCAGCCCCCAAGTTCTCCAGCTTCCCAACCTGCTGATGAAAATCTCGGTGTTTTCCCAGTTTCTCCAGCCCGCAAAAGGCTGCAGTGTCCCCAGGCACTGACCTCGCTCTCCAAGGGGTCACTTCGGCCACTCTGGGCTTTGCGGGGCTCTGGCAGCTTTAATTTCCTGGGAGTTCAGGGTGAGGGGAGGGCTGGCTTTAGCCTTAGGAATAAAAAGCAGACCCAGGGCCTGTTGAATTAAAGGCTAAGCAGCAGCTTCTCTAATCACTCCGTGGATTCCCTGGGATCTTCCCTCATTTAGGGAGTGATTTTCCCCTTTAACTCACTGCCTGCTGTCAATTAATCCCTCTCTGCCCAAGTCCTGTCAGCATCTGGCCCAAAGTTCCTGGCCTGGTGACTCCGAGAGTCCTAATCCAACATTTGCCAGCTGCTCCATCCCTGTGCTCTTTTGTGCATTCCAGTAAGAACTTTAATCACCCCAAACTGTTCCTGCTGCCTGCTGGGATGCTCTGCTCCTCCTCATGGATGCCTGGTGCTCCTGTGGGAGGCAGGACTTGGCGAAGCACTGACACTGCCAGGACCAGGATATCCCAGTTTAGGAGTCCCAGCTGAGGGAGGGGACTGGTGTGCAGGAGAACACCTCAGGTGACAGTGACATCTGCCCGGGCAACCAGGGATGGCATGAGGAGGTCCAAAAGTGTCACACGTCATCCAGAGCTGCAGCTCAGTGGAGCAGTGTGGCCCAGGCTTGGGATTCCCAATCCCTAACAGGTTCAAAAAGAGGCCCAGGCTCAGGATTCCCAATTCAGAAGTCAATTCCCAATTCCCAAGTCAAAAAAGAGGCATAGGATCAGGATTTCCAATCCATAATAAGTTCAAAAAGAGGTCCAGGCTCTTTTTGAACTTATTATTTTTATGTCTTCCCAGCCTCTCCAGGCTCTTCCTGTGATTCTCCGGGATGCAGTGGGAATATTGGCTATCTCAGTCCTGGGCCTGTTTGTTAGGGATTCCCAATCCATAATAAGTTCAAAAAGAGGCCCAGGTTTGGGATTCTCAATCTGTAACAGGTTCAAAAAGAGCCCCCAGTTTGGAGTCTGAGGAATTCTGGGCCTTAAAAGATCCTCAGCCAGCCTGGAGGGATGTGTGGGATTGCAGATCCACAGCTCTGCATCCCAGAATATGCTGGAATAGGCTCTCATCCTCGGGATTAGGACAGAACTTTCCTCAGCATGGCAGCACAACAGGCTTCTGTGGAGAACCGGGTTTTGCACAATATCCCAAGCTGGACATTCCTGGGGTAGTGTGAGGATGTTTGTGGCTTGTGCTGTGGAGAGAATTCAGCTGGAATGTTGTAAGTCCCACTTCTGCTTTTGCCAGTGCCCTTCTTCCAGGATTCCTGGTCTCCTTTCCCTGTTTACAAGATGCAGCTGGAATTTCCCTTGGCTGATAAACAGGGAATTCACTCCCCTCTGTTTGCTCAGTAGCTGAGTCCTCTCAGGAAGCAGTGGAATGGAATTTATCAAGGGAGATGATCCTGGCAAAGAGCCATTCCAGGGCCATTATCCAGGAGAATGAGACATCCATGGGTTTGAAAATCTTGGAGGAGATGCTGGAGAACAGGAGGCGTCATCCTCAGAGCCAGGAGTGGGATGCAGTGCTGGGGACCATGGATTAAGGTTGGGATGAGCAGAGTTCCTGGTTCAGGGAGCATTCCTGATTCCTGAGGGCAGCAGGGTTGGAAGATCCTGAAGATCCTGACATTCTCCAGCTTCTGCTCCTCATGAGAATTTCATTTAAATGCTATAAAATCCCTTCCACCAGCTTGGATACATCCGGGGGGGTTGGAAGAGAAAAGTTTATCTTCCTTGGACACCATTTGAAATGCATCCTGCTCCGTGGGGGAGCTGCCATTTCCGGGGAATATCGAAGTCCGGGCAGTCTCTTTTACAGGGATGTGTCCTTATCTTGCCTGGAATTACAGGGACTCATGGAACACAGCGCCAGGAACCTCCTACAAGGAATATGAACACTTCCACTCTGATTTCCTGGTCCTAAACTCAAGCCTTTTCTTCAGTTTCTGGAATAACTCAATCCATAGGGATAAACCAATAGGGATAAATAAACAAATTGCTTTTTTTACTGGTTTCCAGTTCAGCTGTTCCTTGCTGGTGGCATTCCCAGGGGTCTGGAGAATGAGGGAATGGTTGGGGTTGTTTTGGAAGAAGAAAAGCAGCTCATGTAGTATTGGAAACCTGTTTGTCTCCCTTCTTGGCAGGGCAGATGAATAATTCAGCTTCTCCTTGGTGAGTTCCAGGGCTGCTGCCTCAGCAGAGCCCTCCAGGTGCTGGGAATTCACGTCCTGGAGGGGAAGTGCTGGAGTGGACACAGCCAGGTCCTGTCTCCAGCAGCTCTATTAGATGAACCCAGTAAATCAAAAGGCTGCAGGAGATCGATGTCCCTGGCAGGGAGACCTTGCAGGAGAAGTGGCACTAGTTTGGAACATGATCCATCATTCCTGAGGAATGGGATTGAGAGGGACTCGGGGAGCTGTGTGTCTTCCCAGGGACAGGTCCTGCATGTGAGCACAGAGCACTGAGAGGGAATCACAGTCAGGATTCCCAACTCTGGCTTTGCTTTGTCCCAGCCCTGGGGTGGCAGCAGGGCCAGGGCAGTGCCTGTCCCCTGTGACTCACCTCAAATCCTGGGGTCAATTTTGGGTCCCTCATGATAAGAAGGACTTTGAGGGGCTGGAGCATGTCCAGGGAAGGGAATGGAGCTGGGGAAGGGGCTGGAGCCCCAGGAACGGCTGAGGGAGCTGGGAAAGGGGCTCAGCCTGGAGAAAAGGAGGCTCAGGGGGGACCTTGTGGCTCTGCACAAGTCCCTGACAGGAGGGGGCAGCCGGGAGGGGTCGGGCTCTGCTCCCAGGGAACAGGGACAGGAGGAGAGGGAATGGCCTCAGGCTGTGCCCGGGGAGGTTTATATTGGGCATCAGGAAAAACTTCTTCATGGAAAAGGTGGTCAGGCACTGGCTCAGCTGCCCAGGGCAGTGCTGGAGTTCCCATCCCTGGAGATGTTCCAAAAACCAGGAAAATGTGGTGCTTTGTGATGTGCTTTAGCGGGCATGGTGATATTTGGATGAAGACTGGACTGGATGATCTTGATCTCCTCCAACCTTAACAATTCCGTGATTTTGGCAGACCTGAACCCCTGAGGTTTCTTTCCCCCAGTGTTTTGGCCATCATTGTGGCCAGCCTGACATTTTCCACTGTTTCCCTGGATGCAACAGGCTGGTGGTGCCAGAGGAGTGACAGAGAGATGAAAAATCAGGAAGTGGGGTTCATACATGGTAAACCAAGGACTGAGTGCTGGAACCACGCTGGGATTGAGACTCGGGCCTGGGCCTGTTTGTCAGGGCTGATGAAGTTTCCAGCTGATAACTCAGCCCAGCTCAGCTCTCCCTTCCCAAAAAAAGGATTTTCCTGCCTGGCCATCCTTCCTGCCCTTGGATAATCCTCCAGAAGTGCAGTGCAGGGTGGACTGGGAGAGGTGTTGGTTAAGCTCCCGGGACTCCCCAACCCCCCTAAACCTCCCAGTACCTCCAGACCTGGGACCCCCCCAAATCCTGGAGCCCCCGGAGTCTTCCCCCTTGCCAAGTTCTGGGAGTCCCCCAAGACCTGGGACCCCCCAAAACTCTTGGGGCCCCCCAAACCCTCCCAAACCTCCCAGTATCCCCCAATCCAAGGACTCCTCAAATTCCAGGACCCCCTAAAATCCCCCCAAACCTCCCAGTCCCCCCAGTCACTCTGTGATCTGCTAAAATGTCACTGCTTATGGAAAAAAATCCACTGGTGCACCTAACATCCATCTTTTTTTTTGTCTCCCAGCCTCTCCAGGCTCTTCCTGTGATTCTCCTGGATGCCCTGGGAATATTGGCTATTCCAGGTACCTTTGATGTCTGGAAGGATGCAGAGAAGGGAGGAAGATCCAGGTGCAACCCTGGTGTTGGATAAAAACCCTTTGTGCAGGAGCCTCTGGATGAGCACTGGGAGCCCTGCCAGGTTTTTCTGAAAATGATTTTAAAAGTTCCGAAGCTCCTCCTGTAAAATGGGATTGATTTGTTGGTTGGGTCATCCCTGGAGGATGTTCAGTGGGAGAGAGGGAAGAAGTTCGATGTTAAAAAATTTAGTGGGGGTGTGTGATGGGAACCAGGTTCAATCAGAGCTTACAGATGGATCTGTCTGAAGCATCTCCTGCAAACAAACAGGCCTCAAACACCAACAGGCTCCAGAGTGAAGGAAAAAAACCTCAAACAATGAATGTTTTAAAACCAGAGTGAGTGTCTTGGTTTGAAAGACAGGTGTCTGCCAAAAAGGCAGGAGCCTCCCTTGGAATAGAAAGATGTAGCCCCTTTCCCTCCGAATTACTATAGTTCCGAAATTAAGGGGCTATCAGGCAAAAATATGAGAAAATAGGAATAACAGTTCTTTACTGATATATGTCTATCCAGGCAAACAAAACAACAATAACTGCGGCAGTAACACCAAACAGAACCAGAACCCGGTGCCGGCCTCTCTCGGCTGTCGGGCCCTTTCCCCTTCGGTGCAGTTCCGCTCACCGCCGGCAGGGGCGCTGGCGGCTCCCGGCGGGCAGGGCGGGTGCGATGGTTCCCCCGCGGCTGCAGGGGGCGCTGTGGCGCGGGCTCGGGGAGCACGCGGCAATGGCGGCTGGGCCGAGCCGGGAAGGGATGGAAGAAAGGCTCCACAAACCCCCAGGGGCAGCCGATCCCAGCCCCAGCAGGNCAGCAGCCGGCTCCCAGCGGGGCAGGGAGAGGCGGGCTGGGGATCCCGGGGTCCTCCCGGTAGAAGGAAGGGTAGCAGAGGGCGGAATTCTGCAGATGATGATGACCTCCCCACAGTGACCGCAGCTCCTTACCTCTCTGAACGCCGAGAGGGCAAGAGTGCCCGGGGCTGCACCTAACCCCCTTTTTCCCAGTTCCAAATCTCAAGCATCCCTGCCTTTCACAGGAAAACCCCAAGGAAAAGAGAGTGGCCATCAGGGCCACCACCCCTGTGGCTGGGGTCTTTTGTCTCTCTTAAGTATCCGACCATCAATGTCCTCTGATAACATGTATGGGGGAAAATTCCTTAAAAGAAAGGGGAAACAAAAGGGGAGCTCCTAAAAACCCTAACAGTGAGACAGAACAAAAGAGGGAACATTTGGAACAAATCTCCCTCCTCCCCTCTGCTTGCTTTCTTTGTTTCAGGTTTGCTCTCACACCACAAGGCTTTGAGGCCTGCATGTAAACAAACTCCATTTTGCATTGCCTGATCCCAAGGAAAAGTTTTCCTTTTTAGATGTGAACTCGTGCCTGCTGCCTGTTCTCGGGACTTCCTTTCCCTGGATCTGATCCCAGAATCATGGAATCGTTAAGGCTAGAAAAGACCTTTAAGATAATCCAGTGTAACCCCTTAACCAACCACTGGCATCTTTCCTTTTCTTCCATTCGTATTCCAATATTCCACGTTATGTTCCTACAAACTGGGGAATTCCACACAGAATTTCCAGACTCTTTGGAGACACCATCTCTTTCTGCTGGTTCTGAACTTTCCCCCAGATGGATGGAGGATTCTCCTTGGAGAAATGACCAACCACTGTCACATTTCTCCTAAGCTGAAGGTTTTCAGTCTATTCATCTCTTTTCCTCACACAGATGACATTTCATACCTGTCATCATCTCTTCTATGTTTTATTGCCATTTTATAGAAGTCTTTCTGAGACCAGGATATCAGGATTGCAGACAATATTCCGGAAGGGAAAACGTTGTGGATTTACACAGCAGAACAAGGTGGTTCTCTGTGCTGTTCTTCATTCGTTTCTTAGCAGGATCTCCTTTTTTTTTGGTTAAAAATTGGAGAAAATCACGAGTTTTAACCCATCACTGGATTCTCCTCTTGAACTATCCTCAATCTTCATTGCTCAGGGCAATGCAATGATCAACCAAGGGTGTTGTGTCCATTTATTTATTTCATGGAATCACAGAATCATGGAATGGTTTGTGTTGGAAAGGACCTTAAAGCCCATCCAGTCCCACCCCTGCCATGGACAGAGACACCTCCCACTATCCCAGGCTGCTCCAAGCCCCATCCAGCCTGGCCTTGGACACTGCCAGGGATCCAGGGGCAGCCACAGCTTCTCTGGGCACCCTGTGCCAGGGCCTGTCCACCCTCCCAGGGAACAATTCCTTCCCAATATTTATTAGAACCATGTTGACTTGAGAAAGATCCACGAGATGATTTTTAATAGGCAACCACAGACAAGGCCACTGAATATTGGTGATTTAAACTTCGTTATCATATTCCTTATCTCCCTCCATGTTCGAGGCCTGATAGGAGCTCCCTGTCCTGCTGTTTTCCTTGCAGAGATCCACATTATTTAACAATATGAGGAATCTTCACAATTATCCCAGGGTAATTATCTGTAGCAGAGATACATTTGGAGAGGGAGGAGAAATGAGTAGTTAGTGCCACAAATCCATTGTAATTAGAATTCAATTCTGGGAGTACTGGATTCCCCCCAGTGGCCAGGTCATTGATCCCCTCCCGGTGGCAGTTGGAGTATTTTTTATTGTTAACTTTCCTTTGGGAGTTTTGTTGGGGTTTCTTTTTACATTTCATTTCAAAAATTCAGCCCCTCCCTACCCTAAAGTTCATGTGTGACTAAAACTTCAAAATGTGAATTTTCTCTTCAAGATTTTACTGGTTCTTTCTGAGCAATTTAAAAAATTTAATGGCTTTGAGCTGAAGGAGGGAAATCCTTCTCTGGGAGGGTGGGGAGGCCCTGGCACAGGGTGCCCAGAGAAGCTGTGGCTGCCCCTGGATTCCTGGCAGTGCCCAAGGCCAGGTTGGCCGGGGCTTGGAGCAGCCTGGGATAGTGGAAGGTGTCCCTGCCCATGGCAGGGGGTGGAATGAGATGGTCCATAAGGTCCTTTCCCACCCAATCCATTCCATGAGTCTCTGAACTAACGATCACCAAGATTTTTCCTGAATTTAGAGAAATAACTGGATTTTGTGCTGATTTCCTGCACTGTGGGAATGCTCTGAGAGCTCCCGTGGTGCCAAGGCCTCCACCAAGCCTTGCCTTTAAAATTCTCTGTGGATTTATCCAGCCTGTTGTTCCTTGGAATCTGTGCTGACCTTTTGCTCATGGGGAGCTGAATCCACCTCATCCACAGCCACACCTCTGAATCTGGGAGAATCTGGAATGCAGGCATCACTTTTCAAATAAAGAATTGCATGTGCTTGGAATGTAGATCCAAGAACTTGGATAATGCAGCACCCAGGAGCAGCCTGTGGGGAACTTTTCAAGAAAGGACCAATCCTTCAAAGATTTTGTTTCTTTCTGCTAGAATGAATCTCAAGAATGCCCTTCCAGCTGCAGTATTTTAAACTAAACTGAGGCATCCCCTGGAATATTCAGATTATTTGGGATCGATTATCTTAATGAATTTATTTGTGTGTTCATGCATCTCAAAAGCACCCCCAGAAAGCCTCAGATGTGAGGAAATGTCATTAAATTAGCAGTTAAATGTTTGGAGACTGAGTTTCTTAATATTGTTTAGCCAAGCATATCCCGGAGATTGTGGCCAGCGCTTTCATCTGCAGCACACAGCAGCTCCAGAGGGATTAGCAGTAGCCCTGATATGGTAATATTGGGAAAAATGGATGATCCAATTAAGTTCCGCTAAACCATGGCAGGATCTGAGGTCCATATGTTGGTTTATCCTTATGGCTTGTGTATTAGGCTGGAATTGCTCAGCAGCCTGTGCTCAGAATCGCTGCATTCCGAGGTTTCATCCCAGCTGGAGAGTGAGAAAAATGAGGCTTTTGTCATTCCCTTGTCATTCCCTCACCCCCAGGGCAATTTTCCAAGAAGAGAAGCATCTTTCATTGAAACTGTGACCAACTCATTTTTTGCTGCTGCCCAGTGAAGCAAAAGTTTCTCTCTGTGCTTCCTGATCCAAAGGGCAGCTGAGGATGGGGAATTCTTTCCGGCAGCAGGTGGGAAAGGTCCTTGATAACTTTGATAACCCCACTGAAGGGAGCACAGACCTTTTTGTGACTCTGGAATCACCCGGGCTCCAGGTCGATGCACAGGACTGAGCTGCTCATGGCCGGGGCATGTGGAAGCCTCTGGGTAGACAAAGAAATTGGGAAGAAAAGCGGAGGATTAAAGATCCCTGAGAAATTCTTTAATGTTCAGGTGCTTGAATTAAAATTCAAAAATACACATTTTAATTACATTTTAATCATGAGCTCTTGGCTAATGTGCAGCTTATCCCAATGGCTGGAATGATGGAACAGCTGGAATGCTGTCCTGAGGGCATTTAAAAATGGGAATGAGGGAAGAATGGGGCCATTTGCTCAATCCACAGACTCCCATCATTTACATCCAGCACTGCAGGGCAGGGAACATTCCTGATTTTCATGGAATCATGGCTCCATCCTCCTGGGAGGTGAGATTTTCACAGGAATATCAAGATGTCCAGGCAGGAAGAGCTGCAGTCCTCAGGCTCCATAAGGTGCTTGTGAATCTCTCCTTTTCCTTCCTAAATAAATCAGCCATTCCATTTGGGATTGGATGGAATATTTCCCACCGAATGGAACGATGTAGTTGGTTTAGCAACAAAAATAATATTCCAGCATGATCCAAGCAAAATGGGGTTTTTTTCCATTTGATTTTTCAATTTTGCTGTCAAACTGAAAAATCAGCTCTTTCCCCAGACCAATACCAGGGAGCTCTGTTTTCCTGCACGGAATAGCAGATCCCTGATGCTCCACACAGGAATATTTCCTGGCAGCATCATTTGTTGTAAGGCTGAAAAGATGCTCTGATCCCCCCAAAAAAAGTGGAGCAGACTCCAGCCTTTCTTCCCTAGCAGCAATTCCAAGAGGCAGCAGCAGCAGGAGCGCCTTTCCCTGCCCTGGGATCTTCAGAACATCCTAAGGAAAAGTTGCTTTATCCTTGTTTTTAGCTTGCAGGCTTTTAAAAGGAATTTTCCCATCAGGAGCTCTGGAAAAAGTGTTTGAAACATGAAAATGGGAAAGGGGCATCCTCTAAGCACTGTGGAGCTGTGGGGAACATCTGAGAGGTCTGATGCCATGGAGCAGGGATTCCTCTGGAAAAAAAGGACCAGTGCTGAAAGAAACATTCCATGACCTCTGGGTCATCCAGGATCTGCTTCCCAGGCCCTTTAAAGCTCCAGGCCCTGGTTATCAGTGGTGACTTTGGAAAATTCCTTTGGGAGCAGCCAAGATCATGCTGGTCATTCCCATGTTCCAGTGGCACTGAATGAGCTTTAAGGTCCCTTCCCACCCAAACAATCCTGGGATTCTGTGGTGTTTGTCCTTCCCAGAGCTCAGGCATGCACAGGGTGCCTGTTTTAGTTTGCAAGATTCCAACATGGCTCCTTGCCTTCCAGTTCTTTTTCTTCTGTAGGAGCCTCCAGCCACTCATTCCCATTATTTTTAGCAATTAATCTGTTTTTCCTTAGCTTTATAAGCATGCCCCTGTCCTTCCTGAAAGCCATCCTGCTCTTCCCTGTTTCTCCAATATCTCGAGACCATTCTGAATTTCAAACCTTTTCTACCCAAGATGCTCCCAGCCCCTTTCCTCTCCTCTGCAAACAACAACCCCATGTTTCATCCCATTACTTCAGCTTGCAATAAAAATATTGGCAATTTCCAGACCCAGGCCAGGTGTTCCCAGGATCCCACCTGAACCGGAGCTCCGGACTAATGGGGAGCTGTTGACAAGTGGCCCCTAGGAACAGCCTTGAAACTCCTCAGCAGAGCTTTCACCTCGCCTGTGTTTGCTCAGCTCCCTGACAAGCGTGACAGAAATCTTCCCAAAAATCCGATCTGTGCGCTTCTTCCTTCTCCTCAGAGCCTGTGGCTCTGTCAGGGATGGAAATGGCTCTGCTTTGACAGGATTTGTTCTTTACAAATCTGTTGGTTGTTCTTTTCTCCTCATCGTGTTCTGGCTGTACAAAACCGGGGTGGTTTTGTATTTGGATCTGTGGAGAAGTTCACCATTCTCTGATTTATCTTTCTTCCCTGTGCCTGTAATTTTTCATCCTTCTGGAAAACACCTCATCCCACTCTCAAAAACACCCACAGAACTGTGCTGAGGTTGGAGAACCAGCTGGAGCAGAGGGAATTCCTCTAGGACAGGATAATTTGAGCGTTTATGAACAATCCACTGGTAATGAACTTTCCTGTGGGTGATCCCAATTAATCCCGTTGCTAACTGGAGCTTTCTCTCTCTTTGACTGGTGCTTCCCAAGGTCTGACTCCTGTTCCTGGAACACTTGAAATTTGTCTCCTCCCAACTCTTGATCTGCCTTCCTCGTAGTATTTAATTTGTGTCTCGAGCCCTGTTTTTCTCTCTGATAATACGTTTTGTGGCACAACATTCTCCTCAGGAGTGACCTGTTTTTCTCTTTTTTTTCTTTTTTCCTGATTTAGCCAAGCTGGTCATTCCTGGTTCTCCTCTGCCATTTCTTTCCAGGCAGAAATTTCACTTCCACCCTTGCTATCAGATGATTTAAGAAGCCTTTATTCCTCCAGAGCTCCCTGTCCTGTTCCAGGGCTTTGATTAGGAGCCCTTATCAGCTCCCTGAAGTTCCTGGAGTCTGTTTCCCGAAACCTCTGGGTCTTTACTTTGCTTTCCTCCTTCCTTGCTCATCTAAGGATCATAAACTGCTGCCATCCTTGATCACACTTTGAGTGAAGTTCTCTCTTTCCTTGTTAGGATCAAACACAATCCCAGTGTCCTTCCTGTGGCTTTTCCTACATCTCAGTGGAATTATTTTGCATTAAAACAACCTTTGGAGAACTGAGACCCACAACCCCTGGAGAACTGAGACCCACAACCCCTGGAGAATTGAGACCCACAACCTCTGGAGAACTGAGACCCTGCTGCAGCCTTTGCCCAGGATTGATCAGGATGTTTTAAGCCCCTTGAAAACACCAACTTCAGGTTTTTGGGGGATTTTTTTTGTGGTGTGGAGGAACAGAGAATTTTGTACCCCGATCTCTCTGTGAGGGGAGTGTGGAAGTGCAAAGTGAGGGATCAAAAAGGCCTCACTTTTGCTTCTGCACTTGGAGGTTTTTAATATTCCTGCACTTTTCCACCTTCTGGGTTCCTCTCCAGCCTCATGGCAGCACTAATTCTTCCTCCCATCTGTGTGACTTTCAAAAAAAAAGTGACTTTCCAAAATTAAATCGTATTTTTGGGCACCACTTGAGACTCGGAGTTCCTTCTATTTAATCCCCTCTCCTTTCAAACTGCTATAAAGACATTTATCAGGCTGGCTAGTCCAGTTTTGATCTGTGTCCAGGTTTCCATCCCCCAGGAAGGCTCCTGGCAGACCCTCAGAGGGATAAACACTTTTGGAATCCTTGTATCCCAGCCTGGTTTGCAACGCGGCTCCACAGGGATGCAGTGATGCTGCAGTGCCATGGCCTCTCCTGGATAAATATCGGCCTTTCCCAAGTCACCTGCTCCCTTGGGATGGAGCATTGTCCAGAGGGCACATCTGGAGGAGCTGTTTGGAATTTGTGCCATGGGCATCTCTCCAGAATGCACCTGTGGGACTCTTTGAAGGAGGATGAGGCCCTTCCCATGAGGATTGGCTCTGAAAGGCAAAATTCTGGAAGTTGTCCTGCCCCTCCAGTTTCCATCCGATATTTTCAGTAATTTTGAGCTTTTCCGGAGCATCTCCTTGCTGATTGTCCCACTGCTGATGTGATTCCAGCTGCCCAGGGAAGGCTGAGTCCATGTAGAGAGCAGAATGTCTGCTCCAAAGGGTTTTCCTGGGGATTCCCCACATCACTGCGCTGCATCATGATAATTTGGTGTCAGGATTCTGCAATGGGCTTAATCCTGTGGTGATCCAACATTTCCCGATTTCGGGAAGAGGGCTGAGCTCAGCTCCTGCTGCTGGTGGCTCCCTGGGAGCAGCGGGAATCCTTGCCCAGCACATGGATCCCAAATCCTACATCCTTTGGGCTCAGCTGGGCTGGAGGATGTTGGACACTGGGATTGGAGCCACGTCATGGGGCAAAGAGGAGCCTGGGAGGGGCTAAAATCAGTGCAGGGTTCGGACCATCAGGTACCAATTAAATATCTTGGATATTTTAAGGTTATCATGAGAAATGTTTGAAATATGGAGTTTTTGGGAATTGTCTTGTGAACAACCCCACATGTTCAGTTTTAAGAGCTTAGAGAACAGCAGGCTGCTTGTCTGGAAATGGATTTTTTCTGTCTCTCAGGTTATTTTTATGCCTTTTCTTTTTATTTTGATGTTATTTTTACGGCGAAGCCATCCTGCCTGTCTGTCAATTCGTATCCACGTCCATGGAGCACCTGGAATATTGAGACTCCAATCCCACAGACATTCCTGATGCCAAAACATTTTTATTACTCCTATTTTATTCTATCAAATAAAGCACTACCAGGCCAATTATTTTTATTTTATTTACAGAAAAGTGTGGGATTTCTTTAAGATAAAACATTTCTCTCTTCCACCTGAAGAGGTTCTGGCCTTTTTTTGCTGTAGAATACCTTTGGAATATCTCATGGAATGTAGGAAAACTGGGAGCCAGCTCTCTCATGAGCTTAATTACTTCCTGGGCCTGACCCTTCGCAAGTTTATTGCTAAAAGCCTTAATTAAACAAGAAATACCTAGAGAAGTTGAGCACAGGGAGCTCCAGGGAAGGGAATTTACTCCTCTGGAAAACCTGGAGGTGTTAACTCCGAGGATTTACTCTGAACTCAGTGTGTAGTGTGGGCTTTCGGTGTAAACCTGCGCAAGGGGAGTGGGAACAACTGCAAATCCCTGTCAAAAGCAGCAGGAATTTTGGGGTGGCTGTTTTGGGGATGACTTTGTGGCTTTGTGAAAAACCCCCTCCCTCCTGAGAGCAGAAACTCTCCCAGTTTTCTGAGATGTGATTGTCTTGCACTAAGGAATAAAGAGCTTTTATCCTTCCAGCTGAGCCATGAGGGGGAAAATATGGAACAGGGGCTCTATTCTTGACCTTTCCACTTCTCAGGGACAGGTCACATCCATCTGCTCTGTCTCACATTCCCTATTTTTAAATGGAGCAGAGGATGCTGCATTTTCCACTGAGAAAGCTCTGAAGGAGTGACTGAGAGCTCTCATTATTCCAACAAACAGGAAATATCCACTTGTGGAGCCGGAGAGTTGGAGATGGCTGAAAACAAAGCAGGGAAACACAATTCCCGTGTGCTCGTGCTCCTTGGAAGCTGAGGAATCTTGCAGAGGGCTGTGTTATATCTGCCTCATGTGTTCAAGGTTTTGCTGATCCAAATTCAGGCCAGGAAATAATATTCCCCTGTTCTCTTTTGTTTTCCTGTTTGTTTGGCTCCTTGCTTCTGGGATAAAGTGTTGGAATTCCCTCTGTCCCCACCTTTCTTTTTCTAGAGGACACAACTGCTTTGTGTCTTTACCTTGGGTGCGTTCCATGGAGTTGGGAATTCCGTGCTCCCTGGATATCTTTTACCTGAAGTTTGGAGCTGTGTCAGTCTTGGTTGGGTTTTCCCGTCCTGTCTTTCCCACTGATTTTTCCCTGTGGACAATGCACCTGCATATGGAATCAAGGAATCCTGAACCTACAGAGTCATGGAATCACAGAATGGTTTGGGTTGGAAGGAGCCTTAAAGCCCATCCAGTGCCACCCCAGCCATGGGCAGGGACACCTCCCACTGTCCCAGGCTGCTCCAAGCCCCGTCCAACCTGGCCTTGGACACTGCCAGGGATCCAGGGGCAGCCACAGCTTCTCTGGGCACCCTGTGCCAGGGCCTGTCCACCCTCCCAGGGAACAATTCCTTCCCAATATCCCATCCATCCCTGCCCTCTGGCCGTGGGAAGCCATTCCCTGTGTCCTGTCCCTCCATGCCTTGTCCCAAGTCCCTCTCCATCTTTCCTGTCAGGCACTTTCAAGGCCACAATGAGGTCACCTTGAAGCTTTTTTTCTCCAGGCTGAACAATGCCAATTTTCCCAGCCTTTCCTCACAGCAGAGCTGCTCCATCCCTGGGCTCCTCTTGCTGTCCCGCTCTGAGCATGGCCACGCACAGCAGGAAGAGCAGACCTGAGAATATTCATTATTTATTATTTCTCCCTGCCTTCCCTTGCTCATCCTCATGGGACAGGTTAATCCCAGGCCAGCAACTTTACTTAAAATGGATTTTCCCAAACTCCAGGAAAAGTGATCACAGCTCATGGATTTGTACAAGTTTGGGCTCCAGTTCCTGCTGTTCCAAAGGCTTTCCGACACTCTTGAAGCTGTTCCTCATCCCCTCGGAGCCTGACAGTCACAGCGATGTCATTAACCCCACCAGGTCACCCAGAGCAGCAGCTGGAGCCGGATTTGATCCGTTGGCAGCTTGAGCAGAGTGAAGGGCAGAGCTCAGAAATCAATTAAAGACGTCAAGATCCATTTGAAAATGATTTTGTTGCCTCCTCCATCCGGGGAGTCGGGGCCGTGTGAGGTGGGCTTTCCATGCCACCCACAATTGTTCAAGGCTGGGAGCTCTGTATCAACTCACTGATTTTTCCCCTCGTTTTGTTGGAGAGATCCAGACTTCCCTTCACTTGGGAATGGCTCCCAGAGAGCACAGTCACCAAATTAATGGAGCAAGATTTTGGATAAGAACCTGTTGGAGCAAGTCCAGAGGAGGCACCAGGATGAGCAGAGGGATGGAGCCCCTCTGCTGTGAGGAAAAGCTGGAAGAACTGGGATTGTCTGGCCTGGAGAAGAGAAGGCTCTGGAGTGACCTCATTGTGGCCTTGCAGTGCCTGAAGGGAGCCTACAGGAAAGACAGAGAGGGAATTTGGAAAAGGGCTTGGAGGACAAGACAAGGAGAAATGGCTTCCCACTGCCAGAGGGCAGGGATGGATGGGATATTGGGAAGGAATTGTTCCCTGCGAGGGTGGGGAGGCCCTGGCACAGGGTGCCCAGAGCAGCTGTGGCTGCCCCTGGATCCCTGGCAGTGTCCAAGGCCAGGCTGGATGGGGCTTGGAGCAGCCTGGGATAGTGGGAGGTGTCCCTGCCCATGGCAGGGGTGGGGCTGAATGAGCTTTAAGGTCCCTTCCCACCCAAAGCATTCCATGATTCTGTGATTTTGGATCCAGCCCTTATCTCTACAAACCAGGCACTTTTGTGTGTCCCTCTTTAACCACTGTTGAGATGATCAGTAATTCCGGAGCCGAGAAAGCCCAAGAGCTTTTTCCAAGTTCAGGGCAAGCTTTAACCATTCCAATGTAGGAATCCAAGTGCCTGAACCTATTTGCACAATAGATGTGGAAAGCAGAGTGCCCTTTTCTTGGAATGTAGGGAAAGAGGTGGCAAATCCTTCTCTGGTGAAAATTATTCCCCAAATCCATCAGCTCCTCTAACTCCTGTTTATCAGCCTCCAGCAGCTCCCAAACCACTTCCACTGTGGGCTCCACCAGGGACCTGTGGCTGGGCAGATAAGCCGGAGGTGGCCTTCCATGATGGAATGGCTGCACAAGCACTTCCCACGTGGAGTCCTCCATGGGATGCAGCTGAATAAAATCCTCCAGAATATTCGGGTAGCATATTTGGAACTTCACTTTTCTGCGCACGGGGGGTGCTCATCTGAACGTTCTTGGAGAGCAAACAGCAATGGGCACCCAGCACCTTCCCCAGAACTGGGGTTTCCTGCAGGAATGGGAGACTTAGGAATAATTTCCATTTTAATCAGCGTAAAGGTGACAGGTGACAGATTCCTGGGATTGTCCCATCCCAGTGTTTGGTGCAGCTCCTTCCCTGCCTGGTTCTGCCTTCCTGTCCACCGTGGGGGCTCATCCTCATCCCATTGTAAGGAATGAAATCCCACCAGGACGAGCCTGGAATTTGCAGTTCTTTGGGCATTTCTGACTCTGCCCAGTCTCACTGGAATTACTTCCCTCAAATTCACTGGAACCAGGAAAACCCCTGGTGCTTCCGGAGCTCCCAGATTCAGGGGAGATCCCACTCCAGTGTGTCAGTCCTGGGAGCTGCTGCGCCAGTCAGGACGTGGCTGCTTTTTCCCTGTGTTGTTCAGGGAAGGCAAAATTAAGACATAGACTTAGTTCCACAGTTAAGCCAGAGCAGAGAGCGTGCAAATAATCCCTGTCCTAATTAGTCTAATGACTTCAGAGATATCA
This sequence comes from Mohoua ochrocephala, assembly GCA_013398855.1. Taxonomy (NCBI): domain Eukaryota; kingdom Metazoa; phylum Chordata; class Aves; order Passeriformes; family Acanthizidae; genus Mohoua; species Mohoua ochrocephala. The sequence continues at coordinate 462,735 of VZTA01023094.1, read as the reverse complement.
GTTTTCCCCAGGAATTTTCACTCATTCGCTTGGCAAAGTAAACGTGTGGTGAACTCAGGTCCCGTGGCTGAGCAGGGACATCCTCAGGCGCTGCTGGGAGAGAGAAGGGAAGCGGGATGGACTCCCCAGATTTAACTCCTCCCTCTCCAGCAGGGATGTTAAAGGGGTTTAAATCCAGAGAACTTGTGCACAGGAGGAGGAGACACGAAAACACCACCATTCCTGAGGAGTTCACAGTGAGTAACTGAGCTCCCACCCTGCTCCCACAGCTGGGAATGCTTTCCCTGCCCTCCCACCTTGCCAGTGCTCTGCTAATTCCATGCAGGATACTGGGATTCTCCTCCTTCACAGATGTTCCATTCCCAAGAACTTTCCAGGTTGTTACTCCTAAAGGGGCAGCCTGAGTCAGCTCCCATCATCAGGCACCACTGGGCTGGAATCATGGGATCATGGAATGGCCTGGGTGGGAAGAGACCTTAAAACCCATCTAGTGCCACCCCCTGCCATGGGCAGGGACACCTCCCACTATCCCAGGCTGCTCCAAGCCCCATCCAGCCTGGCCTTGGACACTGCCAGGGATCCAGGGGCAGCCACAGCTGCTCTGGGCACCCTGTGCCAGGGCCTCCCCACTCTCCCAGGGAACAATTCCTTCCCAATATCCCATCCATCCCTGCCCTCTGGCAGTGGGAAGCCATTCCCTGTGTCCTGTCCCTCCATCCCTTGTCCCAAGTCCCTCTCCAGCTCTCCTGGAACCCCTTTAGGCCCTGGAAGGGGCTCTGAGGTCTCCCTGGAGCCTTCTCTTCTCCAGGTGAACACTCCCAGCTCTCCCAGCCTGGCTCTAGAGCAGAGGGGCTCCAGCCCTTGGAGCATCTCTGTGGCCTCCTCTGGCCTGGCTCCAGCAGCTCCAGGTCCGTCCTGTGCTGGGCCCCAGGGCTGGGGCAGCTCTGCAGGTGGGGTCTCACCTGAGCGGGGCAGAGGGGCAGAATCCCCCCTCCCCTGCTGCCCACGCTGGGGGATCAGCCCAGGCTCAGGGGGTTTCAGGGCTGGGGCAAGTCCAGCTCTCACCCACCAACACCCCCAAGTCCTTCTCCCAGGGCTGCTCCATCTGCTCATCCCGAGCCTGGATTGATCCTGGGGTTGCCCAGAGTGCAGCACCAGCACTTGGTCCCGTTAAACCCCAGGAGATTCCCAAGGGTCACTTCTAGAGCTTGCCCAGCTCCCTCTGGGTGGCCCTGTCCTTCAGGTTTGGCAACCTCACAACCGAGGAGTTGTGTCTTCCATGAAAAATTTGGGCTGCTTCCACTTTTCCACTCCGCCCACGTTTGGACCAGATATATTTTCAACACCTGCCACTCTGGGTTTGGGGTTTTAGGTTTTTTTCTTCCTCCTTTTTGTGAAAAATACAAAGTGTGATTTTTGCCTTCCCCCCCTTTTCTACTTTGTAACTTTACAAATGTTTTCAATACATGAAAGTGACACTGTGACAAATTCACTTTTCTTTTTCAGCTCCATCACTTTTACAAAGTTGAGAAAGTTCTGAGAAGCTGCAAGAAAAAAGGGAAAAAAGAAAGGAAAGGGCAAAGAAGAAATACTGTTTTTTCTGGTATTCATCTGTAAAAACAAGAAAGGATAAAACTCCTGTCCCACCACAGCTTGATGTTGGCATTTGGGGGAACAGAAGACCCTCAGAAAAAGCCAGCTGAGGCTGCTGAGTTGATCATGGATTTGTGGAATGGTTTGGGTGGGAAGGGACCTTAAAGCCCATCCAGTCTCACCTCAGCCATGGCAGGGACACCTTCCACTAGCCCAGGCTGCTCCAAGCCCCATCCAGCCTGGCCTTGGACACTGCCAGGGATCCAGGGGCAGCCACAGCTGCTCTGGGCACCCTGTGCCAGGGCCTCCCCACCCTCGCAGGGAACAATTCCTTCCCAATATCCCATCCATCCCTGCCCTCTGGCAGTGGGAAGCCATTCCCTGTGTCCTGTCCCTCCATCCCTTGGCCCAAGTCTCCCTCCATCTTGTCAGCCCTTTCAGGCACTGGAACCCTGGAGCTTCTCCTTTCCAGGCAGAGCAATCCCAACTCTCTCAGAGCCTCACCCAGGTCCCACAGTCTCCATCCCCATTTCTGCTGCCTTTCCCAGATCTGTGTCCAGCTCCCATTGGGGCTCAGCATGGAAGCAGCAGCCAGGAGCTGGAAGGTGGAGAGGAGCATCCCTCACGTCCTTGCCCCTGGCCCTGCCCCGGTGAGCAGAGCCAGCAGGGCTCAGTCAATCACTCCAAATTTATTCCCCTGCGCTTTCAAGCATTCCCACTGTTCTGCCCTAGTGCAGCATCAGCCCAGGGCAGTGAAATCATTCCTGACTGGAGCAGATGTGGAACATGCAGCAGGTCAGGAACTGCTGGGCTGGAGTTTAAAAGCTCCTCCTCACCTCCCAGCTCTTTGATTTTTCAAGCAGCACCAGCTTGCCTGGAGAAGATGCTGCCTCTGCCCTGGTTTGATGTTCTGGGTGTTTTCCAGCTGAAGCAGAGGGATGCCAGAAGCAACACCTGCCAGAATTCCCACATATTGGAGACCACCGCCCAGAGGAGAACATGGATTTACCTGCCAAGGTATCAGTTCCTGTTCCCTGTTTCTGGAGGTGTTTGTCTTGCGTTGTGCAGCCTTTTTTCCTCCTGAAACTCTGCCAGTTTGGGTCTGTCACTGCCAATTTTTCCTCATGCAGACAGCCCCTCTTGCCTTCCTGCCTTCCCTGTCATTCCCGTTTTCCCCTCACTTGGCTGCCTGCTGGATCCATGCACTGGAGACTCTTGCAAAGAAACCCTTCACTGCCCCCCCCCCCTTCC
>VZTA01023094.1:434729-459845 GCA_013398855.1 Mohoua ochrocephala | reverse complement strand
CTGGAATATGGAGAGGACTCTGTCCGGGCACCCTTGCAGACCTGCTTATGAATAAATTAGCTCTGCTTTGTGGGACTAAACACATCTGCATGCTCTGGGAACATTTGTAATTCCATTGGAAATGGAATCACGTGGTAGGGATGGCAGGGTGGTCATTGCCACTGTGATTTGTTTTCCTCTGTTTTATTAAAAAGATGAAGTTTATGCCACCCTGTCGGAGCTGATGCTGAGCAGTGGGAGTCTCCCTGGTGGTACCTGGAAAACTCTGTTCCTGCTGGCTCTGCTGAAATCAGCATTTCCCTGGCCTTGTCCCCAGCAGGCAGCTGGAGTAGTGAGAGCTGTAGTTACTATAAGCTGTAGTTACTAGGAGTTGTAGTTACTAACAGCTGTAGTTTACAACCCCTCACACACAGACTCCACAGGGCCTTTCCCCCTCTCTCAGCGTCTCTTTTTCCCCTTGTTTTTCCCTCATGTTTTCCCTGTGCACAGTGATAAATCCTGTGTATTCCCTGAGACCTGAGGGCCACCTTGATGCAAAATCCATCCTGGGGTCTCCCAACTATTGGTGGCCCCAAAAATGTGGAATTTAAAGATTCCCCAGCAGTCCTGGTCAGCAAGACCTCACCTGGCCAAGCCCTCAGGCCCTGTCGGCGACTTCCCCTTGTCCCCTGCAAAACAAGCCCAGAAGTGGCAGGAAGGGACAGTTTCCATTCACTTTGCTTCCCAAAAAGCTCTTTGCTTTCTGCCCTGCTGGTTTGGACATCCTCTGCCCAGTCCTGCTTTGGGCTGAGTTTTGTTTCTGCTTCAGAGACCTGTGAATTCCCTGGAGCTCCAGAATGCCCTGGAGTTCCAGAATTCCCTGGAGTTCCAGGCCAGTGGCCAAAGCTGTAGCAAGGATTTGGCCTTATCATGGAATCACAAAATGTCCTGAGCTGGAGGGACCCACAGGAATCATCCAGTCCAGCTCCTGGCCCTGCACAGACACCACAACAATCCCACTCTGGGCATCCCTGGCAGCCCTGTCCAAACGCTCCTGGAGCTCTGGCAGCCTCGGGGCCGTGCCCATTCCCTGGGGAGCCTGGGCAGTGCCCGGCACCCTGTGGGGGAAGAACCTTTCCCTGATCTCCATTCTGAGCCTGCTCTGGCCCAGCTCCAGCCGTTGCCTGGCTCCTGTCCCTGTCCCAGGGAGCAGAGATCGGAGCTGCCCCTCGGGAGGAAATTGTGGATTGTGATGAGCAATATATAAAATATTAATTTAGAAATGATCTTCCTGTAACTTTATGTCCAATCAAGCCTATAAATCCCCCTGTTTTTTAACTGTTCATGTTCAGAGCACCAACAGCTCCCCAGAAAGGCCAGGGAACGTTTCACTGCTCATCAAGTCCAAGAGAACTCCATCGGCACTAAAAGTGGCACTGCTGGGTAGGATCAGACATTCCCATGCATGAGGGGCTGGGATAAAGAACACACTCAAGGACCAAGGGCTGGAGCATTCCAGAACTGAAGAGACAAGTGGGAGACACTCCCAGGAGTTTGGGGTTTATCAGCCAAGTGAAGTCCAAAAGTTTGGGGTTTATCAGTCACATTTATCAGCCAAGTGAGGATAAACCATTTTTTATTTAGCAAGATCTAAAGCACAGGGTTTGGTTAGAAGTGCAGATTAACTCAAAAAACCAAGCTGGTTATCAGCTGAAAAATGGATGAAAAAGCTCTAAGTATAGATTGTCTGCCCCTTAAAAAAATGTATTTGTTCAGAGTCCCAAAAATCAGCTGCTTCTGGTGAGTCTCCCGTCACCCTGAGCACGGCCAGCCCCAGGTGTGCTCCTCAATGTGACATCCAAGTTACAACCCCGAGCTGGAGGGAAAAACCTGTGCATTAAACACAGGCTCATCACATTCCCTTCATACATCATCCCCAGCACAGGTGTCTGGGAGCTTCCTGGAGAAGAAAAGATTGGGATTTTTATCCCTGGCAAACAATGAAAGCAGTAGATCTTGATTTAGGAGGACGAGAAGGCCTAGAAATAAAGAGAAAACAGAAGTAAATGAAAGTGTAGAAATAATAAGTGAAAAAAACCCCAAATAACAAAGCAAAGCTCACACCTGTCTGAAAGACAAAGAACAAATGCAGCTGGAATTTGTCAATTTTAAAGAAAGAAAAAATAACACCAAAAAGCTCCTGCCCACAGCCAGCTCCAATTTGGGAATACAGACACAGTAAAAGAAACCATTTCAATTAAAGGATGCTGTAAGCTGGCAAAAAATCTGCGTTACAGGTGTTAAATCCCTTAAAAATGAGTGAAATCACTAAGTCTGAGATGTAAAAGTAATATTCATGATACATTGCAAGCTTGCTGTCTAAAGGACAGGCAGTGGGAGCACAAAGTAAGCAGAGGACAATTAAATCATTTAAGATTATAAGACTTCAATTGGAACAATTCTGAATCCAGGGGTGAAATAGTCCTGGAGAAAAGGTGCCAAAGATAGATGTTGGATATTGGAAAGTCAAAACACTGCCATGGGCAGGGACACCGCCCACTAGCCCAGGGTGCTCCAAGCCCCATCCAGCCTGGCCTTGGACACTGCCAAGGATCCAGGGGCAGCTACAGCTTCTCTGGGAATTCCATCCCAGCCCCCCCCCCCACATTCCCAGGGAACAATTCCTTTCCAAAATCCCATCTAACCCTGCCCTCTCTCAGTTTAAAGCCATTCCCTATATCCCATCCCTCCAGGTCTTTATGAAAAGTCCATTTTGAAACCAATGTTTGCTTTGAAAGTTCATTTTGAAATATATGAGTGCCTGCTCCATTCTTGGATTTCCACAGGAGGGATCCTCCCAGCCAAAGAAATGCAACATCCTTGGGATAAAGTGGCTGATCCTGACACAAATGGGTGCTTAAGGAATGAGAAAATCACTTCTCAGGGGAGGGATTTCGGGACTGGATGCTTGTAAATGATCTGGAAAGCCCAGGAATGGTGAGATCCCAATGCTGATGGCATCAAGTGATCCAGGACTGGAAAACTCAGCCCGGCTCAATCTGCCACCAGTGACTGGATGGGGAAATGCCAGCTGGGATTTGGCACAGGTAAACAGGGAATTCTGCAACAGGAGGAGCAGGGCCCTACATTTCAATCCATCCTGAGGGGTTGGAGCTCACAGTTACTGTGCAGGAAATATTCCTGGAGTCAGGGGATCCAAAGAGATTCAGAGTTTGGGAACAGATGGTCCTGAGATATCAACTCAGAGAGGATGGAAATGGGTGCTGGAATGTGCTAAGGAAGGAAAAGAAGGCCAGACTGAAGGCAGGGGTAAATCCCTGTGTCCTGAACTCTGCTCCTCCCCTGGGAATGGCTGGAGTGGGGTTGGGAAAGGGTCAGGGGTTGGGAAAAGTTCAATGTGTGGGATCAGGAATGTGGAATGAGGAGCACAGGAGAGAATTTCTATACAGGAATAAAGGATGTGAGAGGAAAAAAAATGCAGATTTAGGAGTAGGAATAAATGGAGAAACTGGAAATGAGGCAGCAGGATGGGATGCTGGGGGGACACTCAGAACCGTTGGAAGATAAACTATGGAATCTCCATCGCTGAAGGCTGCAGAGGCTAAAATCCAATGGGAAACTCCAAAAAATAAACAAAGCCATGGATGAAACAGCCATTCAAATACTCATTTGCTATACGGACACCACCTTCCATGGGTCCCATCCTACAAGGGCACATCGGAACTGCATCCCTGCTCTTCCTCTGCTGTTATCCTTTGCATCCTGTGGCCATGCCTTGGCTCCAGGACACCATCCGAACACACAGGAAAAGTCTGAGACGGAGTGATAATAATTCCAGATCCCATCAATTCACGCAGCTGAACCTCTCACCAGCAAGAGCTGCAGATATTTCATTTACCTTTCCAAAGGCCTTGGTAGATTAAATTATTTTGCAGACATTTGCTCTCTTTTCCTGCTCTGAGGGGTTACAAGACTGACTTAAGAGTTATTTATTGGAGAGATAAAGGGGAGAAAAGCTGATTTTTAATGTTAAAATGTCATTTATTGTCTGGATGTGCATAAGCAAGAGGAATTATTAAATACGGACATAAAATTGTGGAGTCTGAGCCCGGAGGCCACTGAAAGATTCCTGCGCAGAAGTAGCTCCATGCACAGGGTGGAAAACACCTCCCAGCAACTGTTTCTCCAATTACTCCCTGAGACTGAAACATCTTTGGAATAAAATCCAGATCCGGGCTGGATGTTGCCTTTTTCGCTGGATTTTCACATTCAGTTCCCTTCATATCCTTTTTAAAATGAGTATTTCCCACATTCCCCATTTTCCTTCCCCCACTCCTGCCTGTCCATTCATTATGATCCACACTCATGGATTTTAGAGGGATAATCCTGAAATGGCATTCTTTGTTTACCCAGCTCATTACCCACCATCCAAATTCTCATAACAAATATTTTCCAAGGAATAATTCCATGAAATATTCATGGATTCTAGAGCTGTTCTACCTTTGTTTGACTTATTAAGCGTGGAAGCTGCACCTTCTGCTTCCATACAAACTCTGGGCAAAAGCGGGATACTCTTCCCACACAACCACTCTCCCTTTACCCCAGAGCCACATCAGGTTTGCTTTTACTCTTATAAAATCATAAAAATCCCTAGGGAGATGAATATCCCATTTAACCACAGATCAAACCCACTTTTTCATGGAGTGCACTCCTTTTGTGTGGGAAGTTGCCCAGTTTTATTCTGGCAGAAATCCTTTCAGGATTTTCCCTTCCTTTGCTTCACTTCCCCAGAGAGATGAGATCCCAGGAAATGTGGCACAGTCAGGCTCAGAAGTTTCCAGTGTGTTTTATTCCTGTTTTTCTGCCACTTATCCCATGAAAACAAGGGAAAGATTTGATTTTCAAAGGGGTCTGTGAGGAACTCTGAGCTGCTGAGGGAGCCAGGCTGGAACTTGCTGAACAACACAGTTTGTACCTTCCTCTGATCTCTTCACTGCTTTTCTCAGGATATCAGGTCTGGGATATCAGGAAAAGCAGCTCCAAGGGGAGCATGCTCCTCTTCAGGAGAGATTTGGGCAAAAATTGGGGATGTAGAAGGAGTTTTTGGGATGCTGGGTCTCAGATTAGGGAAGGAGCAGCTCCCTCCATCCAGGGAGCTGAATCACATCCCAACATTTGATGCTTTCCCATAGATTTTGCTGCTTTCCCTGTGGTTTCTCCAGTGGCAGCTCCCTCTGCATCCTCTCTGCTGCCAGGTGGGGTTGTGATGAACATCCTGAAGAAATAGGGATGTTATCCCAGGAAAGTGCTCTTGATCCTGCTGGAAAAGTCACCTCTGTGTGGAGGAGCTCAAAGCCCTTAGAGTTGTTGGATGCTGGAAGGATCCACCAGGATCTGCCCCCTCCTGATCAAGCCCCACATGCAGAAGGAAAAGTCTCTGGGAAGGCTGGATTAGGGATCATTTTGGGGGATTTTCTGTCCTCTGAGACAGGATTTTGTTGCCTTCACAGTTAATTAAATAATGACTCATTTTGCTGCTGGGGTGACAAAGAGACCACCACAGTTGGGCTGATGGCACAAAATGACTGATCCCGGGAAGGTGTGGGACACAGGAGCAGAAGGCAGGAAAAGCCTATGGATACCTCCATAATAAATGGGATAACTGAAGATTGGGAACATTCATCCCAGAGGGATGAAAAGCAGCAGTTCCTGGAGCCAGGAGTGTTCTCACTCTGAGGAGGGGGATGAGTGTTGTACCGTCACCTTCCACCCTCATGCAGGTCCCGAAACACTTGGAAAGAAACAGGGAAGAGGAGCTTCCCAAGATCTCCAAGCTTTCCAGAGTCGATACTGATCATTCCCAATGTGCTCTTTGTGGAGGTCACGCTGCATGCCATTGATAAATGGAAAATACAATCAAGGTTTTAAATAAAAATAGCCTGAAGAAGACAATTGGCCATTGGGGCTTCCCGGAATCCTTGGAATCTCCTCAGGAAAATCCTGCTGCTTGTCTTGCACACTCTGGCAGAATGAGCAGTGGAGAGGACCTGAAATTTTATATTCTTATGGATAATTTAGGATCTCACCACAGGGAATTATTATAATATTAATAATGGGTTTAATCCTTTAAAAGATACCTGGGAATGGAAGCTCCAAGGAAGGAAACTCCAGAAATTTGGTGAATTATTTCATGGGAAAAGGGTGCAAGCTAAAAAAGAAGGAAGGAAAGAAGGAAGGAGGCCAAAAACTTACAAAAGAGGGCTGTCAAAAAACCAGGAGAAAAAGAAATAATTGGGATAGAAGAAACTTGGAGCTGCATTGGGGAATTTCCAAGGACTTGGGAACAAGAAAGGAATCAGATCATGAATGGCAACTAAATGTGAAAATAAATTGTCAGAAGGTCTGAAATGAAATGGAGCTGGAAAATGAAATAAATCCATGGATTTATTAACCTATATGAATAGGAAAATGAAATAAATCCTTGGATAATCCCACACAGAGTAAATAATGGACGTTATGGAGGAAGCTTAAGGATTCTGTGCATCCCTCATTTAAAAAGGGAATTTTATCTTTTGGCCAATTATTGCTGCAATTAATCTGAGGAGAGGCAGGAAGAAAATAGGAGCTGAATCCTCAGCTTTTACCTGGGAGAGCACAGGGAGGAAGAGGGAAATCCTGGAAGAGTAGGAGGGAAAAGCTACAACATCTGCCATTCCAAAGGAATAATTGGAGAGCTGGGGAAATCCAGACAGGTCAGTCCAACCTCAGCACCTGGAAAAACACTGGAATAAGCAGTGGTTTATAAGCACCTGGAGGAAAATGAGGTAATGAGATAAGAGCCCAAAAACAGTTCCTGTGGGAATAGCCTCATTCCCTCCCCTTGGCAGGAGATCTGCTCTGGTCAGTGGGGAAAGGGGCAGATGGGATTTTCCCTGGCTCTGGCGTTGTCCCACGTGGCAGAGCTGCAATTCTGGGAAATCTGAGCTGCTGTAGGGGGTGAACTTTGGGGGTGGTGGCAGACAGGGCCCTATCTGGGTTCAGCAGCTTTGGTTTCGAGGTAGAAGGCAGCAAAATTCCCTTTTTTGAAGGTAGAAGGCAGCGAAATTCCCACAAATCTGGCAGCTCAGGCAGTGCCTGGACAGGTGAGATGGGGCCTTCTTGGAAACCAGAGTGGATTTGTGCTTGTTCTCTTCCCAAACCTTGCAATTATCAAACCAGACCTTGCATTTATCAACCCAGACCTTACCCTGACCTTCCAGAGACTGGCAAAATGCTCCTGCCCACCCCACAGCTCTGCCCCTCCTCATGGCCATCCCTGGACAGGGATTTTCCAGCATTCCAGGCAGCAGCAACATCACCAATGGGAGGGGTTTTGAGCGCAGGAAACACATCCAACATGTCCAGGGGAATAGTTCCCAGATTTGGGAACAGAAAAGCTGATGAGTGAAATTAGCACAAACACAATGGGATTTGTATCCAGCTCCAAGGAAATGTCTATTTTGACCCTATGAAGTTCACTCACAATGGGCTCTTGTGTGGCCATTGTCCCCAGCTGGTCCATCCCTGGGATAACTCTTAGATAATCCATCCAGTTTTCTTCCTTTGCTCTTAGGCAAATGGATTTCCTGGAAAAATCAGCCTAGGAAGGAGCTGCAGGAGTTGTGTAGGAAGAGCCTTGCCGGACACATTCCCTCCAGACCTCCAGCAGTGGAATTGCCTCTCCCTTGTGTCCTACATCCTTGGGGACACCTCTGCCACCCTGAGGTGCCACCTCTCCCCTTGTTCCTGGCAGGAAGCCTTTAAAGCTCAGCCTAAAGTGTGTCCCGTGTGCTCTGGCAGGTGATTGACAACCTCAGCACCTCATAAATGTGCCCAATATGTCCCCAAAAATACGAATTGCACAACTCCTTTTGCTGCTGTCACCTCTGGTGTCTCCTCAGCTTTCCATGGAGTTCGCCCCCAGCCTCTCTCAATAGTTCAGAAGGGAGAGAACAGGAATTGCTCAGGGGTTCTGAGGCAAAAACGCTTGGAAGTTTTCAAAGTGCTCTGGAGGATGGAATCCAAGCTGAACATGATCCTGATGATTTGGAGGCATGACCTGGAATAAATCCAATCAAATTCCACAGAGATGAAGGCAAACAGCTCCGTTTGTTGGGATCCAAGCAGGTGAGGGCCCCCTGCCAGCAGAGCTGCTTCGAGAATTTTCTCTCCCTCTCCCCACCTCCAACCTGCTCCTTCCTGCCCTGGGATGAGCGTGCTGCCCTTTGAGGTGTGATGCTCACGGTGGGGCTGCATCTGAGCCAAGTCCGAGGAAAAATTCCTCTTCTTTATTTGTAAAGTGTGAGGTGGGTCCTGCTCCAGCTCCTGCTCTGTTCACAGCACAGCCCCATGAGCAGCAGCTCATCCTGGCTGTAGGGGAAGCAATCTGCAGCAGGGGAAACAAACGGGCTGCCAGGAACATGGGGCACAAATCCCACTGCTGGAGCCAAGATTCCTGCACATCCATTTGGGTGAAGGAGAAATCAGATGGAGAAGATGGGAAAGAGTTTGTGCAGCACAGCCAAACTCAGAGTTAGAGGCAGGCACAAACTCAAAATGTGCCTTTGTAAAGGATAATCCCAGAATCAGGGGTTGGGTTCAGAGAGATCTTAAAGCTCATCCCATCCCACCCCTGCCACGGGCAGGGACACCTTCCACTATCCCGGGCTTCGCCAAGCCCCACCCAACCTGGCCTTGGACACTGCCAGGGATCCAGGGGCAGCCACAGCTTCTCTGGGCACCCTGTGCCAGGGCCTGTCCACCCTCCCAGGGAACAATTCCTTCCCAATATCCCATCCATCCCTGCCCTCTGGCAGTGGGAAGCCATTCCCTGTGTCCTGTCCCTCCATCCCTTGTCCCAAGTCCCTCTCCATGTTTCATGTCAGCCCCTTCAGGTCCTGGAAGGCTGCAATTAGGTCACCCCAAAGTTTCTCTTTTCCAGGCTGGACAATCCCAACTCTCTCAGAGCCTCACCCAGGTCCCACAATCTCCATCCCCATTTCTGCCGCTGTTCCCAGATCCGTGTCCAGTTCCCACAGGGGCTCAGCATGGAAGCAGCATGCTTTCATGAGATGGAGAGGAGATCCCATCTAAACCTGTTCTCTTCCAACCTGAAGCCATTCCCTGTGTCCTGTCACTCCATTTCCAGAGGATAAGCGGATGAAGAGCAGCCACAAACCTGAACCTGAGCTTGGAATGCAGCCGCAGGAGGCATTAAAAGATGGGAAGTCATCAGCTTAGTGCCGTGGCTTTTCCTTTCAATGGACTTTAATGTTATGCTGGGATCTTGGAGGAAAACCAGGAGAAAAGGTTCCATGTGGAGAAATCAGTAAATGAGAGGAATTGGTAAATTCTCCCTTCCAAAAAAAAAAGAAGTGAGGGAAAACATTCCAGTCTCCCACAACAAAAATACAGTTAGAAAGAGAGGAATAACAGTTTGATCTGCACCTTGTGTAGGGTGAAACAGCCAAAAATGAACAATAGAAAATATTTCAGTAATAAGATAAGGAAAAACTTTCAGCCTATCAAGAGATAGAGGCGCGGGGACAGACGAGGGACAATTAAATGGGGACAATTAAATGGGGACAACTGCAGGAGAGAACCTTATTAATCCGTCTATTAAGAGTTGATCCTGGCTGTGCTTCAGCTCCAGTGCTGGATTAAATGATCTCCTGAGGCTCCTTTAAGCCTTGTATCCCATGATCTGGGCCATTTGTTTGGTGGCACAGGAAACCGTGGCCTAAAAAACCAACAACCCAAAGAAAAGAGCGCTTTGACAATGACAGTCTCCAAACAAGGCGGCCTCATCTGGGACCCTGCTGGAAAGGGAACTTCCAAAAGGCGGGATAAGAATAGAGGAGGCTGCAGGAACAGCAAAAAGAATGAGTGGAGACTTGGGAATCAGCAACAAGGTTTTTGTGGAGATGAAATCTGGGAACATCATCTTAAGCAAACGGGAAGACAATTGGGTGTGCTCGGAATCTTGACTCTGCTTGTTCAGAATTAAACTTTATTGACATTTATCAAGACAAGCCTAATGAAGAAGATTGGGCAGAAGCAGGGCCTGGCTTTTGTTTGTTTAATTGTAATTGGTTTTTCCAACAGATAATTAACTGTGGAACTCATTGCTCCAAGACATGGCAAAGACTGGGAACTTCTCAAGGGGAGATGGAACAGCAGAGATGTCAACAAGAGTGAGAGGCAGAACGTTTGTTTAGGGGGAATAAATTATTCCTGCTCGCAAATTAAATCAGCCACGGAGCCCTGTGGACAGCAAAGGGGAAGTTTGGAAGCTCAGAATGGAAAATTTGCTTATTCTAGATATTTATTCCATGTGGTGCTGCCCACCATGGCTGGCAGAGGAAGTCATCAGGTCGATCCATGGCATGGAATCATGGAATCATTGAGTGATTTGGGTGGGAAGGGATCTTACAGATCATCTCATCCCACCCCCTGCCATGGGCAGGGACACCTCCCACTATCCCAGGCTGCTCCAAGCCCCGTCCAACCTGGCCTTGGACACTGCCAGGGATCCAGGGGCAGCCACAGCTTCTCTGGGCACCCTGTGCCAGGGCCTCCCCACCCTCGCAGGGAACAATTCCTTCCCAATATCCCATTTAACCTCCTCTGTTTCAGTTTTAAGCCATTCTGTCCTCCTAGTTGTAGTTGCGTCTTTACAACTCCAGCAGAAATAAAAGCTCTGTGGGAGCTGGAATTTGCCCCTGGCATTTCTGGCCACCAAAGGGAAAATACCTTCCGCTCTGAAGAGCACCAGGCAAGTGCTGAAGTTGGGAATATTTGGGAATTCAGCCCCTGGAGGAATGTCAGGCCAGGTTGGTGTCCCAAACAACTCAGAGCCTCCGTGAACCACCCGAGGGTGTCCGACGCAGCTGTGTGCCCAGAGGCTGTTTCAGGGAGCCTTTTTGAGGAGGAGTTAATGACAATATTGGAGGAACTGGAGGGGAACATATGGAATTTCAAAGCTGCATGGAAAAGGACATCAGAGCTTAATGCTTGAATTCACCACTTACAATAAACGCCTCTCCATGCACCCAGCACTGCTTTATCTCTGCCTTATCACCATGAAATCCAAGCACAGATCAGCTCCAGCCTGATGGCTCTGGGAGGAATTGCTGGGTAGAACCTGATGATAATGAGTAGCTGTGAGATGGGGATGAAACTTCTCCATATATTGAATATTTATATCAAATTGTAGCCAGCCAAACCAGTGGGCAAGAAAAACAATAAGACACAAACCCTTGTCTTTTCAAGACATGAGTTTTATTTTTATTTTAGGTCTTCTTGCCCCGCTAGCAAAGGTCATAAATTATTTAACTCCTGTGGCTCAGCTTTCTCTTTTTTACTGTCTAATAAAAACAGAGAAATATAAATCTATTTTAGGTCCTTTTTTACAAATAATTGAGAGGGGTGACAAGCAAAACAAGAATTGAAGCAACAATTCAAGGCAGGGTGGCAGCGAGCAGTGAGCACACCAGGAGATTTCAGTAAAAAGCTTGTAAAGGAGCATTTTTGCTTCTTCCTGGCCAAAGATGTCTTGTTGACTTTTTAAATTTAATAATTTATGGATTCAGTGCCTGGATTTTTCATCTCCTGGCTGCTTGCTGCCTATTAAACACATAATTCAGGGGGTTACATTATTGTACTTTGGGCTGCCCACATTTCAGCCAAAAGCTGGGGAAAGAGGCACTGGGAACTTTGTGGGAATGATTCAGGTTGTGGAACTGTGGGATCAGATCGTTGCCTGGTTTCCCTGGGACTGTTTGGCCTGGAGATTTTAAAAAGCAGCAGTTTTTTGGGCAAGGACCTGTTTTGGTTGGCACTTGGAATTATTAACATTTAACAGCAGCTGCTGCAGGAATAAAAGTGGAAAGGTCAAAGAAGACGTGGAAAAAGGGAAAAATTTAGCACAAGGACAAAGGAGAGGATAAGTGTGGGAAGAGGGGGAGCACCTTTTCCATGTAGGAGTTTTCCCTAATATCCAACCTAAACCTCCCTTGGCACAACTTTTCCCTTTCCCAAAAGGGAAAAACCCAAACTCTTCCTCTGCCCCAGAAGGTGGGATCTGTTATTCTCTGTCCCACAGGAAATCAGTGGAATTGTAGGATCATGGGATTGTTAAGGTTGGAAAAGATCAAGTCCAACCCTCGACCCAGCACCACCATGTTCAGCACTGACCCCTGTCCCCAAGTGCCACATCCACAGGATTTTGAGCACTTCCATGGATGATGATCCAGCACTGCCCTGGGCAGCTGTGCCAATGCCCAACAACTCTTTCAGTGAAAGAATTTTCCCAATATCCAACCTGCCCCTCCCCTGGCACAGCTCGAGGCCGTTCCCTCTCCTCCTGTCCCTGTTCCCTGGGAGCAGAGCCCGACCCCCTCCCGGCTGCCCCCTCCTGTCAGGGACTTGTGCAGAGCCACAAGGTCCCCCCGGAGCCTCCTTTTCTCCAGGCTGAGCCCCTTTCCCAGCTCCCTCAGCCGCTCCTGGGGCTCCAGCCCCTTCCCAGCTCCGTTCCCTTCCCTGGACACGCTGCAGCCCCTGCAGGTGTCTCTTGCCATGGTCTTGAACCCTTCCAGCTTTTCCACTCAAGTCCCAAAGCCCAAAGGCTGCAGGGAGAAGCTTCTCCCAGCCCTACTCATTTCCCACCTCTGCTCTGCACAAACTCATTCTAGAAATCTCCACCAAGATTTGCCCTTCCAGCCCTCAACCCTTCCAGAGTTTCCTCCTGTCTCTTTCTCCCAGGACTGATCTCCTTCACTTAAAGACCGTAAATGATCAGGGGTTGGTTTAAGCACACAGGAATAGAGATTTCAGGATAAAAATAGATTTCCTCCTTCCACGTGAATTCCTGCAGCTCCCTCATCATTTCTGCCTGAGCAACATTAACGACTCCCATCAGGAACCCCTCCAGAGGATCCCTCTGCAGAGCAGGGAGAGGAATTCAAAGGACACCAAGGGCCCCCTTTCCACCTTTCCCACCGTCTTTCACAGCTCTATCTGAGCTGGGAATGAGGTAAAGGGATTCAATAGGAGGAATTAAAGGTTAAGCAGGTTCCAAGCAGCACAAAGCCTGGTTTAAGGTGGCTGATGAGAGGCTGGGGCAGAAGGGATTCGTGATTCCATCAGCAAAGGGAAAAATTCAACTCCTCCAACAAGCTCGGGGGGAGGTGGAGCAGCTAAAAAAAAGTCCTTAAAATACAGAAAAGGGATCTGGAATGCCAGGGGCTCTGAAAGTGACAGAAGGGAGCTGAGGGTGGAAGGAAAATGGGCTTTTATGCCAAGATTAAACTCGGTGTTAACTGCTGGCTTAGTCAGGAAAAACTCAGCTGCACCCCCAAAATGGGCCCACAGAGAAAAAGGGGTGGGAGGACCTCAAAGAATCCCCTGGGCCAGCTGTCCCCGGCCATTGAACAAGCCACCAGGCCATCCAAGGAGCCACCAGGCCATCCAAGGAGCCACCAGGCTACCAAAGGAGCCACCAGGCCATCCAAGGAGCCACCAGGCCATCAAAGGAGCCACCAGAACATCCAAGGAGCCACCAGGCCATCCAAGGAGCCACCAGCCCACCGAAGGAGCCACCAGGCCATCCAAGGAGCCACCAGGACATCCAAGGAGCCACCAGCCCACCAAAGGAGCCACCAGAACATCCAAGGAGCCACCAGGCCATCAAAGGAGCCACCAGGCCATCAAGGAGCCATCAGAACATCCAAGGAGCTACCATCCCACCAAAGGAGCCACCAGGCCATCAAAGGAGCCACCGGCCCATCTGAGGAGCCACTAGCCCACTGAAGAAGCCACCAGCCCATCCAAGGAGCCACCAGTCTCTCTAAGGAGCCAAAAGCCCATCCAAGGAGCCACCAGGCCCATCAAAGGAGCCACCAGGCCCATCCAAGGAGCCACCAGTCAATCAAAGGAGTCACGAAGCCACCGGCCCATCTTCCAACCCATCAAAATAACCACCAGGCCCTCAAAGGAGCCTCCAGTCCATCAAAGGAGCCGTCAAAGGGGTGTCAGCAACTGGAGTGTCCCCATGGCCTCAGGGACATGTCCAGGGGCCAGCACTGCTGCCACTATCCAGGGTCCACCTCTATATATTTACACATGTGTGTATACGTGCTCCGTAGGGGTTTATTCTAAGTGCCTCTGGAATTCCATGCTGAGCCTTCCCGCTGCTCGGGGCTGCAGCATCGCCTCTCTCAACCTCTTGGATCTGCTGTGATGCCCCTAAAATTCCCATTTTTTCATGTGTAACCTGTGGGAGAGTTAATGAGGTGTTAATCCTTTCCTGCTGTCTGACCTCCCAAGATTTTTAAGGAATGTTTTAGGTCTCAGGAAAGGCTGGTTAATGGAAAAGGGAGGGCATTGATGGTGTAGCAGAGCAAAGGCAGCAAATCCGCAAAGGATCGGGATAAAGATAACGCTGATTTTTCATATTTATGTTTTTTAAGTGAATTCTATGAAATGAAGGGAGAGGTGGAAGCCCCATAACTCGGAGAGCAGAGGGTGAGGGAACCATGTCATAAAATATTAGGAAATACAATAAATAGGGAGAGAGCTGAGGGAAGGATGACTCCAGCATTCAGAGGCACATGGAAAGGCAGGGCCTCGGGACGCTGAGGCTCAGGGATCAGTTCATTCCCACCTAAATCATCGCTGCAGCAACCAGGGGTGAGCAGACTCCTGCTCCATTTCCCCTCCTTAGGTTGGAGGGAGATTGATTTTTCCATAGGAACTGGATCCATCCCCCCAAAACTCCATATCTCACTGGAGCTGTCTGGATTCCCTCTCTACCATCAGAGGAGGGAGAGGTGTTCCCACAGGAGCACATCTGCACCTGTGGTAGAGTAGAGCAAAGGCAGCAAATCCTCAAAGGGTCGGGAAAAGGATAAAGCTGATTTTTCATATTTATGTTTTTTAAGTGAATTCCATGAAATGAAGGGAGAGGTGGAAACCTCATGACTCGGAGGGCAGAGGGAACCATGTCATAAAATATTGGGAAATACAATAAATAGATTGGTTTTTCCATAGGAACTGGATCCATCCTCCCCAGCAGAAATCTCACTGGAGCTGTCTGCATTCCCTCTCTACCATCAGGGGAGGGAAAGGTGTTCCCAGAGCAGCCCTTCCTGCCTGTGGTGATCCCAAAAGCAGGGCAGGATGATTCTGGGGGGTCTCTTCTCTCTGCAGGGATCAGAGGAGCCCCGAGACCCCACTGAGCCTTCCTACATTGTGGGGCTCCAGCTCTGCATCCAAGGACTCCCACTATGTTCCCAGTTTTGTAGGACAGGACTGAATTCTCCCCCAGGATAAATCTAGTTCATTCCCTTGGCTGGTGCTGGGAGATGATGGATAACTCCTCTGAGCCAAACACTGTTCCTCTGGAAAGGGTTCAGGTACCAAAAGTCATTCCATTCCTGAGATGTGAGGTGAGTTTGGGACCCTGAGGAGCTGGGAACTCTCAGGATGGAAACCTGGAGCGCCAGGAAATGGAAAGGAAATTCCCAGAGGCTCTGACTCCCCCAGCAGACACAGCAATGTCACAGTGAGACACCTCCACTGCTGGGGCTGAGTGGCAGATGGAAAAACCTTTCCAATAAATCCATTTTGATGGATCTGGATTTTGGGAATGTGTGGTCCATATTTCAGTGCCTCCTGAGACATCTCCAAGGCCTCCCTTGGTTGGATTTCCCACCTGACCTCCAAAGCAAAGCTGTTTTGTGTCTGTGATCTCCCACCCCCATCAGACACTTCAACTCCAGACTTTGTGTTAATCCCAAATATTTTAACAACGATTTTATGTCTAAATCAGTGCTGGGGGAGACAAAGTGCTGAGGAACAGGATCCCCAGAAAAAGCGTCATTACCTGATTATTCCCAGATCATTCCCTGCTGAGGATTATTTTGTCTGTTAAACTGGGGAAGTGCTTTAATGGAAGGATGCAGTGCTGGATTTAAAGCAGAGGTTTGGCAGGTAAATCCTGAACTTCACAGGAACTAAAATAACATCCAGGGAGAGCTCTGGTATTTCCTGGAGCCTTGTTCATGTGCAGCCTTGATCCACATGGAGAAACCCTCAGATGACACGAAAACTCAGCTTTTCCATGATTTCTCTGCTCTCAGGAAGAGAGTCCGTGGTTTCCTCACCTGGACACAGATCTCCAGGCACAGCAGGTGTTCTTTAAAGGTTCAGAAGTTGTGGCTGATCATGGAATCCTGGAATGGGTTGGGTTGGAAGGGAGCTAAAGCCCATCCCATCCCACCCCTGCCATAGGCAGGGACACCTTCCACTGTCCCAGGCTGCTCCAAGCCCCGGCCAACCTGGCCTTGGACACTGCCAGGGATCCAGGGGCAGCCACAGCTTCTCTGGGCACCCTGTGCCAGGGCCTCCCCACCCTCGCAGGGAACAATTCCTTCCCGATATCCCATGTAATCCTGTCCTCTGGCAGTGGGAAGCAATTCCCCCTTGCCCTGTCCCTCCAGGCATTTTTCCAAAGTCACTCCCCAGCCCTCTTGGAGCCCCTTCAGGGTCTCATCACCCTCACAGGGAAGAATTTCTTCCTAATAAGAATTTTTTCCTCATACCCTCAGTTCCCCTGGTGTTTTCTCCCCGTTTGGCTGCTTCTCTCTCTTCCCAATTCCTAGGTGTAACAATCCCTGAAACTGGAGACTCCCTAGTCCCTCTTCCCCCAGTGTTCAGCTCTCCTATATGGAATTGGGTCTGTTCTTAACATCCACCCACGGAATATAGCCTTGGACTCCACCTGGAAGCTGCCAAATCCCAACAACCCTGTTGTCCCTCCCCATTTATGTGAGGAACACTTCATTCCTGCAGTGCCACAGCCCTGCCCTCCATTCCCTGCTGCTCCAGGTGATAACACACCTGGAAGAGCAGGGAATGTTTCTCAGCTTCCTCCTCGGTGATCCCAGTGGTGTCCAGCTGTTAGGGTTTTTAGGAGCTCCCCTTTTGTTTAAGGAATTTTCCCTCATACATGTTATCAGAAAACGTTGATAGTCAGATACTTAGGAGAGACAAAGGACCTCAGCCACAGGGGGGGTGTAGCCCTGATGGCTACTCTCTTTTGATTGGGGTTTTCCCGTAAAAGGCAGAGATGCCGCGAGATTTGGAATTGGGAAAAAGGGGGTCGGGGAGAGCAGCCCGGGACACTTGCGCTCTCGGCGTTCAGAGAGGTAAGGAGCTGCGGTCACTGTGGGGAGGTCATCATCATCTGCAGGATCCTGCCTTCTGCTGCCCTTCCTTCCACCGGGAAAACTCCGGGATCCCCAGCCCGCCTCTCCCTGCCCCGCTGGGAGCCGGCCGCTGCTGCCCGGCCCCCGCCGTTCCTCTGCCGCTGCTCCGAGCCTTCGCTACACTGTAGCTCCGCACCCCCTGCCTGCCGAGACGTCCCGGGGTTCCCGCTGCAGCTCCGGAGTTTGATACATCTCGTCTACCATCCGGAATTTCGTGCTCATCCCTGCTGTTCCAGCCTGCTGCTCCCGAGGGTCCTGCTGGGGCTGGGATCGGCTGCCCCTGGGGGTTTGTGGAGCCTTTCTTCCATCCCTTCCCGGCTCGGCCCGGCCGCCATTGCCGCCTGCTCCCCGAGCCCGCGCCACAGCGCCCCCTGCAGCCGCGGGGGAACCATCGCACCCGCCCTGCCCGCCGGGAGCCGCCAGCGCCCCTGCCGGCGGTGAGTGGAACTGCACCGAAGGGGAAAGGGCCCGACAGCCGAGAGAGGCCGGCACCGGCTTCTGGTTCTGTTTGGTGTTACTGACACCGTTATTGCTGTTTTGTTTGCCTGGATAGACATATATCAGTAAAGAACTGTTATTCCTATTTTCTCATATCTTTGCCTGATAGCCCCTTAATTTCGGAATTATAGTAATTCGGAGGGAAGGGGGCTACATCTTTCTATTCCAAGGGAGGCTCCTGCCTTTTTGGCAGACACCTGTCTCTCAAACCGAGACACCAGCCTGTCCTTGAAGAGAGCTGCCTTTATCCAAACATTCCTGCTCATCCATGTTGTAATTCCATGTGCTCAGCACCCCAGTGGCTCCAGAGCCGCTGACAGATTTTGGGAATTAGAAAGGAAATGTCTGGCAGTGCCTTCTCTTCCACAGGCATCCTGACAGCCTGGATCAGCTGGATCCACAGTCTGGGCTCTTCCCTGGACACCTTCAGCCCCTGCCTGCACTGAAGGGTTTCATCTTTTCCAAAGGCAGCTCCACATCCACACCATTCCTAGCTCTTCCTTCCTCTTGTCCTACTTTCAGGAGAACAAACATTTGTTCTTCCTACCTTTTGTATTTATTGCTCTCCGCACGAAACTGACTGAATCCCATTTTCCCTGCTCCATCTGTGTCTTTGCTCCTGCATCCTGAGCCTCTGGCACAGTTCAGCTCCCGTGGGGGCACAGAGGGACCCAGGCTCTCCTTGCTGCTAATCCTGAGCAAGGGCAGCTCATTCGTCCTTGCTGCTTGAAGGAATTTCCTTAGGGAAAGCTCTGCTCCTCCAAAAAAAATCTCCCTTGCAATGAAGAGTCACACGGCCAGTCCTGTCTCCTCTTCCCCACGGGGAAATGCCAGAAAAAGGCTGCATTGTCTGGATCCAGCATTCTCAGGCACTTACAGCTGTCCCTGGCCCTGCTCCTGCTTTTTGGAGGTGCTCCTTTGTTTCCTCCCCTGCTGTGGGCTTCGTTAGGCTGAGCAGCTGCTCCACGTGTGTTCCTTAATGGGCTGGAAACAGGGAAAAAACCCTAATATTCCTAAAATTAAACTAGTTCTTCAGCAAGGAAATTATCCATAAACTCTGAAATTGTGATTTAGGAGCTGCCAGGTGGAGCTGGGCACAAGCAGAGGACCCAGGTCGCAGCAGCGTGGGATCTCAGAGCAGTTTGGGATGGAAGGAATCCTACAGGACATCCAGTGTCACCCCTGCCATGGGCAGGGACACCTTCCACTATACCAGGGTGCTCCAAGCCCCATCCAACCTGGCCTTGGACACTGCCAGGGATCCAGGGGCAGCCACAGCTTCTGTGGGAATTCCATCCCTGGGCCTCCTCCCAGGGAACAATTCCTTCCCAATATCCCATCCATCCCTGCCCTCTGGCAGTGGGAAGCCATTCCCTGTGTCCTGTCCCTCCATCCCTTGTCCCAAGTCCCTCTCCAGCTCTCCTGGAGCCCCTTTAGACCCTGGAAGGGGCTCTGAGGTCTCCCTGGAGCCTTCTCTTCTCCTGGTGAACATTCCCAATTCTCAGAGCCTTTCAAAGGTCCTCCAGCTGCTTCCCACATCCAGCTGGATCTGCAGCTGGAGAGACATTTCCATGGTCCACACATGGGCACAGGGCTGAGGGGACACAGCTGTCCAAGGAGTCCTTCGTGCCCTCTGCCAAGGGAAGGGAAGGTTCGGGGTCAGGAAGGTTCGGGGTCGGGAAGGTTCGGGGTCGGGAAGGGAAGGGAAGGTTCGGGTTCGGGGTCAGGAAGGGAAGGGCAGGTTCGGGGTCGGGAAGGGAAGGGAAGGTTTGGGGTCGGGAAGGGAAGGTTTGGGGTCGGGAAGGGAAGGGAAGGGAAGGGAAGGGAAGGGAAGGGCTGTCTGGAATGAGTTTTCCATTTCCTTACTCATTAAATTGACTTTCTCTTTCATGAGACATTTGAGGGCAATTATTGGTGACAGCTACACTTGAAATGAATTTGCAGCTCCGCCTAATGTGAGGAGTCCATCCCTGCTTCCTGGGAACCCTCAGATTTCCCTCAGCTAAAAATACAGGATTTTTTCCTCTTGTTCCTCTTTTCCCATCAGCATCCCAGTGGTTTATTTGCTGTAGTCACTGATGAATGACTACAGATTATTTTTCCTGCTGGAGGGTTGGAATTATCTCATCTTGGGAGTGATTTGAATGCTCCAGGTGCTGACGCATCCAGGCAGAGCTCTGCAGGAGCTCGGGAGTTTCCTCAAGACTCATCTGATAACAGAGACAGGCAAATGCCCTTCCTGAATACAAGGAACCATCACACATCCCTAAAAATATCTCAAAATACTGGAATTCCCTCTACACATCATCCATGTGAGCATTTAGCCAGGAAGAATGCTCTGTCCAAAGGAAAGAGCAGAAATTATGTTTCATTTTAGCCAGGTCAGGACTGATCGGAGCCTCCTGTGCTCCTGAGTTTCCGTGTTCCATGTGTAGGACATCAACACCACCCTTGGCATTTCCCATCCCACAGATCCTCCTGTGCTCCCCCACCTTCTCTCCACCCCACTTTGGGCACCTCCAGTTCTGCCCAATCCTCACCACTTCTGGGATAGCTCCAGAATATTCCTGTGGTCAGAAAATTCAAGCCACCCTTGACAACTGAGAGAAATAATTGATGAGGGGCAGGGCTGAGATGTCCCAATCCCTGCTCCATTCCTGGCACTGGAAAAGGGGCTCTTCCCACCCTTTCTTTCCTCCATGCTTCCCATTGAAGGTTTTGAGAGAATTTCTCTAGGAAAAACTCATTCGCTGGCTGAATGTGCCTTTTTCCTGCCCAAACCAGCTGCCAAAGCAGAGTACCCTGACTTCAGAGCCATGGGTGTAAAATCTGACAAAGAAAGAATCTGTCACGTGGGAATTCCCAAAATTCCTTCTTTCCCCCTTCAGAGATGTTCCCTGAGGGTTTTCCCTGCTCCCTCTGCTCCCAGCACTGTGTGGGCCGGGAGAACAAACCCAGTGTCCCAGGCCCTGAATATCCCTGGAAAAAAGAGGGAAAGAACACGGCCCTTGAGCGGCTCAAACATTTCTGTGCTCACTCAACCCAGGCTGGCTTCAAATAGAAAAGGAGCAAGTAAAAATAACAATAAGGGGCAGAGGCAGGAAAAAAAGGAATCCTGGATCAGGGCTTTGATCCCACTCCCTGTCCTGACTCCACTGATGTCCCACTAATCCCTGCAGGGCAGAGCTCAGAGCTCAGCTCAGTTTAGTTCAGAGGAATCTCCCCAACCCTTAGAAAATCATGGTTTTTTCCAATGGTTTTCAAATCCTGGGAAATCAGGTCAACAACCCCACGTTAAATATTGCAGCTTTGCCTGGCTGTGTTTGTTTCTGCCATATTTTAGCAGCCAGCTTTTCATGAAATAGAAAAAAACCCCTCCTTTTACTTTCATTTTTCACAGGCTGGATTTAAGAAGTCCAAACCATCTTTGCTTTTCTGCTCTTTATTAAAGTTCTCACAAGACCTCTTTGTAGACAAAGGGAATTTTAAACTGGGGACTTTGCTTTGTTCCACTGAATTTTGATATTTCCTGATGTTTTTGGCCCAGCTGGGACATCTTCCAGGCAGAAGCCCTGGATTTATTAACGGCTTAAAACTCTCCATAATTTCCACAGTGGATCTGAAGGGAAATGCAGATTTTGGACCTTTTGGGGGTCCCATATTCAGCTTTAAAAATCCGATTCCTTGTTTGTTCAACAGCAATAAACTTCCAGAGTTTTATGGAGCCATAAAAACCCTCGAACTGCTCCCATTTGTGGCCTGGGTTTAATTTACTGGGGGAGGGTTCCTCTCTAATGGGGCAGTGCCAGTGATTGGAGTTCTATTAGCTGGAAACAGCACAGCTCCATTTGCAGATCTCCCATCAATAATTCCTGGGCAGGGAAGGGAGGGGCAGGGGAAGGACAGGAGGGGAGGGATGGCAGGAATCAGGGGGAAAAAAAGGCCACGAATGCTTCACACATGAGGAATTCAGGGAAGCTCCGCTTGCAGGTGGGATCAAAATCCCATTTTCCTATTTAATTTGAGCTGGAAGCACAGCTCATGCTCCCTCCCTGCAAAGGCACAAAGACATCCATGGAAAAAGCTGTCTCCCAGAGAATTCCCAGGCATCCAGACAGGCCCTGGGCTCCCTGGAAGCTTTAGAGTAATAAATGAAATGTTGGAGTGATTTACAGCTCAGGAGGTCTTTGGGAGCAAGGGCAGGGAGAGAAGAGCCGTGCTCAGGTTTGGGATCCCTGAGCCAGGCTGGGATGGGGCCGGGATGGGGCTGGGAAGAGGCTGGGATGGGTCTGGGAAGGGGCTGGGATAGGGTTGGGAAGAGGCTGGAAAGGGGCTGGGATGGGGCTGCGAATGGGCTGAGAATGGGCTGGGATGGGGCTGGGAAAGGGCTGGGATAGGGCTGGGATAGGGCCGGGGAGGAGGCTGGGAAGAGGCTGGGAAGGGGCTGGGAAAGAGCTGGGATGGGGATGGGAAGGGGCTGGGAAGGGTTTGGAGTGTCCCAGCAGTAAAAGAGGGGATGTAACACCCTGCAAACCCCAAACCAGCGAGAACAGCACCTTTTCCATCCCTCCTGCATCCAAAGCTGAAATCCTGGGAGCTGAGTGGGGCTCTCTGCCATTCATCCCTGTGGATTTTCAGGAGAAAACAAAACTATTAATTATTTAATTAAATAACAACAAGTCCTTTTTTGACCGAATTATCAAATAAAGGCTGAGCCATTAAGGTGGGACTGGAGGATGGTCCAGGATAATGGAGAACTGGGATAGATCTGTTATTATTTACATTATTTACATTATCGGCCGTGTGGTTGATGTGAGTTCAGACCTCAAGTGCCACCTCTTGAACACCCAGAGGAGAAAATCCCGGTGCTGAGGGAGCAGCTCGCAGGCTGAAACCACTCCAGAAGCTCCCAGAACTATTTAACCCAGGAAAAGAAAGTCTTGGAGTCAACACAGGGGCTCTTTAAAACACACAGGGTGAGTAAATAACAACAAAACCAGAATATTTAAGTTAGAGGATAACGCTGCAATAATGTCAAAGTGGCCATGAATAAATTTAGACTGAAAAGAACCCCAAAACCCACTATGGAATTATGTCCTGGAATGACTTTCCAAACAGCACAGCAGGGGCAAGAAACTGAAATTATTTTAAGGTGAAAAGAATTGAGGAAAGCTTGTAAAGCAGGCTTGGGTCAGCCCAGGGGAACGAATGGAATTGGAGCTCTCCGTGACCCACCTTGGTGCCGGAACAGGGCAGAGGGAGGGAAGGAGCCGGCCTTGTTCCCTGCTGATTGTATTTGTTTGTTCCCAAGATATTCTGGGTTGTACACACAGCAAACGGAGCTGGCCTGACAAATATTCCTGTAGCCCTGCCTGCTCTGCTTGTACAGCACAGCTCCTGTAATGGAAAGAGGATTTATTTCCAAAGGCTTCATGTCCAAACTGGAATTAGACAAGGGCTCGTGGATTGTACCCACTTTGTTCAGCTCTTCTGTAGCCAGCACTGCTGGTTCAGCTTTCCTGGCTCAGGGAAAAGAGGGATCTGTTTGCTATTCCCACAAATTCCAGGCCTTAATTCTTTCCCAGCACAATCCTGCCTTGCTGTGAGCAGCACGAGGGCATTTCCTTGGTGTTCCCAGGCAGCTTTACAGGGGATGGAATTAGAGAAACCAATAAACTGATACCTACTGGTAACATTCCCTCCCTGCTTTATTTCCTGAGCTGGATGGCAGGAAATTCCCATTACACATGGAATGGGAAAATCAGTCAGAGCAACAGCAAGAGGAAAACAAATTCTCAACTTGGCTGCACCCAGGGCACAGTACCCGAGCGAAATGTTCCTGGAAAAGCTGAAAGCTGTTCCAAGTCATCAGGAAGTGCTGATATTGGTGGTGGTGGTGGTGGTGGGAATAAGAAAAATAAAGAAAAATAGGTTTAAATTCAAAAACGGGAACTCAATCATGAAATGGAAATTATTTCTTCTTATGCCTCTTGTTTTGAAATAGAGAATAAAATAAAAGGAATAGAAATAAGAGAGAAAAATGAAAGAACAGTCAGAAAATCCTTGTCTGTGGTGTAGAAAGCAGAGGTCACACTGGGATTTTGAGCAAATAAATTTCACCACCAGGACTTTGGAAAGGCCGAGAGAAGCCAGCAGGACTATCCAGAGGAAAAAGGGTACTGGAAATGCCAAAGGATCATCCAAATTTAGGGAAAGAAGTGCCCAACAAAAACGAATCCCATGTTTGCAGCTGCTTTTACTGGGAAAGGGGTCAGGGAGGCTTCTGCTCCTTTCTTTGGAAGGGGACACATCAAAGCATCATTCCCATAATGAAGGAGATCCTGGAGCGGATCCAAAGGTATTCACAAATCCCTCAGACAAGGGATATTCTTCCCAGATACCTGAGGAATTCCACTGGGGAATTGCTGCTTTAATAACTGGTGAGAAAGCTGGAGTGTAAAAAGGTGAAATCACCAATGTGGTTCCCATTTTTAAATAGGATGCAGTGTAAAGTTCAGGAAAATCCGGAGTGGCAGCACATCCCTACCAGATAAACGTGATCTAAAAGAGGATCCATGGATAAATCAGGATAATGGGGAGAATCCACGGAGTTCTGTAAAGGGAAATGGTGCTTTAGAGCCTTTGGAGGAGTCCATGGACACAGGGATAAGGGAGATCCAGCTCCCTGGATGAAGGATTTGCATTTCCAAAGGCATTCTACAAAGTCTTCCACCAAAAAGAGAAAAATTAAAAGTATCTTGAGGAGACAAAGCTGCCATGGAATGAGAGGGAAGGTCCTCATATGGATAAATAATTGTTGAAAAGAGAGAAAACACAGGCTGGGAATTAAATTATCAACGTTCACAGAGTGGAAGGGACTGGAATTCGCTGAGGAAATGAAATTAGGGAAAAAACGTTGGCAATCCTTGTGACAACAAGAGGCAGCAAACTCATCCAGGGTGCAGGTTCCTGCTCCCACTGTGAGGTTCTGCTCCTCCTTTTTTCCTCCTTTCTTCTGCCAAAAAGGTGGGACAGGACTTGAACCAAACAGAGAGGAAAGGGCAGCGGATGGGATTAAATCGATTCACAAATATTTGGGTTTTTACTCCAGAAACAGCCACAAACACGAGGATTCTGCATCCGGAAAGTTGGATTAGGGAAGGGAGAGGTGGGATGGATCTCTACAAACCCATAGCATGAAGGGAATGGCCAGCTCAGGAATAATTGGGATGATTGTTCATTTTCTCTTCCATTGCCAGAGGAAGGGAGGGAGGAAGGCAGGAAGGGAGGGAGGGAGGGAGGAAGGGAGGGA
>VZTA01023094.1:421582-434279 GCA_013398855.1 Mohoua ochrocephala | reverse complement strand
AGGGAGGGAGTTCTCCAGGTAATGGAGAAATTGCCCAACAGTGTCTGTTCCCCATGGAAAACCTTCCTGGGAAAACCCAACTGAGACTGGGCAGGTTCTGCTGTGAAATTCCACCTTCACTTCAGCAGAGCTGGAGCTGCAGGGATGGTGCCAATGTCCCACCCGTTCCTTGGCATCCGTGGAACTCCTTCTAGGAGAGACAACCCCCCTGCCAGCCCCTCCTGACACACTCAGGTCCTTGCAGGTGATTATTGACAGCAGCTGCTGCTTCTCAGAGCAGGTTTTGTGTCACCACTGGCAAAATCAGGTCTAGAATGACCCAAGGATTGGTACCACTGTGACCTCTTTGGTGGCTTTTGAAGGAAATTTCTCTAATCCAACAAGCTGAGTTTAGTTAAACCAGAGCTGTGCACAGCAGGGTAGGGCGATGTCTTCACAGAAACCAAAAAGAGAAATACTCTCCCTTCCTAGTCACACTTCAATAGTTACAGCCAGGGTCTGAGGGTCTCCAGCAGATCCTTCACACACAGATCCCTGCATGGAAAAATCTGCTTGGAGATTACCCCTCCAGTGGATACAACACCCTGCAAAGTGTCTTTAATGATTCCTGCAATGCGACGTTGGACAAAGTTCAGACCAAGGCATTGCAGTCAAATGTATTTCATTTCCTTTAAGGAAGAGTTGCCCAAACCAGCCAGGAGTCCCCAGGAAATAATGAGCTCCATCCCACTAGGAAAATGATCTCTATCAGCTGGGATGGGCTGAGCTTTATTGATTGAATCCTCTGCTCCAAACTTCCTGCCAAGTTCTTGTCTTGATTCCCATCCTGGGTCCTACCCCGGTTCCTTCCCCCTCCCTGGGATACACTGGAGGCTGGGCAGAGAGAGATGAGTCTGGCACTGAACATCTTCTAAAATTGCACTTAAAGCACAAATAACAACTTGGAAATGAAAGTTCAGCACTTGTTGCTCTCAGAATTTTTGCTTTGTTGGGATCTTTCCTGAAATTTTAACTCTGGGCACTCTCAGGTCCTGCTCTGTAGGGCGCAGCTCTCACCTAAGGATTGTAAGAATGCTCCCAAGTTTTCCAGCTGCAGAGGGGTCTCAGGACACCACCCACAGCTCTCTCTCCCTGCACTCATCTCTTCCTGCAGCCCAAGCTGGCAGGGGCTGTTTTTTCCCTTGTTTTGGAGTAGTGGACAACATTCCGTGGAGTGTGAAGGGTGTGGGATAGGAACACACCAAGGACCCTTCTCATGGTTACCTGAGACAGGAGGAATTGGCCCCTTGAACTCCCTCTGGTTTCAGCCTCCGCCTGCCAGAACGCCAGAGCAGATCAATGGAAGCTCCTGTTCCAAATGCTGAGATCATTAAAGATGGATCAGCATCTGCTGCTCATCCCTTGAGCTCCTCCAAGAATTCCTAATGAGGGAGGATTTCCAAACCAAGACATAAATATCCCATAGAATTTGTCCATTTAAGCCCTGGAAAAGATCCTGGTGATCATGGCTGGGATTCCCTGGGGAAACTGGGACATTTCTGGCAATTGCTGCCTCCAACCCAGCCCCGGAGTCTCCCAGAGGCAGATTTGGTTTTATTTCATCACTAAGTATGGCCAGGTACAGAAGGAGACATCACAACTCGTGGCAAACATGACGAGAACCTGTGCCAACCCCTGCCCCACCAGGACAGAGCACCAAGTGTCCCATTAATGTCACAATTTCTACAACAGCAACAAGGTTTGTAAGGAGCCTTTGCCAAAGGGGCCAACCCTCTCGCTGTCTGCACACAAACCCCACCTCTTTCCTCCCCAAAATCCAAGATTTTCATGAGATCTCCCCAGCCCAGGGATAAAAAAGACTGGGGGGGGGTGATCCTCAAATAGATAAACCTAGGATTAGTTGGTTATTTTACATCTCACGGGGCAATGATGGGATTAATCTTGGAAAAGTGCATTTAGTCAAGTGAAAAATTGAAGCTAGAAGAGTGAGCAGCAATACAATTATTTGGAAGCTTGGGAAATGAGTTTTTATGAAACACAGAAGGAATTCAATACATTCTGACTATCAAAAAAAAACCAGACAAGGCTGAAAAACGATTTGTTATGTGATGTGTAAACAGGCTCAGAGGGAAGGACGTGGGAATGTGCTTTGTGAGGCACCGGGGAAGTGACCAGCAGTGGGTGATGAAGCAGCACAAATTCGAATTAAAAATAAAAGTATAAAAAGTGGGAAAGGCTCCTGAAGGGCCACAAGTGCAGACCCCACCTCACCCCATAAAATCCAGATGTTGTTTGCAGGATGTTTGGTTGAACACAAATTATCAGGCTCATTCCATGCTTAACAGGGAAGAAATATCTCCGTCCATAAAATCGGTTTTAATTCCACAATGGTCCTTTCAGGCCCAAAGTTCTGTGTTTGGTATCAAAGCGTTGTGTTCGAGGAATGCTGGCACAGCCCATTCCAGCAGGCAGCACTTGGAAAATGCCAGGACTGGGGAATGGCCCTTTGTGACATTGGCTCCGTCCTCTCGGGAGCTGGGCTTCAACAAGATCATGGAGTCACAGAGTCATGGAGTGCTTTGGGTGAGAAGGGACATTCAGGACCATCTCATCCCACCCTTGCCATGGGCAGGGACACCTCCCACTACCCCTGGTTGCTCCAACCCCCATCCAGCCTGGCCGTGGACACTGCCAGGGATCCAGGGGCAGCCACAGCTTCTCTGGGCACCCTGTGCCAGGGCCTCCCCACCCTCGCAGGGAACAACTCCTTCCCCATATCCCATCCATCCCTGCCCTCTGGCAGTGGGAAGCCATTCCCTGTGTCCTGTCCCTCCATCCCTTGTCCCAAGTCCCTCTCCAGCTCTCCCGGAGCCCCTTTAGGCCCTGGAAGGGGCTCTGAGGTCTCCCTGGAGCCTTTTCCTCTCCAGGTGAACACTCCAGCTCTCCCAGAGATGAAGATCCTGCTGTTAAAGACATAAAAAGAGGAGAGGTTGGTCTCTTTTTGAGCCTTTGGAGGCCTCATGTGCCCAGAGGTTTTCTGCCTTCCTCCCTCCAGCGGCTCTGCCACCTCCTCTCTGTCCCTTTGAAGCCATTCCCTGTGTCCTGTCACTCCATCCCTTGGCACAAATCCCTCTCCACCTTTACTGCAGGTTCCTGGAAAGCCACACTTCTAAGCCTTAACCCTAAGCCTAAGCCTAAGCTGATCTCTGTGTTTTCCTTTCCCACACTGGAGCTTTTTCCCTGGATCTGGTTTCTCTTCTCCGAGGGCAGTGCCAGCTTTGGTGCCTCTGGAGTGAACCAAGCTGGTGCCACTTAAAATCTGCCACTGCCTTTTCTCCTGGCAGCACCCCAGGCTCTGCCCATAGGAAAATTGACTTTTTCACCCTCTGTTTGATCTCATTTGGGATCCGAGTGTTAAAAGGGAGTTTGTTTTTAATTGAATACTGCAGAATCACATGAACCCAGAAACAAATTGGGTGTGGCTGCTGGGAATAAACTTCCCAGCATTCCTGCTGCAGAGGATTTCTTTCCATTTGGTTGAAGCATCCAAAAATATTTCTCAGGATCCAGTTCAACCTGAATTTTCTTTTTTTTCCCCCCTATCTTGCGAGGACTGAAGAATTTCATCCCCTGTGCAGCACAGCTTGGAGGGGAGAGCGAGAACCCCTCCTCCACCACTGCGAGTGGTGAATAAACCCCTGGATTTCATCCCATGGAAATATTGCACTATAAAAGAGAAATGTAACTTTATGATCAGTGAGTCACAGGCAATTCCTGGGGAAGGAAATATTTCTTCCAGCTGAAAATATTCCCTCCTGTCAGAGCCTTTGGCTTTGTGGGAAGAACCCTTGAGCTGAGCTTTAGCTTCCCTCACTTACTGGATCAAGTTAAATAATGCTGAGGGGCTCAGCCTTGGATTCCTTATTCCAAAACAGCCAGCTTTTTTTCCAAAACAGGCACTTTTTCCCAAAACAGCCACTCTGGGAGATCTCAGAAGCCGCCCTAAGAAGGGATTTCCCATTGTCTGTGTACTGGAACTCGTTTCATGGCCAAAATTGGACAAAGTCCCTCATGGAGCAAAGGCAGGTGGTCTCCAGAGGCAGAATTCCAGGAGAATTGGCTAAATCCACATGTGCCTGGATGTGAGACACTGAAGAGATCAAGTGACTGGAAGATGTTTAAAGCAGGAGGGATGACTTTCATAGAAGGTGGGCACTGGAAAAGCTTCATAGACGTGTTTGAGCACTTTTGGTGGCATTGTTGGGGTGTCCTGAGCAGAGCCAGCACTCACTGATCTTTGTGGAAAGGATCCTTCCAACTCAGGAGATCCCGTGATTCCACGAGAAGGCTGATCCCTGAGTGTCCTCTGGGATTCCTGCAGGAGGGGCAGGAGCTGAGTGTGGCCCTTCCCAGCACCAATCCCCACCACGACCCCAGAATTCCCATCCCCTCCCTGCTCACTCACCTGGCTCTGCACAAATGAGGCTGCAGAGTCCCTTGGGACTTCTTCCTCTGTAATTCCATGGAAAGGATTCACCTGGGACAACCCAAAATGAGCTGCCTGGCTCCTTATTGGCTTTATTCTGCATGGAGAGCAGCAGCCTGGTAAGGGCAGGATAATCAGCTCGGGGTTTGATATCTCTTTTCAGGGGAAGTGAATCCTGCCCTAAATCCCCTGGGGCTCTCCCCTTCCTCTGCAAGGCAGAGCCCACTCAGCCCAACGTGCTCTGGAAACAGAGATCCCTAAAAACCTGGCAGTGCTAAAGAAAGCCAGGCCATAGAGCCAAAACGCAACCCCAAAAATCAGATTATTTTGACTTCAATCCTTTTTGCGTGCATCATTCCCCCCCTCCATAAACTAAAAGTGTTTTATTGATTCCCCCCTC
The DNA here is from genome assembly GCA_013398855.1 of Mohoua ochrocephala. Taxonomy (NCBI): domain Eukaryota; kingdom Metazoa; phylum Chordata; class Aves; order Passeriformes; family Acanthizidae; genus Mohoua; species Mohoua ochrocephala. The sequence continues at coordinate 429,393 of VZTA01023094.1, read as the reverse complement.
AGATGCATTGTTCAGATAAATCCATTAAATTCGGGGAAGAAGAAAGGTTGGGTGGGGAAGCACAAGAGCAAAAGCTGGTAAGAAATTAATAATTCTGTACTCAGTGCTGTCTGCAGTAAATAATGCATGGAGCCCCACACTGAACGATGAGACCCAATGAAATATTGAAGAGCTGCTCTTCCAGGAGCAAGTCTATTCCGAGCCTGGAACGAGCAGGATCTGCCTCAGGAGCAGGAATGATCCTGTATTTAAGGCTGGATTAGAATGCACACACACATTTAGCAGGGCTAAATGAAGATTTTCCAGGCAGCTCAAATCTGACGCCTCCTAATTTTTGACTGCTTGACTTTGCAACCTTGGGAATGGTTTTGGGAAATATTACTGGGCTTTTAAAACTTTTTTTCTGGCTGTTATTTCTGTAGTTTGTTTCAATTTTTGGAGGAGGCATCAGAGCCCTGTTTTACAGGTGAGAGCAGAGACAGGAAATCCCTGGCTGAGAGCTGAAGGACAGCTCAAAAACTCGAGGAAAATACAAAAAATTGGACAAAGCAGTAACACGGAGACAGGAAAAGTGATGTTATTCTTTGTTTTTATGGACAACTTCTCTGTCCATCCTCGACAAAGAGAGGCTTAAAAGCCACCAGAACCATGGCACAAAACCTCCTTAAATTCTTAATCCCATCTACACTTATTTTCTGTGTTAAATAAATATATATCTCCTGTTTCCACCAGCACACAAAGCCTGACAGGCCAGGAGATGGAGTTTTTTTCCCTGCAGTTCTGTAGGGCTTCAGGATGTGCTCATTTTTAAAACCAGAGAAGGCTCCTGCTTGTTTGGGGTTGTAGAACTCCCACAGTGCTTGGGCTCAGTAATAATCTGAATATAATTTGTCTGAATAACCAGCCCCTTCTCCTGCCTGCACCTTCCCAGGTGATAAATGTTCGTACATGGCTCAGAGATTGCTCTTCATTTTTTCAGATAAATAAAGGTTTATGAGGAAACATCAGTTTTACATGAAAAACTGTGTTTTCCCTGGAATTTGTGTCATTATTGTGTTTGCAGCTCAGCTCTGCATTCAGACCCTGCTTTCCCACACCAGGGCCCATCATTCATCCTCCCACACACAAAACAAAATTCCTCTGTCTTCTCCAGGTCTGCTCCACCCTCCCTTCTTCATTTTCCCTCCTTCTCCTTCGTGTCCTTGCTCATCTTCCAGTTTTTTACCCCAGTCTCCAGTGCTTCCCTTCTTCCCATTCTTCTGTGTGCAAGCCCAGGATGCTGAATCCTTGGACACGCTTCCATCACCCCTTGGCTGTCATCTCATCCCACATGGAAACCTCTGGGATGGAGCAGCGTTGTTGTGAGGACCTTTGGCTGCATCCAAGACATGTCAGAAACATGGAACGGTTTTGGTGGGAAGGGACCTTACAGCTCATCCAGTGCCGCCCCTGCCATGGGCAGGGACACCTTCCACTATTCCAGGGTGCTTCAAGCCCCGTCCAGCCTGGCCGTGGACACTTCCAGGGATGGGGGACAGCTTGAGGCTGCTCCCTCTCCTCCTGTCCCTGTTCCCTGGGAGCAGAGCCCGACCCCCTCCCGGCTGCCCCCTCCTGTCAGGGACTTGTGCAGAGCCACAAGGTCCCCCCTGAGCCTCCTTTTCTCCAGGCTGAGCCCCTTTCCCAGCTCCCTCAGCCGCTCCTGGGGCTCCAGCCCCTCCCCAGCTCCGTTCCCTTCCCTGGACACGCTGCAGCCCCTGCAGGTGTCTCTTGTCAGGAGGGTCCCAGAGCTGCCCCAGCACTGGAGGTGTCCCAGCGGTGCCAGCACAGGGGACGGGCACTGCCCTGCTCCTGCTGCCACCCCAGGGCTGGCACAGCCCAGGTGCCCTTAGCCTCTTGCCCCCCTGGGCACCCTTGGGCTCGTGTCCAGCTGCTGTGACCAGCACCTCCAGGGCCTTTCCCGATGGGCACTTTCCAGCCCCTCTGCCCCAGCCTGGAGCACTCCATGGGTTGTTGTGACTCTAGAACAGGACCTGGCACTTGGCCTTGTTTACCATCAGTCAATGGGTCTCAGCCCATGGATCCAGCCTGTCCAGATCCCTCTGCAGACCCTTCCCACCTCCAGCAGATCCACGTTCCTCCGAACCAGTGTCTCCTGTGAAGTGACTGAGGGAACATTCAGTTCCCTCATCCAGGTCATTGATCAAGACATTAAACAGACCTGGCCTCCATCCTGAGCCTTGTCACACCCTTGGGCCTTGTCACCAACTCCATTCACTACAAATATACAACCCTGAGCACTTCCCTGTCTCAGTTTCCCATTCTATGGGAACAACTTTTATAACTCCGCTGGGACAGAGCAGTGGAAGTTCAGCTGGGAGGATCCTGCTCCTGCACAGGCTGGACTGAGATGGATGAGCCACAGAGAAAGACACAACTATTAATTTAAAAAAGAGAATTATCCCATATCCATTCCTTTTCCTATCATGTTTCTCTCCCACTCCACATTCATAAATAGGAATGAAGGAACTAATGTGCCTTTAGTTACTGGGTTTGTCTGTTTGCCCAACATAATTCATGAGCTGCTTCAGCAAACAGGAGAACAAACAGATTTGTTCTGATAAATGAAAATGCTTTGGTGCATTTCTTTATCACATTCCTTCCTTTCTTCTTTTTTACTCCCCTCTTCCCTGTCCTCTTCACTGTTTTTCTTGCAGGGATTCTCTCTCCGTGCTCCCGTGGCCACATCTCAGGCTGATCCCGGTGTTTGTGACACCACGGGATTGTCAGAGTCACTCCCTGCAGTGGATTCACACTGGGATCATTTTCTGGGGTTTAACAGCTGAAAATGAGCAAAACTTTATAAGGTTTTTATAAATTACCATCTTTCCACTGGAAGGAACAATGGGGTCCTGGAATGAACCAAGGGGAGGAGGGGAGTTGGGTCCTGGCAGCTCACAGGAGCCTGGAGGATTTCTAATCAAGCTATAGAGTTGAGAGCTGGGTTCAGATTAATTGTTCCATGTTAATTGCCCTGCATTAACTGCCCCCCATTAACTGCCCCCCATTAACTGCCCCCCATTAACTGCCCCCCATTAACTGCCCCACATTAATTGCTCCACAGTAATTGCCCCACATTAACTGCCCCACATTAACTGCCCCACATTAATTGCTCCACAGTAATTGCCCCACATTAACTGCCCCACATTAATTGCTCCACCGATCCGGAGCAGTGTTTTAAGGAAACCCCACAGCTCCACAAGTGCCAGAGAGGCTACTGGACACCTTTCCTCACCAAAAATTCCTGTGTCAGACCGTTCCACTTGCATCAGGCAGTTATTTTTTATTAAGCAGGTGTAATTCCAGAAGCATTTTTTCACTAAGATGAATCTCATGGAGCAAGGAGAAAATAGAGTCTCCTCCTGCAGCTGGAATTTGCATTGGCTAGAGCTGATCAGTGGTGACAAGAATGAAGTGAATCATTCCAGGAGAGTAAAGAAGCACGGGAAGAAGAGTTATTACAGTGATTATTTTCTATCTGCTAAGGCCACAGTCCTGAGCCTTGCTTGTCACAATCCAGCTCTCAAAAGTGATGCTGAGAAGAGTCATATTGTAGAGATAGGAATGAAAGATTCCACCCAGAACCATGATCCAAGGTGGAGCAACTCCTGGAGTGGTGTCTGGATGTGAGGACGAGGCTGGGTGCCGGTATTGGGACACCCAATCCCTCTTAGAAATTAAGAGCTGTTGCCAAAATGCCTAAAACAAAGGATCCCAATAAATCTGTGGGGTCAGGATTCTCTACAGGATCTCCTGATGTTTGGGTGCAGTTTTGGGGTTTGCAGAAGTGGGGCAGGCACTGATCTCCCTGGGACAGGGACAGGAGCCAGGCAACGGCTGGAGCTGGGCCAGGGCAGGCTCAGAATGGAGATCAGGGAAAGGTTCTTCCCCCACAGGGTGCTGGGCACTGCCCAGGCTCCCCAGGGAATGGGCACGGCCCCGAGGCTGCCAGAGCTCCAGGAGCGTTTGGACAGCGCTGCCAGGGGTGCCCAGGCTGGGATTGTTGGGGCGTTTGTGCAGGGCCAGGAGCTGGGCTGGATGATCCCTGTGGGTCCCTTCCAGCTCAGAACATTTTGTGCACCTCTAAGTGTAGAGTGCCTCTGGAGGGCTCCTCCCTGTCAGGGACACAGACCTGGCATTGTCCTCGTAGCCTCCTTACTCCTGACTACCACGAGCACGTGGGAATTCAGAGAAAAGAGCCATGGATGGGACATCCCTGAGTGCCAGTTCCTAGGTCACCCCAGGAGGCTGAGGATCACTTGTCACTGTGATAAAATCCTATAGCTGCAGTTGGATATGGGACAATGCAATTAAGTACCCTCATTTTAATAAATTAATATTCACAGTGTCTGCCTAGTGCCATTTTCAAATGTAGAACTAAATTGGGATGAGGATTTTTCTGCCATGATTAGGTGAGATTTGGTTCAATGACACAAAAGAACTTTCCTCCTTCAGGCTTCAGTTCTTTACCTGGAAGTGGCAGTGGAGGATTTTCTCTGGAGAGAAGGTCCTGCATTCCACCCTGGGATGGGCTCCCTCTGCTCCCCTTTCCCTCGGGGTGCTCCGAAGGCCGTGGGAGCCAGGCCAGGGCAGGTTGGTGTTCCCTGCCCCAAAGACAGTTTTTGAGTTCATTGATGGTTAAAGGAGTTGTTTCCGTTTTAGCCCTGGGATTTATTTTTGGTGAGAACTCTGGAATAACTGGACAGAGAAGAATCTGCCTGGTATGAACAAGACTCTGAAGAGAGGGACCAAGTCCTTCCATTATTGATAGCAAAATTATCTTCCCCAGAATAGCAGATGAAGCAAGATTGGCATTTTGAGATAAGGCCCTGATTATCGTCCGTGGATTCCATTACATCCTATTATTCCTCCCAGATGAAACTTTAAATCATCTTTCCTAACTGCAGACAGTTGGGAGTTGTTCCTTCCATAGAACCATCCTCTGTTTTTCCATTAATTTCTCCATTCTTGTTTATTTTTCTATTTTGTTTTAATTAACACAGTCCCGAACATTCAGGGATTCCAAACTAAATTCCTTACCTAAGCACTGGTCTCCACCAAACTGCTGGAAGAACTTAAAATCATGAGTAAATTATTTAATAGCATTAAACCAATTCATAATTCAGCATTATTGATACCAGTGGCTGCAGGGGAGGAAGGAGTAGAGGGATGGGGGAGGTCAGCCAGGTGGGAAAGCAAAGCTGTGTCCCTGCAGGATGAGGGAGGAGGGAGTAGATCCGGCAGGAGAACTTTGGGATGACAGCAGCTGCTTTGCTCCTGAAAGGTTTAGAGGGAGTTCCACTTCTCTGGGAGAGAAAAAATGCAGGGTAGGTAAAGTTACAGCTGCTGGAAAGAGAAATTAGAGGGAGTCAAAGTTTATGGGAAGGAACTGGAATGAAGAGAAAATCCAGGGAAACCTGTAAGGCTGAGGAAAGGTAAAATGGACAAAGAGAAGACACCTTAAGAAGACTTGGAAACTCCAGCTTGCAGCAGGAGGGAACATTGGGAAACTGGGAGTGCTGACAGCTGATCTGTGCATGGTGAGGAACTGAGGAGCAGTGGAGGAGGGTTTGGGATTTGAGGCAGGATCTGGTGGAATGTGCAGCAGGGATGGGCCAAATCCAGCTCCTTATAGGTTTGTATGAATCATAAATCCTCCAGAACAAAACCTGTGTGGGTGGAGCCAACAGGGCCCTGGAGCCAGGAGGGACATCCCTGTCCTGGGGGCACCAGGAACAGCCTCAGCCAGGACGGATTGTCCTGCTCTGCTCCATGCTGGGGCAGCCTCGCCTCGAGAGAACAAGCTAAAGCTGTTGGAGAGAGAACAAAGGAGGGACACAGGGATGGAGAAGGGCCTAGAGGGGTGAGGGCACTTGGAATGTTCAGCTGGAGCAGAGGACACTGAGGGGAGACTCCTTGGGGTCTTCAACATCCTCCAGAGGGGCAGCTCCGATCTCTGCTCCCTGGGACAGGGACAGGAGCCAGGCAACGGCTGGAGCTGGGCCAGGGCAGGCTCAGAATGGAGATCAGGGAAAGGTTCTTCCCCCACAGGGTGCTGGGCACTGCCCAGGCTCCCCAGGGAATGGGCACGGCCCCGAGGCTGCCAGAGCTCCAGGAGCGTTTGGACACCGCTGCCAGGGATGCCCAGGGTGGGATTGTTGGGATGTCCTGGGCAGGACAAAGCTGGACTTTGACGATCCTGGTAGGTCCCTTCCGACTTAGGATATTCCATAAATCCACGATTCCATAATGACAGCAGTCCATCCCCCCCAAATCCCAGCTCCTTCTGATGTCACAGCAGAAACATTTTCTCGCTTTGGCGGAACCTCAGAGCTGACCTGGATTGGAATGTGCCACATGAACTCCCCAGGCTACTCAGGTGTCTCCTTGATAATTTGCAAATCCCACATGGATGTGGCTGTCCAGGTGGATGCCTCCCACATGGAATTCTCTACCATATGAATGCCAGTATCCCAATATTCCTGGCCCTCCCACTGCTGGAAGAGAGTCCTGGGATCCTTGGTGCCCTTTCTCTCCCTCAGATCCTTCCCTGACCATGCCTGCTGCAGGAGGACACTTCCCACGTTGGGGCTGCTCCCGATGTCCTGCCAGCAGTTCCAAGGGACTCAGTTAATGGTGGTTTATATAAAAATAGAAAAAATCTTTATATTAAGATCTCTCCTCAGGAAGTTTGGGTTCAATTATCTGTTTATTAATAAAGTTTTTCTCAGCAACAAATCCCCTTTTTGCTTAACCCATGAAATTCCATGACCGGTTTAGCCCTGAGTACACTTTTAGCACTTCCTTCAAATAATTAATCCAATTTGGATTATTTGGATTATGGATGGTCTGATCCTCACTTGATATTGCTTCATTCTTGCTCAGCACTTCCAATTTAGCCTGGAATTATGAGATCCGGGAGGCAAATCAGGAAAGGCTCCTGGTAAATGCTCACAGATCATGATTTAGAAGGAGAATTGCTGCTCTTGATGAAGAATTAGGGACAGAGAGAAATCTTGCATGAATAGGATGACATTTATTACAAAGATTGGGCTCAGCAAAGGAACAAATGGTTGGATTTTATGTTCAGAGGCCAAGGGAAAAAAAGAAGATTTAAGGAAAAAGAAGAGAGATGTGAACTTTAGGGAAAGCTTTATGGGCCACATTAGCAAAAGTTACATTTTGGAACAGCTGAATGAATGTTCCTGAGCCCTGATCCCAAATTTGTGCTTTAACTCAGAACTCTGGCTCCTCTTAAATTCTAACCTATTTAATAACATTTGTGGAACTTCCCTCTCCCATCTCCCAGGGCCATGGGAATGTGGGCAAACATCCAGAACGGGATGAATGGAGCCAGAAGAGGCTTTGCTGCTTGCGCTGTGCTTTCTCTCCAACTGCCTCGGGAGTTAAGTGCTCCCAGTATTCCCAGTGATGCCCACTGGGGTCACTGATCTGCCTGGCAGCAATGGGTGGAGCAGAATCCCATGGGGATTCTAGCAGGAAGGAGCAGGGTAGATGGGACCGGACTCACTGGTCTCACTGGACTCACTGGTCTCACTGGACACCCCAGCTGGGCTCATTCTGGCTGAGAAACCTGGAGGTATTCCTTGGTAACTTCCCAAAATCTGCACAAGCAGTGGAGAAGGAGCAAACAGGTAAGGGGAAAAGGTTCTCTCCTTCCTTCCTTCCTTCCTTCCTTCCTTCCTTCCTTCCTTCCTTCCTTCCTTCCTTCCTTCCTTCCTTCCTCCCTCCCT
>VZTA01023094.1:410301-421520 GCA_013398855.1 Mohoua ochrocephala | reverse complement strand
CCTCCCCCCTGAACTCACATTTCCCATGTATTTTCCAGGGAATTTCCCATGGCAATAACTTTGGACCTCCAAGAGGCCTCACAACCCCCAAACCCTAAATTCCAAATCAACTTCCAGCACTCTTAAACAACCCACAGTCCAAAAGTATTCCTTCAGATCTTTGGGAAAGCCATACAGTGCTCTAAGGAGTGCTTTGATCTGGGAGCCAGCAGTGGTCAACCCCTGGAAAAGCTGCCCAGGGCAGTGGTAGAGTCCCCATTCCTGGAAGAGCCAAAAAACTGTGGATGTGGCACATGGGGACATGGATTAGTGGGGAACACGCTGATGGTTGGACTTGGTGATCACAGAGGGCTTTTTCAACCTGAAAAATTCCATGATTCTAAGAGATAACTTATAAAAATCCCTATTCTTCCAAAGCCTCCCCCTGGAGTGAGGTGGGTGCACCAGACCTGCCGTGTCCCTGCACGTCTCTGGAGCATCATTCCAGCAATCTGCTCCCGCTCCAAACCGAGAGTGCCAGAAAATTGTCCAAGGAAATCAAACCCTAAAACCCCTGGAAATGGAATTGATACACTGGAGTTAAACCTGGAAAATTGATTTTATTTTTCCCTTCTGGAGAATGGAAGCTCAGCTCGGAATCAATTAGAGAAAGCCCCAGGCAAATCCGGAGGTTGATTAATGAGGGACCAGCTCCACCTGCCTGGTTCGTTGGCGTGGATTGGGAATGGCTGGGATGTTTTTGCAAAGCAGGGACACAGCAAATGCCCCACTGTGGCTCCGTCGTTACCTTTTCCTGGCAAATAAAAGGGATCCATCCTGGATTTGTTTCTATTCCAGTGGTGAAGCTCCAAAGGTTTGCAAAGGGAAGATTCTTCCTGCACCAAAAATCCATGTATTGCTCCAGAAACTCAGGAAAAAATCCCACACGTCTATGGCTGTTTTTCCATTCACACCTGGAGTGGGTGCTGAGATCGGACATTTCCCGTCTCTGGTGACACAGGCATAAAAACCATGGAAAACTTGGATATTCCTGTCCAAATCTTTCTGTTGTCCCTTCTTGGTGTTGTTATTGATTGTTTTGCCTCCATCAGTTATTGGGAATATTCCATATTGATAAGGCAGTTTCAGACCAGCCCAGTGCCAGGTGGGATCCGCGCGTGGATTCAGGGCATGGATGAGCCAGATGGCACTTCCAGGATGGTGGGAATGAGGCCTGGCAGCTGCCAAATGGATCCCTGAGGGCAGATCCCAGCTGCCTCAGCCTGGCCGAGGGAAATCTGGGAGGAAAACTGAAGTTATGGATGTGGAGGAGCCACTGAAGCCCCATGGGCTGATTTGTCCCTCCCTGACCCGGCACATTTCATTCCCACCTTTCCTCTGAGCTCCATAAATCATGCAGGACTTTTGAAGCACCGCATTCCTGGAGCCCAGGGTGAATTAATTTGTGCTGGCACCAAGACCACGCTCCAAACATGATTAAACTCCACTTCAGCAAAGTTTGGGATGGCAGAAGATCCAAGAGCTGCTATATCCCAGCAAAATGTCCTCATGACAGGGTCACATCCCAGCCACTCCCAGGAATTTAAGCATTCCAAGGTTTTCGTGCCTGAGTTCCTTAATCAACCAAATCCCAGTGCCTGGTTGGTGACAAATAATCCCAGCATCACCCACACCACATTACTCCAAGGCTTTCCCAGGTGAGAAATTCCCATCAAACATTCCCTGGCTGCTTTTTGCCATTCCCAGAGAGCTTTATTCCTATCCAAAGGTGGATTTGTCCCTGGATTCTGCTGGAGAGCAGAATGTCACCTTTGAAAATAACTGGTTTGGGCTGAAAATCGGAAGAGGTGTGGAGATACTCAAAGGAAAGCTGGAATTTTGTCTTCTAACCAGGAAAAAGCCAAATATTCATCCTGAGAAAAGCCTGAGTGTCATTTTTATGTAAGAAAAAATGGGGAAATTGCAAGGAATAATAAAATAATGTTTTAGAAAAAGACTTCAGCATCTTAACCTGTGTCTATGCCTGGAATCCCAGCTGATTTCCATCCAGTAAAACATTCTTTTTCCATGTTTTTCCAGTGGAAATGGCTTTGAAACCAACTGTAACCATTTGCTTTTCCATTCTTTTTCCTTTAAGAACTTTCTTCTTTTTTTTTTTTAATAAGGGGGGTGTGGAACAGAATAAAAATCCCTCCGTTTTCAAGGAGCTGCCCCAATATTTTAAATAATATGCACAGAAAACACATATCTGATAAAAATTAATGTTAATTAATTCAGCCACACAGAGCAAATTTGGGCTGATTTCAGTCATCCTTGTGCTTTTTCCTTTTCCTTTTCCAGCTTCCAGGCTTTTGCCAGGACCTGGCTGCCAGGAGCAATTTTGAGGTTGTGGCGGCAGGGGACGAATCTTTTTCCAGTCCCTTTTTCCCCTCATCCGGCCTCATTTTTTTCTGTGCTTTAGGACGTTTTTTCCATTTTCTGTTCCCTTGGAATCTCCCTTTACTTCCAAGCTCCGTCTCTTGTTTTAGGGGGAGCCTCGGATAGGAAAATGGGAATAAGAAACTCCCCCAGAGGGAAACCAGCGTGCCTGATCTGGATGTGTGCCAAGGCTTTCCTTCACCTCCTGCACGCCAGGAAAATCAGGGAATTCTTCTCCATTGACCTCTCTGGGGGCTGCTCCATCCCACTGCCCACTCCCACACCACTGGAAATGTGGAAAATTTGCTTTTGAGGGATCAAATCTGAAGTGTTCAGACCACTGGATCTGATTTTCCACCTCCCAAAAGAGGAGCAGCTCCTGAATTTTGTGCAGGAGCCATGAGTGGTTCCATGGGGATGGGATAACCTGGATGGCCATGTTTTATCCTGGTGGGAATGCTCCCATCAAGGTCCTTTTGCATTCCCTGTCTGTCTCTCTCAGCCAATTCCTGACTTCAGGGCCCTTCCCTTTCCATCAGACATCCCCAGCCCTGCCAATCACCCCTGGAGGTCTGAGCCAAGGGGTTGGATGGGAATTCCTGGTGGAATCTGTGTCAGGCATCAGCCAGAACTGGATCTGGCAATGCCTGATGGGCTGCAGCTCCTCTGTCCCAGCTTTTTGAAAAGAAGGAAGAGTTGGGGAGGGACTCCAGGGTTGTTCCTGGCTGGCTCAGAAGGGAAATTTCTCTTCCTTCATCTTTATTTTACAAAAAAAGATGGAAGAAGGAAACCAGGGAGCCCTTTAGTGCGTCCTTCTCTCAGTCCCTCTGAGCTCCCCCAGCCTTTACACCCCAATCCCTGCAGCCATGTCCTCACCTGGCACTCTCCAGATCCATGGAATGCTGCCATGGCCATTCCCTTACTCCTGCACATCACAGGAAAGTGATGGAATCCCCACCATTCCTGGAAGTGTCCAAAAGCCTCACGGATATGGCACCTGGGGACATGGGGCAGTGGTGGCCTTGGCAGTACTGGGGAAGGGTTGGGCTGCAGGATTTCAGAGGACTTTTCCAACCTTGATTCCATGATTTCATGGTTCTATGATTGCTCTTCCACTCACACCAACATCCCTCTGCCACCACTCACAACCCTGGCACTGCTCTGATGTGTCCCTGCCCTGCTCTGTCCCAAATTTAACCAAACCTGAGCAGTCCTTGAGCTCCACCCATGGATGATGGCTCCTGTAGGTGTGTGACCATGTTGGAAAGGATCATGGAATCATGGAATGGTTGGGTTGGAAGGGACCTTAAATCCCATCCAGTCCCACCCCCTGCCATGGGCAGGGACACCTTCCACTGTCCCAGGCTGCTCCAAGCCTCGTCCAACCTGGCCTTGGACACTGCCAGGGATCCAGGGGCAGCCACAGCTTCTCTGGGCACCCTGTGTCAGGGCCTCCCCACCCTCTCAGGGAACAATTCCTTCCCAATATCCAAACTAAATTTACCCTTCTTCGGCTCCAAACCATCTCCCTTTTCTACAGCTGTGCCTCTGCATCTCCCCACTCTGACCAGTGACATTTGCACAATGCAGACTCCATTTCCCACTTTGACACTTTATTTATCAAAGCGAGAAACCAGAAGATAAAGACTTTCCAGCAACAGCCTGGGATTCTTGGATTCTTCCGAGGTTACCTCCGGAGCAAGTTTTTCCTCCCTCCCTCCCTCCTCGCGACATCCAGTCAATATTTGAGTTGATAATAAAAATCTATTTTCTTTTCAGCTTCCCTGCCTCAAGAACAACATGTGCCTTGTCTTCCCTTCGCTTTGCTTATCAGATTCCAGCCAAAATGAATGGGCAGAGCTCTTACAAACAGAGAAATTAAATGAAAACAACACCAGTGCCAAGTTCTCTGCAAACACAGGAGTGAAATGAAAAATGCCACTCGCTGGAGATTCACCCAGCACGTTGAATTATTATCCGTCATGGCCCGTTCCTACATTTGTCCTTTCCCTGGGGTTGATAAATAAGACTTCCCACAAGTTCCGAAGCTGTAGCAGGAGTTGGGGAGCACATTCTCTTCATAAATCTCAGGACTATCTCCCTGACTCGCCTGGCAGCCCCATAGCTCAAAAGTCCTGCACTTCCCATGTCCTGCTTTTTTAATGGTTAATTTTCTTTCCCTGAGCCAGTGGCCAGGTTGATCCAGCCGGGCCTGCAAGTCCTGATTTCCAAGAGGAGATCTTTGATGCACCACAGGTCTTTGGGCAGATTTTGGGTCTTCACAGGGTTGGATTCTGGTGTTGGGGCTGTTTTATGGCTGGGCAGCCCCAGGGGCTGGTACAGCTCGGAAAATGGGAAAAGGGCAATCCTCTGTCCCCAAATGGGCTCACTGCTGCCAAAAAAACCCCAAAATCCCATCTCTCACGAAGGCCAGGCCTTGGTGGCACCTCCTCTGAGCAAAGGGCAATCCTCTGTCCCCAAATGGGCTCACTGCTGCCAAAAAACCCCAAATCCCATCTCTCATGAGGGCCAGGCCTCAAAGGCCCCATCTGTGCCCTGCCCTTTGTACAGGGAGTAGAGAAAACATCCTCCAGCCAGCAGGGAGGGATGGGACACATGGATCACCCTTGGAAGAGGCTTCAGGTGAGAAAATCAGACTCAGGCCACTCATTTATGGACACTTGAGGTGAAATGAAATCACTGGGACAAAAAGAAAAAAGGAAAAAAAAACCAAGAAAACCCAATCTAAATCAGGTTTATTAAGATTCCTCCCAGGAATTTTTTGTTTGGAAGCAGAACCCTGCAGGACAGGGCTCAGGGCCCAAGCCTGGAGGTGAGGAACATCTTTGCTCAGGAGTTTCCAGCCCATCAGCCCCTCAATCCCCTGATTTTCTTCCTGCTGCTCCCTCTGCCCCATTTCCACAGGAATATGAGGATTCCAGCTGAAGTCTCATCAGTTTCTCCTCATGGAGCAGCTGTTCCAGCTGTCTCATGGGATGAATTGGAACCTAGTCCTACCTTTTCCTTGTCTGCTGGGCACTAGCCTGCAGAATCCTGCCCTACATTTGGTTTGGAATGTGCCAGATCCCTTCTCCCTTATTTTTGGGTGTCCCTGTGTTCCCTGGGAGCACTGGCCCCCCTCCTGCTCCAGGGTTTTCCCATGTTCAGGGACCTCCTGGGTGACAGCACCTCAAGATTTGTGGCTTCCTTATGGAAAAATTGCTTTATGCACAAGTTCAGTTTTAAAATTGTGCTTGAAATAATTCCTACTTCTCCCACATGCTGGTGTTGTGGGAATTATCACAGAATCATGGAATGGTTTGGGTTGGAAGGGAGGTTAAAAATTATCCAGTGCCACCTCTGCCATGGGCAGGGACACCTTCCCCTATCCCAGGTGGCTCCAAACCCCGTCCGACCTGGCCTTGGACACTGCCAGGGATCCAGGGGCAGCCACAGCTTCTCTGGGAAACCTTTTCCAGTGAGATCCCAGCTGGTTCTGCATCCCAGTATGTGCTGGACTGGTCACTGCTGCCACAGCAAAGCTGAGCAAGGCTTTGGGTTGGCAGATCCTTCAGAAAACTGCCCATGGATGTGCCGAACTCACTGGGAAAATCTCTTCCCATGGAAACTCAGATGCCTGAGCTGTTCCCGCTGTGGCTGTGTCATCTGGACAATCAGTGACATCGACCAGAATGGGCATTTTAATTCCTTTTGGAATGTCTGGTGGCCTCAGGTGTCTGTGGTCGTGTCCTGCACTGTGACAGCTGTGCCTTGGTCACAGCTCTGCATGGGGAACATTGAGGACACCCAGAGAAAATTCCTTCCTTGCCATGGCAGGATTTGCTTCCGAGGGCAGTTTAACTCTGTGTGCAGTCAGAGATATTTGTCTGGAATTAGATTTGCTTCTCCAAACCACTTTTACCTCAGAGGTGAAATTACGTGCCCAACAATTTCCTTTAAATAGGGGAACTTTTCCACTTCCAAAGCTCCATGTGGCTGCCGGAGTTTTGCCCTCCAATGTAACTATTTATTCCCCTATTCCTGCTTTTTTTGTTTTGAATTGAAAATAGTCTCCATCTCCTGTCTGCTCCTGGCTGGAGCTGCATTGTTCATCAGACATTTATTAGCTTGTCTGGTGCCTTGGCTATTATTCCTCCCTGAGTTTTCTCACTTCCTTGAGTTTTTGTTCCTTGACAAAATAACAAAAGCCTCCCTCTCCCTGGCTCATTTTTATCCCTTCTCCTTATCACACTCTTTTCTTGTTTCTATTATCAACATGCTCGGGCAGGGCCCTTTGTCTGCACGCCCCGAGTCTGAGTCTGGCTGCACAGCAGGGCTGGGCTCTTGCCAGCTTTAATTTAATTTTCTTCTTGTTTCTCCAAGCTGGTCTTGCTGGACTTTGGTGCCCAAATCTATGAGCTGCTGCTCACTAAGTGTAGGAACAGATTCCAAATTCCAAATAATCTGTGCATGAATTACTTCTGGAGACAGTAAATAGCCCAGCTCTGGGTAAACCTGTGCCTTAGAGGGATCCCCATTTCCTTCTGCTACATTGTTTTAGAATCATGGAATGTCCTGAGTTGGGAAGGGACTCACTGGGATCAGCCCAGCTCCTGGCCCTGCGCAGACACCCCAGCAATCCCACCCTGGGCATCCCTGGCAGCGCTGTCCAAACGCTCCTGGAGCTCTGGCAGCCTCGGGGCCGTGCCCATTCCCTGGGGAGCCTGGGCAGTGCCCGGCACCCTGTGGGGGAAGAACCTTTCCCTGATCTCCATTCTGAGCCTGCTCTGGCCCAGCTCCAGCCGTTGCCTGGCTCCTGTCCCTGTCCCAGGGAGCAGAGATCGGAGCTGCCCCTGATGAGTCTCCCCTCAGTGTCCTCTGCTCCAGCTGAACATTCCAAGTGATCTCATCCTCAGCTTCCCCCGGAGACCCTTCCCCATTTTCGTGCCCCTCCTTTGAACACTCTCCCAGCTTTAAATCTTTCTTACCCTGTGGCATCCAAACTTTTCATCCCACTGCAGTTGGATTGCTGCCAGCAGGGACTGGACCTGAGCTTCACCTTGCAGGTCACCAACCCTTCAGGGACTCCAGGAGCAGGACAGGCTGAGCCCTTGGGATGCCTTTCTCAGTGCGAGGGAACTGGGACTGGGGACTGAACGTCTTTGGGCTGAAATGGCCCCAGTTGCCACCTCGTGTCTGGCTCAATATAGCAAGACACACACGTCACATCCACATTTATCCCCAAAATGTTCGTGTTTCAGGCCCTTTGGGTGGTATTTTCCCTCATTCTAAAATAAAGGAGACAATCACATCTTGCTCTATTTTTTTTTATGGGAAGCATTGCGCAGTTTGGCTCTCAAAATAGCGTGTTCTGTATTCCCACATGCATCACCTGATGGAGAAATCTGGAAGAGTTGGAGATCCCTGTTCTTTAATTAAACGGTCAAATTTAAGGGAACTTGGGAATACTTTGAGTACTGACAGGTAACTGAGCTCCCCTCGTGCTGGTCCTGCTCTCCTGATCCGTGGCAGCTGATCCTGAAGCCACCAGAGCCATGTGAGAGTGACGCATCCAGCCAGGCACACAGGAAACAGGAAAAATCCATCCTCAGTCCTCTGGCCAGGACATGAGAGGGCTGGGAAAGACACGACCTCCCCAAGAGACTAAGGGTAGGTGACCAAGAGTCTCAATGGCTCGTGTGGGGAATGGTTTTGTCCCCATTCGGGCACTAAAGTCACATCTCTCTCTACACAAAACTCACTTGGATTCCTGCACAGAAAAACAAAGGAGATTTATCCCAGTCTCAGAAGGTCCTGCCTGGAGGAGCCTGTTTTTTCCATGGATTTGAAACTGAGCCTCAGGCAAGTGCTTCAAACTCTCTGCCCTGCTCTTAATCCCATGATGGAGTGGGCAGGACCCACCCCAGGATCTCCAGGAATTTCACAGCACGGCAAAGGTTCCTTTGCCTCCTGCCTGGAACATCAGGGACAATCCCTGAGCATCTCCCAAGTCCCCTCTCCTCTGGTCCCTGTCCAGCTGAGGGGGCCAGGAGCCTGGAGACCCCTCCTTGTGTGGAGATCCCAAAGGGAATATGGACAGATCCGAGCTCCCAGTTCATCCCTGGGACAGGAGCCTCACACTGGCACCTATGGATGAGAAATTGTCACCCTGAACCAGCTCTGCCACAATTCTGATTTACAAACCCCTGCAGTCACCTCTTGGTCCCAGAATCACTTCTGGGCTTTCACTCCTTAAATTCCTCTGGGGAGGGACCAAAAATCCAAGCAGGAGAGCAAAGCAGGGAGGAATTGAACTCCCAACTCTCTTGCTGTGGGGGTCACGCTCCAGGCCCTGTTGTGGGCAAAAGGGAACAGGCAGCACATCTGGAGCTAAAAATACCCTGGGACTGTAATGAATGTTTTGACAGCCTGACGGTGCAAATGATCTGATAATTACAGAGCAGCCTCATTAATAGAATGGTCCAAATCATTGGATAGAAACATCCCTGTGTGCTGGAGCTGTGCTGCCCGTCAGGGTCTCTGTGTGCTCCTTGTCCCAGGGATGGCAGAGCTCGAATTCCATCTCTTCTCCTCTTCTTGGGGGTGAATATGGGATGGACACTCCCCAGAGATCCAGACAGATCCAATCCCATCTCTGCTCCTCTTCCTGAGGATGATCATGTCATGGACATTCCCCAGGGATGGCAGACAGCCTGGGAGTGATTTTTTTTATCCGACTTAGCAGCACAGGATGAAAAGGAGTTTATTATCTTTCCTTTGGTACCACAGGCACTGAACCGGGTTAATCACAGCTCCAGATGTGTGGCTTGATATCACAGCAGGGCAGGATTGAGGTCATTGAAGTGTCTTGTAAACAGATTCACTTTAGCAGGTAGAAATTGGACCTTTCTTTGGAATAAAATGATTGAAACACAGAATCACAGAGTGGTTTGGGTGGAAGGGACATTAAAAATCATCCAGTCCCACCCCTGCCATGGGCAGGGACACCTTCCACTGTCCCAGGCTGCTCCAAGCCCTGTCCAACCCAGCCTTGAATACTTTCCAGGGATCCAGGGGCAGCCACAGCTTCTCTGGGCACCACCTTCCTCATAGGGAAGAATTTCTCCTGGATATCCACCTAAATTCCCCCACTTTCAGTTTGAATAAAGACATTAATAAGGGACAACTCAGCTCAGTTTGGGAAATGGGTACAATTATCTCCAGGGTAATGAAGTGCAGGAAACAGCCCCATGGCAGCTCCACGTGATCCAGGTTTTCCCCCTGCCACCTCTCCCACCTGGAGATTCATTTGCCTTCCATCAGCCGCTGCTGATCCTTGCAGAGCTCCTGTGCAAGGCTGTGCTCAGCTTAACCCGTGATGGATGGAGGATATAAAGGTGATGGATTAAGTTGTTAATTATGCAATTACAGGGAAGGTGGAACAGGGTGCTGGTTAAAAGGAAAATTATTTTGCAAGCTGATAGCAACTCCTGGAACAGAGGTGGAAAATGCAAAATAGGACAAGGCAGGACTCTGTCTGAAGCAGGATCTCTTGAAGACTTCTCCAAAGTAATTCCAGTGGGGCTGAGGCTAGGAGAAGATGGAGAACTGGATATTTTCGTTTTATGACCAGAGCTACACTCTCACTTTTATCCATGGGATCCCTGGGTTAATCCTGCTGAGGGTGGAAGCTCAGACACAGCAGCTGCTCTGAGCACATTCTGTGGAGGCAGAACAGGAGCTTTGGTTTAAATATGAAATCATAGAATCTCCTGAGTGGGAATAGACCCACAGGGATCATCCAGCCCAGCTCCTGACCCTGCACAGACACCCCAACCATCCCAGCCTGGGCACCCCTGGCAGCGCTGTCCAAACGCTCCTGGAGCTCTGGCAGCCTCGGGGCCGTGCCCATTCCCTGGGGAGCCTGGGCAGTGCCCAGCACCCTGTGGGGGAAGAACCTTTCCCTGATCTCCAGCCTGACCCTGCCCTGGCCCAGCTCCAGCCGTTGCCTGGCTCCTGTCCCTGTCCCAGGGAGCAGAGATCGGAGCTGCCCCTCGGGCACTCTTTTCCAGCAGATTTTTCACTCAGCAATAACCTTTAGGAGCTTGAGAGCCTGGAAACGATGGAGATGAGACCCTCTGGTGGGGAGGAACCCCCTCGGGACCAGTCTCTGCCCATCCCGGTGTCCATGACATTCAGCTCGCGCCTGGAATTGTTGTCAGGGTTGGGAGCGCCCCGGTTTGTGCAATCAAAGCCTTCCCGAGATTTGCATCCCAGAACACAGATGCTGGGAAGGAGCAGATTACATAACACCCAGCTCTGTTTGTTTGCTACAACTTCAGCTTGGATTTGGGAACAAACAGAAAATTGTCCCTTTTTTTCCCAAAACAGTCCGAGGGCAGCACGGAGCAGCGGGAGACCTTCCCATTATTCTTCCCTGCCTTGCTGCAGGTGCTGCTGGGGCAGGTGAGCAGAGCTGGGAGCATCCCAGCCCCGGAGGGCTCTCCCAGTCTGTCAGAGATCACCTGGGAATTGCCTGTGAATTACCCTTGAATTACTGGGAATTACCTGGGAATTACCCGTGAATTACTTGGGAATTATTGTCACCAGAGAGCCTCAGCTCAGGGCTCTGCCAGCGAAACGCCATTGAAAATTCACAGCTAATCCAGAGGGCTCATCCAAGGAATACATTTACATTTCCTCACTCCCTTGATCCCGCAGGATCTCCTCAGAGCGTGGTGTTGTGTTTCCATGTACAAAGCGCTTTTATTCCCGGCTGGATTTCGCTGTACAGAGCGGGG
>VZTA01023094.1:337164-406059 GCA_013398855.1 Mohoua ochrocephala | reverse complement strand
CATCCATCCATCCATCCATCCATCCATCCATCTCCAGGGTGCACTCCTGCACCATGTAAGAGCTCTCTTTCCCAGAAACTCATCTCCCTTCCTGTTGGAAAAAATAAAAAAAGACACCTGTGTTTAACCTAAGGAGACAATTGCTCCTGCAATTAAGTTGGGAAAGACCTTTAAGAGCCCGACTACTCCCCAGCACTGCCAAGGCCACCACAATGCCCCCAAGTGCCACATCCACACATTTTAAACCTCTCCAGGTATGGGAATTCATCCAAATTGCATCAGTGTGAGAGCCTGCAGCAGCAGATCAAACTGGAATTCTGCATTTTTCTCCCTAAATCCCACACCTGACACTTCCAGCAATCATTGCCCCATTTCATTGCTCCTCCTAACCTGGACTCCTGTTTAAATCCTTCACCTTCATGATTCCCAGAAAACTGCTTCCTTCCAGAGCACTGGGTCTGACTTCCCAGCTCCTAAAGGGCCATGAGAAATCAGTTACTCTGTGATTTCTACTCAGATCATGCAAATCCCTCAGTGTTTCTTATCCACAACCAAGGAATTTCTACCTTTTCCCCATCCTGAAGACCCCGGTTTGGCTCCTGCCTTCTTCCCCCACCACGGAATCACGGAATTGTTTCAGTTGGGAAAGACATTTAAGAGCCACACAGTTCCCCAAGGCCACTACAATGTCCCCGATTGCCACAACAGGGCTGTTAAACCCCTCCAGGGATGGTGATTCAACAAATTGCATCAGTTGGAGAGCCTGGAGCAGCAGATCAAACTGGAATACTGTGTTTTCCTCCCTAAATCCCACACCTGGCACTTCCAGCAGTCACTGCACCGTTTCACCCCTCCTGCCAAACTGGATTGAAATCCTTCACCTGGGACTCATGATTCCCAGAAAACTGCTTCCTTCCAGAGCATTGGGGCAGATTTCCCAGCTCCTAGAGGGTCACAATAAATCACATATTCCCCGTTCCTTCTTCCCTCCCAGAAACGGAGCCAGGCCCACTCCCGCTATCCCTTAAATCTGTACCTTTTTATGGAAGAACATTGATCCTGGCCCCGTTCCGTGTTGTAAATGGCACAGGTCGGCTGTAGGTTTTCCAGCAGCTGGGCTAGGATTTGTTTATGGAATTGCTTGCAGCTATTTAATCAGGGCATGACTGAGCCTGGGAATAGAGGAGCTCCAAGAAACTGGTTTTAAATCTTCCCAGGGAGCTGGGATTCAAAGGTGTGTAAGGCAGGGAGAGGCAGCGTCCTCACTGGCACTCCCACAGCACCTGAGCCACCAGAGCAGGCCCAGTGACAGTGGCCAGGATAACCCAAAAGCCCAAAATGGCCAAAAAATTCTGCAGTGACACATCCATGAATCCTCCACTTGGAATTTGCCTAGCCAAGATCCTGGCTCTGGCTCAGGCTTTCCCTGGGTAGCACAAATCCATGGTCAGGGCAGGAATTCAGCAGGGCAAGGTCAGGGCAGTGAGCACAGGAGGGCCTGGAGCAGCATCAGTGAGGGCAACCCTTCAAAGGCTCCTCCAAGGTCTCGTCCCACCCTTGGCAGTGAGGGCAGCCCCTCAAAGGCCTCTCCAAGGTCTCATCCTACCCTGATGGGGACAGCCAAGCCTCAGGGAGGGTCGGAGCCTCTTGGTGCACTCAGGACCTGCTCAGGTGAAAGGAGCTCCCAGCTCGGATCTCGACCAGGAGAGCACCAATCTTCATGGCTCCATCCAGGGCCTCTTCAGAGAGGTTATTTTATAAAACTGATTCCTTGCCAACACCAGTCCTCGAAGTGTGAGGTGTTCCAGGGCACAAACTTCACCTGGCAGGTGACCCCACACCCTCTGGGCTGCCCAGGGTGTGGAACTCTGACCATACTGGTTAAATTCAGGTGAATTTTTATCTTCTCATTCGATGCCATTTATCATTTTTAAGCATTTGATCCTCCCATGCCCTCAGGTGTCCCCTGTGTTGGGTCGCAGAGTTCTGACTGAGCAGGTTGGCAGAAAAACCCTCACCCAGATAAATCCACACCTCCTTCAAGGTGCCTGGCAGACAAATCCCAATTTTTTCAAGACATTCAGCCTTAAATTTTTTATCTTGTTCTCTCCTGTATCTTTAAAAGTTTGTCAGGTTTCACAGAATAAAGGAGAAGACCCAAATTTGCTCTAAACCCGGGGGGTTGTTAGAGAAACGTGCCCTGAATATATAAAAGCAACTCTTCCAAGCACTAATTCCAGGTGTTAGGAGTGTTCATGATCCACCCGATGACCTGAAAATGCACCTGCAAACTCTTAATGAGCTCCTTAGGTTCCGGTGCTTTGCTGAGGATTTATTTCCCCAAATGCTGGTTCTGGGTCTATCCTTGCGCTCTTCCTAAAGTCCTAAAAAGAGCTGAAATATTTGGACCAGGCAACAGGGCAGATCCCAGGGATTGCTGGATGCGGGAGGGTTTAGTTGTAGCTGTGCTAACAGTCGTGGAGGGGTCAAAGGGACTGTTGCAGAACACCTGGGAATGTCACATCCCATGAAACTCAACCCAAATCCAGGTATTTGGGCATAAGGGACCGAGTCCTTAATGCTGAGTGGGGCTGTGCTGCAGGATAGGGATTTTAGCTGGGATGGGATGATGAGGAAACAGAAGAGGTGAATTAAAATAACCAATGTTGGATATCAGAGTCATTCCAAGGAAGGATCCCAGACACTGCTGCTGTCACAGCATTTGGGGCTGGAAGCTCCAGCACACAGGGATGTTTCTATCCAATGATTTGGACCATTCTATTAATGAGGCTGCTCTGTAATTATCAGATCATTTGCACCGTCAGGCTGTCAAAACATTCATTACAGTCCCAGGGTATTTTTAGCTCCAGATGTGCTGCCTGTTCCCTTTTGCCCACAACAGGGCCTGGAGCGTGACCCCCACAGCAAGAGAGTTGGGAGTTCAATTCCTCCCTGCTTTGCTCTCCTGCTTGGATTTTTGGTCCCTCCCCAGAGGAATTTAAGGAGTGAAAGCCCAGAAGTGATTCTGGGACCAAGAGGTGACTGCAGGGGTTTGTAAATCAGAATTGTGGCAGAGCTGGTTCAGGGTGACAATTTCTCATCCATAGGTGCCAGTGTGAGGCTCCTGTCCCAGGGATGAACTGGGAGCTCGGATCTGTCCATATTCCCTTTGGGATCTCCACACAAGGAGGGGTCTCCAGGCTCCTGGCCCCCTCAGCTGGACAGGGACCAGAGGAGAGGGGACTTGGGAGATGCTCAGGGATTGTCCCTGATGTTCCAGGCAGGAGGCAAAGGAACCTTTGCCGTGCTGTGAAATTCCTGGAGATCCTGGGGTGGGTCCTGCCCACTCCATCATGGGATTAAGAGCAGGGCAGAGAGTTTGAAGCACTTGCCTGAGGCTCAGTTTCAAATCCATGGAAAAAACAGGCTCCTCCAGGCAGGACCTTCTGAGACTGGGATAAATCTCCTTTGTTTTTCTGTGCAGGAATCCAAGTGAGTTTTGTGTAGAGAGAGATGTGACTTTAGTGCCCGAATGGGGACAAAACCATTCCCCACACGAGCCATTGAGACTCTTGGTCACCCTCCCTGAGCCCCCTCGGGAGGTCCTGTCTTGTGAAATTCCTGACCAAACCTGGGGTTATTTCTTGTCCGTTTTTTCCTCTAAATTTGGACGATGTCGTGTTGTGTGGGCAGTGACAGCTGTAAGACCAATATTGGCATTGAGAATTTGAATTCTGGGTTTTCAGAGCCTGGGTGCTGTTCTGGGTCCACCAGGACCTCTCACTGTGCTCCCAGCCTGGAATGAGAGCCCAGACAGCCCCTGGCCCAAAGACCTGGCTCATCCCATTCCAGGACAGATCCAACAGCAACTCCTCCCTCCCAGGGAATGCTTTTCTAGCAGGTCCCTATTCCAAAGTGATGGATGAAAATGGGATCTTGCAAAAAGTCCATTTACATGCTTCATCAAACTCCCAGCTCTGCCAGAAGTCCCCAGAGTGGTGATGTACAGCCAGGCCTGCAGACTCCACCACATCTGCTCCGAGAAGAATTAGCAAGACCTCCCCAAGCTGGGGATGATTTTCAGTGCATCAGACACTCTCCCGGGAAATCCATCACATTTATGGACAAGTTCTTGAGACACTTCAGAGGAACTTATTACAATAAAAAAGGAAGTTCCCAGCCCTCCAACTGCACATCTCCCTCTCATTCTCACAATCCATGATGAAAAATGATGGGATGAGGTGGATGTGTATGGCTGGAAGCAGTTACAGCCTATTCCAAGGGAAGATTATGCCACAAAATTATTTTTCTCAGACTTTCCTCCTGTGTTTCAAACTAAATCCTCCCCTCTGCCTCAGAGCAAACTTGCTGTAGAGCAAGAAATATCGAGTGGCACTGAGTTGGTTAATGCAGTTGGAAATCTGTCAAAGATCAAATCCCAAGGGTCCTGCACATTCCAGTGCCAAAAGTGATGGGCTTTATCTTTGGGAGCTGCTCTCCCAAAAGCTCTCAGGCTGAGATCACCCAGTGCCCACCACAATGAGCTCACGCAAACAATCCCCAAAGCCCAGGTTAAAGCAGTTATTACTGAGAGAACATTTCTCACGAAATGCCTCCTCCACCCTTGACCTCTCTGTCCCAGTCTTCGGAGGAGACTGAAACCTTCACAAGGAGAAGGTAGGAGCTGGAATTTCAGAGCTCTGCTGGTGATTGGAAATCAGAGAGGCTGCGGAGATGCTGCATTTCCAGCTTGTTCCTATTGACCCTTTCCCGTAATACAAATGCCAAGGATCCTCTCTCCCCTCTCCCCTCTCCTCTCTCCCCTCTCCCTGCTCTTCTCTCCTGTCTCCTCTGTCCCCTCCCTGCTCTGCAGACACAAATAAGCTGTGACATTTTTCCCTGCACGCTCTGCAGGGCTCTCCTCCCCTTTCATCTCAGCACTTCCAAAACTTCTCCTGCCACAAGCCCCCTGTGCCCTTCTCATTCCCCACCCGTGTTTGAGTGCTCACTCCACCCTCACCTCGGGTCCTTGGGGGCAGTTTCAGGCAGAAGAAGGATATAAAGGTATTAGGGAGCATCCTAATAGGGACACAAAGTTGGGGAAGGATCTAGAGGGTGAGGGCGCTTGGAATGTTCAGCTGGAGCAGAGGACACTGAGCTCAGACCTCACCAGAGGTGCAGCTCCTCCCGAGGGCAGCTCCGATCTCTGCTCCCTGGGACAGGGACAGGAGCCAGGCAACGGCTGGAGCTGGGCCAGGGCAGGCTCAGAATGGAGATCAGGGAAAGGTTCTTCCCCCACAGGGTGCTGGGCACTGCCCAGGCTCCCCAGGGAATGGACACGGCCCCGAGGCTGCCAGAGCTCCAGGAGCGTTTGGACAGCGCTGCCAGGGATGCCCAGGGTGGGATTGTTGGGGCGTCTGTGCAGGGCCAGGAGCTGGATGATCCCTGTGGGTCCCTTCCAGCTCAGGATATTCCCTCTGCACACCCAGCCGTGCACAATTGCGTTCCGAATTCAACATTGAATCCCTGTTTCTTCTCTCCCGTCTCCAGTCCTTGCTATCCAAGGCACTCCTGGGCTCAGCAGTGGCTCTGCTGTCACCTGCAATCCAGGTGGTGCCTTTTGCACAAATTTCATCAGAATCCTACTAGAGGGATTTTTCCTTCCTCTTTTCACCCCAATTTTGTGACCAAGTTGTGCACTCACTCCCCATTTTTATACAAAAATCCTGAATAAAAAGCAGGAAAAATTATGTTGTGTCTTTACCCACTGCTGCCCAAACACCACTCTGAACTTGAAAAAATATTTACATTCAAGTTAATGAGGAGCTATTTTTGGGAGGGTTGGGGTGACACTAATTGGGGGTTTTTTCCTCCTGAAAATTCAACCATTTCTTCTTTTATTGGTGCCATTTCTCAGGCCAACCATGGAATTCCTTCTTGAACAGAAAGGAAAAAAGGTCGACTTTCAGCTCCTCAGGGTCCTCACTGGACCTCTGGGAATTCTGCGTCCATTTTACCCAGTTCCTGTCAGACAGGGAAAATTTTTAGCTGCATTTCTTCCACTCCAGGTCTGTGCTGCAATCCCCTCTGTCAGCCACTCGCCCAGGTCTGGGTAATGATATTTATTCCAGCTGAGCAATTCCAGGAGGAGAAAATGATGGACTTAAATTGAGGCCATATTTTGCTGATCCCCGTGTCCTAAATTTTCCATAACGACAGGAATCCATTTGAGCTGGGAGATCATGGGATCATCATTAACAAAACTTCTGGGTGGAAAGGATCAGATAGTCCTGAGGAAAATGGCCAGGGATAAGAGCCAGGATCTCAGTCAGGATTCTGTGGGGAATGGGAGGTGACACTGGGTCACTGATAACTGAGGTTGGTTTGGGATGAGGCCACACAAATTCCTGGGAGTGGGACTATCCAAGTGCCTCCATCCCTGGTTGGAACATGATGCTCCTTTTAGCAGGAAAGTGGTGTCTGATGGAATTCCTTGTTGTTCTGGGAAGAGCAAACCAGAGGCTATCCCAGATCCATGAGTGCCTGGCAGAGGGGAGATGGTGGCAGGACCCTGCTGGAACTTTCAGCTCAGGGAGGAGCAGCCACCTGAGAGGACTTTTAGCACCTCAGGGGGTTGGGAAGGGACTGGCAGAGTTGACTTCAACTCCCAGAGTTGCTGCGTTGATTCCAAACCTGGCAGGACCTGGATAAAAGGGGCTTTTCCATAATCCCTTTGAATTTGGCAGTGCAGGAAGCAGGAGGCCCAGCCTGTCCCCTAAGTCAGGAGAGTGCAGGAGAAGGGAGAGGTTGCTAAACCATCTCCTAGTCCATGGAATGAGCGAAGCACATTCCTGGAGTGGCTCATTTCAGGTGAGTTTTGTCTTCTGCTGGCACCTAGTCCCTGATTTGGGAATGGGAGCGCCACTCTGGCACAGTCCCACAGCCTGGGGAACACTTCAGGGACCCAGGAATTTGCTCCTTGGCCTGCCCCAGGACCATTTCCAGTTTGATTCAGGTTCTCCTTTTATTTATGGCCAGCCCAGTGACTGTAAGCTGTTCCTGTGGCACTCTTAATGCTATGTCCTTCAGGGGTTGGGATATCTTGGATTTGGACCTGCCCCAAATCCCACATTATTTAAACAAAGAGGCAACAACCTGAGCTGGGCTCCCAGCAGAGCCTCTGCCCTGCCCTGGGCAGCTGTCCCAGCCCAAACCCAACCTCAGGGCTGCTGTGGGAGAGCTCTGCCTTTTCCAACCATCTCCAGTCCTCCCGAACCTTAAAAACCATCTTGGGAATGATCCCTGGATCATTCCCACTCCCAACCACGCTGGAGATTGGTTTGGGAAGGGCAAAACATCCAGATCTTCCCAGGGAGCGCAGCCCTGCGTGCTCCTGTGGATCTTCCTTCAAGAGCAGGAATATGCCACCAATCCCCCCAAAAAGTCGTTCCTTGGTGTGTTTTCCCCAGATTTTTTGAAGGGGGTTATTATTTATCCCTAAATTTGAGACTGATCCTTATTTTTAGCAGGCAGAACGGTTCCTGGGGCTCTCACACCCAAAGCAGAGCCAAAGCCCCACTCAAAGCCTTTAAAAATAAGAAAGGTCTTGTTTGTTCCTACAGGTGGAGACACTGTGGAAATCTCCATGAAAAATAGACAACGCCATGAAACTTCTCCTTGAAACACATCCTGGACTTCTGCTTTCTTAGGGAGAGCAGGTTCCCAGTAGAAAACTGGACTAAATGGATAGAAATTAACCCCTTTTGCAGAGGAAGAGCCATTCCATGTCAGACCTGACATCAGGTTTGGTTCAAATTGTCACCCTTGTGTTTCCAAACATTCAAGCATGGCAGGAATTTGCATAAACATGAGATGTTAATATTTAAATACATCAAGGGGGGGACCCAGTCCCAGCTTTTCAGCCCCCTCCAGCCCAGCAGGGCAGGTCTGTGGGCACAGTTCTCCCAGTCCCATGTCAAAGGTCCCTAATTATCCCAATCCCATGTCCAACGTCCCTAATCAGCCATTTGCAAGGACAATGACTTCATTTGCATTGGCCATGAATATTAAACATCCACTTTGCACCTGGGTTTGCACATTTGGGGCTGGATTTTTAGCTCTCAGCCACCAAGCTGGAATCTCCTGTTTCACTGCCCATTTTTGTAGGGAAAATGGATCAGTTTGGGAAAACTCCTGTAGAGTGATGGCTCTTCTCCGTATTTTTTCCCACTGCACTGCAGGAAAAGCTGTGGCTGATCCCAGGCTGTGGCAGATGTCACCAGATGGCACTCTTACATTGATTCTTCCCCATCTTTAGTTTTTGTTGTTGTTGTTTATTTGGGTTTTATGGATGAGCAAATGTTCAGGATGGAAGAGCCACGCTCCAGAGTGGAATTGAGCCGGCAGCATTGGTTCACAGGGATTTGTTCTAGGTGGTGGAAATTGTGGGGAATTCGGATGTTCTCAGGAGCTGGCCATGGTTTTGGGGTGGAATTCCTGGGAGAAGTGGCCCTACAGGCCCCAGAATTTCTGTGTGTGGGTTTCTCTTCACACTGGTGGCATTCAGAATGTTAAAATAAAATTCCATTCCTGAGCTCTCCCTGAAATTTGGTGTCACTCTGGGGACATGACACAGGTGACAAAACAGGCCAATTATATTAGAAGGGGGTGTAAAATTGTCCCTAAACCTCACCCAGTGCTAAAAAAAAAAGGACTGAAGTGCAATTTTCCTTCCTACTATGTAAAAATATGAATTTTGGGGCATGAGAAAGGTTTTCTCCTTAGAGGGACAATGACTAAATATGAGCCCCAAATTCTCATGATAGTCCTTCATCCAAGGAAGTTGGATTTGATTTCTCTTGTCTCAGAAGAGAAGAGTTGGACAGGGCTGTGATTCATCTCAGGAATATCCCAAGAGAACCTCCAAAATATCAAAAAAAAAAGGTTGTCCTAAAATAAAATAAAAGGTGAAACAACAGATCAAAAAATATTAGTGATAACATTCAGCAGAATGTTCCCAACATGGTGCGAGGAGTTAAAAATGAATCCCCACAGGAGAAAGCAAATCCCACTGTTTGTTTTCTTGTATTGCTCCAAGCAAGCAAAATCCACACTGCGGGATATCGATTCCATAAAATGTGGGATCCCCTCACTGTGGAGAAACACCTGAGATTGAGAGATAACAACAATAATTTCGTTTTATTAAAGCACCGTTTATGATGCTAAAATTCCAGTGTGGTTTCTGTGGGAGGAGCAGCTCTGGGGCTTCTCAGACTGTAGGGAAGAAATCCTCTTGCCATGGAGAAATTAATTTATTTTCCTTTCCAGACCTTTTATTATTGTTGTTTGTCTCTTACAGTAGGGCTGGAGTCACATCTGGCTCTGAGCACCAAACACTTGGACCTGCTTATTCCTAAATTTCAAAATATTCCTAGGTGGACATTCTTGTTTAGCTTCACATTTCCTGTTGAAATCCAGGAGCTGAAAATGCCCCAAAATTCCAATTATGCAGCTCATTAGTGACTTTTTTATTAATTTATTACATTCTTGTCACCACAGAAGTGTCCCAATAGCTCTTGTGCATCTCCCCTTCCCCAATGAGAGCTGGGGGCTCTCAGATCCAGCCCTGACCTTCCAAAAGGCTGGAAAAAGCCAGGGAAGGTTGGAGGAAAGGCAGCGATCCAAAGCCTAAGAAAAATGCCTTGCCCAGAGTGATTCCAGAGCTCAGCTGGGCTCATTAGGAGCAGGACAGGAGCTGATGTGATTGCAGCAGACAGATGACCTTGGGTGGTTTTTCCCGTCTCCTAAGGAAAGACTTTGCCCGGAGAGTGGTTCGGGAGCAGCCCAGGATTTAGCAGGGGCTGTAAAGGAGCAGCTGCTGCAATAAAGCTGCAGTTTTACAGCTCCAGGCAGGCTGGGAACAACACTCGGATCCGCTCACAAGGGCGAGAGGCTCCAAAGACAAGGGGAGGTTTGGTGATCCCGGTGGGAGGCAGGTCCCACAGTAAGGAATGCCCCAGGGATCCATGGGGAACGGTGCTGTGCCCACAGTCATGGACCCTCGGGGGGTTTGGATGCAGCTCCTCAGGAGCAGAATTCCTCATGTCCGTCCCCACCCCGGGGACTCCGGAGCCCTGCCAGGATCACAGGGTCAGAGGTGTGAGCTGGGGACATCCCAGTGCGGCAACAGGGAGAGATCTTGGGATCAAACCACCCTTCTTCCTCCTCCTCTTTTTCCTTCTCCGCCTCCTCCTCTTCCTCCTCCTCCTCCTTATTTTCCTTCTTCTCCTCCTCTTCCTCCTCTTCCTCTTCGTCCTCCTCCCCCTGCTGCCCCAGAACAGTGGGAAGAGCCTGGTGCAGTCCAGTAACCTTCCCAGTTGGGAGTGTGGGAGCTGCGGGATGCCTCTGGCTGCTCCCAGAATCTCAAAACCATTCAGGTTGGAAAAGCCCTCCAAAATCATCAAACCTAGAAGTGCCCAGGCCACCACTGCCCCATGTCCCCAAGTGCCACATCCACATGGCTTTGGTGACTCCACCAGTGCCCTGGGCAGCTGTGCCAGTGCCTGACCACCCTTTCCATGGATCCACCCTAAAAACCTGATATCCAAAATCCACTTTTCCTTCTTTTTGGCTGCATTTGGTGCATTTTCCCTGACTAAAGCACCCCAAACCCTGAGCTCTTGCTCTGCTGTCAGGCTGGACGAGTGCTTGGAAGCAAAGTCTTTCCAGCTTATTATGGATTCAGACATCTCTTCATCTGGAGTTGCCTGAGGTCCTGGAAATAATCGTGTCTTTCAGGAAGAACATCATTCTGAGGTGAATAAAAATCACTCAGCACTTTAATGAGACCATTACATTTCGCTGCAAGTGTCTTTCCCTCTTCCACAAGGTCTTCCAGGAGGAGAAACAGCTTGGATCCACCTGCTCATGGAAACATGTCCATGAGTCAGGGATTTATCTCACTGGGAATTCTCCCTCATCTCCCAAAATTCTGCATTTTCGCCCTCACCCTGCCCCTGGCTCCCCTGAGTGAGCTTTGTCCCTCTCCCCATTTCCTGGACCCCACTCCTGGGACATCCCTGTCTGAGGAAGGGTTGGGCCTTGAAGGACTCTGGAGCAAGAATCCCATCAAAACCTCACTCTCCCCGAGAAAATCAAATAATTAAAATTCTGGAAAAATGAAATTCCTAAAAAAGAGATTAATTTAAATTACACTGGCAAAGAGGGAGCCTGGAACAGCTCTTCCCAGGGGAATGCCCCACAGGAGGACCTGCTGGAAGTGCCCCAGCCAGGAATGTGCCTGGAGGGAGGAGGAGGCTGCATTTTGGAAGCCCCAATTAACCCTTTGCAGACCCCAGTTCATTTCCAAATGATTCCTGATAATCAGATTATTTTCCATGCAGAAATTTAATCCTATTACTTCTAATTATGCCCCAATGTGCAAAGCTGAACAAATCCCATCTTTTTGTTCCCCATGCCTTCCAAGAAAGTGATTATATTCCATCTCGAGTCGTTATCCGTAAGTATCTCTTTTAATCATTTCTGCATTCAGCCCCTCCAGACCTCAATTATTTCTGCTCCCTCTTTATGTCTTGCAATGATTTTGCTGCTACAAACTCCTACAACTCCTTCTCTGGGTGTTACAGACCCTAAGGAGATACCCAGGGGTCATGAAATATTTTTCAGGTACAGTTCACAGGCAATATTTTATTTTTTTTCATATGTCCAAACAGCAATTTCTTTGGAAAAGTGGGAGATTTTAATAAGAAGCAGCAAAGCTCAATGTGATAATTATTGTCAGAATTATTTTTGTTGTTCTTATCAGCATTTTGTCCCTGCAATTTGCATAATTGCTGGGTCTTGATTAGAAAAGTCTCATTTTTCTGCTGAAGACTTTGGCAGGAGCCAATCATTTCAAGGTTCCTCGCAGAACAGAGCTCCTTAGGGGAATAGAGAAGGGAAGGAAAGGAGCAGTCCTGAGCCATTTTTCTTTAGGATGATGGAAATGATTCCCTGGTGTAGGACAGGAGCTGCCCTTTAGCTGAAGATTTCAGCTCTGCTCTTACAGAGATGGAGAAGTTCTGCTGAGCTGGGAGGCGATGAATCATGGAATCATAAAATTCCAGGCTGGTTGCGGGGGACCTTAAATCCCATCTCGTTCCACTGGAAGGGACACCTTCCACTGTCCCAGGCTCCAAGCCCCGTCCAACCTGGCCTTGGACACTTCCAGGGATGGGGAGTCCACGCCCACAGCTCTGGGAGCGCAGTGGTGCCACTCTCTGTGTCCAGCCCCGCCACAAGGGGACAATTCTGGAGCAGAACGGTGACAGAAACGCTCCCTAAACCCCTAAAGCTGGGAGTGAGTGAGGAGAGGAGCAGGGGTAGGTGCACAGAACATGCCTGCGAGGCTGCTGAGAAGAGCTGTGTGCCCAATTTTTGGTGACAATTCCCAGGATTTCACATTTCAAAACAGAGAACCTTTTCTTTTAATGCGAATTTTCTCAAGAAGCTCCTCGAGTGTCTCCACACCAGTGTTCGTGTCACCCCCTAAAGGACACGCATTAGGAAGTGCTGGGTGTCCCTGCCACCTTTGTCACCTGCTGGGTGTGGCATCAGTGCCACAATGCCACCAGGAGGAGGCTGGAGGTCATTTTTCATGGCATTTCCCAGTGATGTGAGACGTCAGGGGTGGCACCTGCCCAGGGTGAGAGCAGGAGCAGGGCACAGTCTGAGGGACTCAACAACTGCTTCAGGTGTGCTCAGCAGACAAAACTATGGAGAAATATCTGGGAATCTCCAAGAATTCACAGCAGCTTTCCTACCTTGCCCAGAGATAATTCCCTGGTGTCAGGGAGTTATCCCAGTAAAGCAAAAAGAGGGGAAAATAGCTCCTAATTGGATCTCCGTGCTTGGATCTGCCATTCCAGGGGGAATTGTGTCTGTCACAGCAGAGGGCTGAGAGTCAGAGTAACTTCTGCCCTCATCAGCCCACAGCTTCTGGAATTCTCCCAAGCTCCTCCTCCCAGTGCCAGGAACCCTTTGACATGACATCCAGAGCCCTCTGGGATTCTCCTGAGCTCCACCTCTCAGTGCCAGGAACCCTCTGACATCACCTCCACAGCCTCTGGAATTCTCCTGGGCTCCACCTCTCAGTGCTAGGAACCCTTTGGCTTCACCTCCACAGCCCAAATGTGGGATTTATGGGTGGAATTTTCAAGGAATTCACTCGCACAGGGTTGGAGCAGGTTGCACCTTGGAGCTGTATTTCCTGCCCAGCACAAGCACCTGAATTCCAGGATGTTTTTTCCCTGGAAAACATGGCACTGGTGTATTTCTTTAGCAACGGTCTTTCCCTAGCCAAGAGCCAAAATTCTCCTTGGATTGGCCTGCTGGTTTTCCACAGTCAGGGCCCATGGATCTTCCTGGGCCTCCTGGTAATTGCTACACAGAATATCTCCTCCCTGATTTTATCTGAGCTCTCCCAGACTCCCAGATTGTCCCTGATGGGAAAAGTTGCTTGGGAAGGACCATTGGTGCCTCCATTCCAGCTTCTCTGTCTAAAGATCCTCCTTTCCCAAATCCCAGATCATCCCTACCCTATTTCTTGACCTTCAGGTAAAGAGCTGAGGTGCTTCCACCCACTGGGACACTCTCCCAGGTAAAGGTTTTCTTAAAATCCAAACTCAAATTCCCAGTCTGGGGATGTTAATTCACCACTGCTGGGTTTGGGATCATGGACTCATTAAGGTTGGAAAAGACCTTTAAGGACATCAAGTCCAACCATCAGCCATGGGTTTTATGTATTTTCAGTGACAACAGTGCAAGATAAACCAGAGGTATTTTGGATTTCTCTTCAGGCTTGCTGGAATGGGAGGTGGAGAGAGAAATTCCTGATCTCCCTCATTTAGAGGTGTTTTTGTCAAAAAAATAAGAATTGTTAAATCAGAATATTTGCTTCAGACATTACACAGAGTCTGTCAGCACGGACTTAGGCTGTCGATTATCACATCCCCAAGGTCTCGTCCTCCCAACGTGGCCCAATCCACTGCCAAAATTATCCCCTTCCCTGGGGCTCCCTTAGTGCTCCAAGATTCCTCTTCATGCTGCATTTCTTCAGGGGGAAAAAAAAAAGAAAAAAAAAAGTCTTTAAAGTCTCATTTTGATTTGTTGGAATTGAAATTAGACTCGATTCGTTTTAAGCTGGGCTCAGTGGAAGAGTCCATTACAAAATTAGGAGCAAAAGGAAACATCAGAATTGCAATTCCAGCATGAAAGAAACTCTTGATGGAAGAGACAATGCTGGGCTCCATTGTCACAGGCAGAGAACCGAAAACAGGATTGAGTTGTGTCCCCTCAGAACTGCAGAGCCGAGAGAAACTTCAGAAAAGGGGGGATTTTAGGTGCAAATTATTGTAATTGTTAGAAAAACAGCTTGAACAGGAATTTGGTCTTCCTTTAGAAACATGAAAAGCTTTGGAATGCCATCCAAACCCTCTCCACAAAGGGGGATTTCAGAGAATTCCTTTTTCTGGAGTTTTTTTTTACATTTCTCATGGAGTAAAGAGGCAGAATTTGGATTTATTAGGAAAAACCTGTGTATTTTGGGAAAAAATTCCAATCATACTTGTTGGTACTATTACAGCAACAGAGTGGTTGTTGAAATGTTTCCCTGGAATAAATCCGCCGTTGTTCCATGGCTCGTTTTCATTCATATCCCTGGAAAAAATCTTAACAATTCCAGTTAATATTGAGTTAATGGCTAACAAAACCCAGGTGTGGAGGCCACCTCTGACAGTACGGAGAGTTAATCATCCCTTCCCAAATCATCCCCACCCAAGTCAGCCCCACCCAAATCATCCCCTCCCAAACCACACCCACCCAAATCAGCCCCTCCCCATATAATCCACACCCAAACCAGCCCGTTTCCCAAACCTTCCATTCCCAAATCCTCCCTACCCAAGCCATCTCCACCCAAATCCTCCCTACCCAAACCATCCCTTCCCAGATCATCCCCACCCCAACCATCTCTTCCCAAACCCCTCCCTAAGCAAACATTCCATTCCAAAATCCTCCTCACCCAAAACTTCCCTTCCCAAATCATTCCCTCCCAAATCCTCTCTACCCAAATCTTCCATTCCCAGATCATTCCCACCCTAACTCATCCCTTCCCAGATCATTCCCACCCAAACTCATCCCTTCCCAGATCATTCCTTTCCCAAATCATCCCTTCCCAAACCATCTACACCCAAAACCCACCCACCCAAATCAGCCCTTCTCCAATTATCCTAACACAAAACTTCCCTACCCAAACATTCCCTTCCCAAAATCTTCCCCACCCAAACCTTCCTTTCCTGAACTGTCCCACCCAAACCTTCCTTTCCCAAATAATTTCCATCCAATTCATCCCTTCCCAAACTTTCCATTCCCAAATCCTCCCTTCCCAAAACATTTCTTTCCAGATCCTCCCCACTCAAATCTTCCCTTCCCTAACTTTCAGTCTTAGGTTACAATGTAAGATGTAACAAAGGTTTAGATTCTCTCACCATCTCCATCAGCTGTTAAAGCAGGTGGGGCAGTGTTCCTTATCTCCTCCATGACTCATCCCTGATAACTCCCTCTGGGGAGCTCTCTCTGCTCATGGGCTATCAAGCCTCACTGCACGACTCATGGAATTACATCATCTCATTGTGAGATGCTCCGCCCAGGGGGAGGAACCAAGCATTCCCACCTGGATACAATCTGAGGTTTGGAACACCATGGGCACTACCCACTGGATTCCCAGAGGACAAGAGCTACATGACCACCACCGGACCTTCAGAGGAAGACCAGACCCTCCTACAGGATCACTGCTTCAATGGAACCACATCCACCATTTAATCGGACTGCTCCCACCTGCCTGCCCAACAGGGTGTCAGGTTGTGTCCTGACTCTGTCAGTTGAAGCCAGTGTTTATTGCCCTTATTTTAATTTTCCTATTACATTGTAGCTCTGACTCGGAACTTCCCACTGGTTTGCTTTCAAACTAGTATGCCTTCCTTTCCCTAATCCTCCCTTCCCAAAGCCTCCATTCCCAAGTCCTCCCTACCTAAACCTTCCTTTCCCCGAACATTCCCTTCCCTGATCCTCCCTTCCCAAATCAATCATTCTTAAATCATCCCCACCCAAACCTTCCTTTTCCAAATCATCCCTACCCAAATCAGCCCCTCCCTATATAATCTCCACTAAAACCAGCCCTTCCCAAACATTTCCTTCTCAACTTGTCCCAACCCAAAACTTCTTCTCACAAACCTTCCTTTCCCAAATCATCCCTTCCCAGATCGTCCCTCCCATGTCGGTCCGTGGAGAGGTGGCAGAGCCTGTGCTGGTCCCTTCTCACAGCCCGCCACTGGGAAGTTTCCATGGGCATCATTTGTTCCTTTTTCCTGAGCTGCCCTTGAAGGTGGGAGAAATTGGGATGTTTCAATCCTGGAATGGTTTGTATTGGAAGGGACCTTAAAGCTCATCCTGTTCCACTCCCTGCTATGGGCAGGGACACCTTCCACTCTCCCAGGTTGCTCCAAGCCCCATCCAGCCTGAACTTGGACACCTCTTTGAACATATCCATGTGCATCCAAGCTGCCTTGAGTCTCCATGGACCACAAAGGGAGCTGGATAAGTAGATAAATTCCGTTGTTTCCCCCTGGAATGTCATCCCTGGCTGCAGCTGCAGCCTCTTTGCTTCTGTGCCTGTGGTAATCCAGCTGGAAACCCAGTGCTCCTCATCCGACTACCCAGTTTGGAGCCTTCTCAAAGAATAACTGGGAGAAAGGGTCCAAAATCTCCCCAAAAATTTCCCAAACCCTGCATTTTTTAAAATCAATACATGAGTTTCAGGAGAAATAATGAAAATAATTTAAAACTTCATCCTTCACATTGTTAGAAAAGTTTCTTATTTTTGATATTATTAATTATTAGTAATTGCTAGTAAGTTTATTACTAATTTTACTTATTAGTATTTAGTAGGACTTGCAAAGCCCTTCCCAGGTGGAAAACTGTTTTTCCAGGGACGTTCAAGAGCAGGAACAGTAATAACAGTCAAGGAAAAATGAACATTTTTAGAGCAGGAACTCTGCTCACAGAGAGGCTCACAATGAATTGACCCAATCCCAGGTTTGTGAAGGTTCAGCTGTCAAAATCCTGGATTTGAAAGTCCACTCAGGAGTGCTGGAAGTAGGTGGTTCCCTCTGCTCTAAATGACAATTTTTAACTGGGGACGAGCAGTGGGAAATGCAGGAGACTTCCTGGACTGACATTGTCTTCCAGGTCTCACCCTCCTACATCCTTTTCCAGAGGGAAGTTTCCACTGCCTCCACCTCACCTCTTTCCATGGAAATGCTGTTCATATTCCTTACAAATATTGGGCTTTTTTATTCCCTGTGCAGAACAAG
The DNA here is from genome assembly GCA_013398855.1 of Mohoua ochrocephala. Taxonomy (NCBI): domain Eukaryota; kingdom Metazoa; phylum Chordata; class Aves; order Passeriformes; family Acanthizidae; genus Mohoua; species Mohoua ochrocephala. The sequence continues at coordinate 388,633 of VZTA01023094.1, read as the reverse complement.
CCTTCCCAGGATGTCTGGCACCATTGCATCCTCTTATCTCCAGAAGATTGCCTGCCTGGGAATCCAGTAATCACCAAAATCTCTTGTTCCATGTAAAAGTCACTCAAACATTCATCCAACTTTGCGAACAACGTGAACAACTCCGTGGCACCAGGAAGAGGTGCTGACTCCAGTGGGTTTGGAATCAGGGCCCAGCGGTGATTTAAGCACTCAGCATTGGATTGTGGAGAGAGGAATGAGCCAGAGCAAAACCTAAGGAAAACATTGGGAACTAAGGACTTCAACAGGTTCATGGGCAGAGAAGAACTGTCTGGTAGAGAAAAGGGAAATGCAGGTCCTGCACCCGGGGAAGAACAACCAACACAGGCTGGGGGGGGCCTGCTGGAGCAGCTCTGTGGAGAAGGACCTGGGGGACAACGAGGTGTCCCTGAGAGTGTTCTGGGGACAGGGAGCCAATGAAATCCTGGGGACCGTCAGGAAGAGCATTCCCAGCAGGTCAGGGAGGGATCCTGCCCCTCTGCCCAGCCCTGGAGGGCACCTCTGGAGTGCTGTGTCCAGCTCTGGATCCTCAGCACAGCGGGGCCAGCGGAGGCTGCGGAGCCGAGGAAGGGCCTGGAGCATCTCCGTGCCCAGGAAAGGCTGAGGGAGCTGGGGCTGCTCAGCCTCGAGAGGAGCCCCAGCCGAGAGGGGCCCTCAGCCCTAGCTGTCCCTGTGTGCAGGGAGGGCTCCGAGCAGGGCCCGGGCTCTGCTGCGGGGGCCCAGCAGTGGCCCCAGAGCAACGGGCAGGGACTGAGCCCAGCAATTGCCCCTGGGCAGGAGGCAGAACCTCTGCCCTGGGCAGTGCCCAGCCCTGAGCAGGCTGTGCAGAGAGGCTGTGGAGTCTCCTCCCTGGGGCTATTGCAGAGCTGTGTGCACGCACTGCTGTGCCCTGTGCTCTGGGATGGCCCTGCTGGAGCAGGGAGGTGGCACCAGTGACCCACTGTGCTCCCTCCACCCTGACCCCAACCTGGAGGATCCCTCTTCAGGCTCCTCCGTTCCAGGAGTGCAGCAGAGCCTGTGCTGACCCTGGAGCCATTGGAGCTGTGCTGCATTCCCATCCCTCCTTCCCTCCTGCAAGGGGAGAACAGCTGTGTTTTCCTGCCATCTCTTGGGGCTCTTCCATACCTCACCAAATATCGTTGCAGAGAGACACATTACTGTGTTTACAGCGCTCTGTTTACAGAAGATGCTCTCGATTTAGGGTTTTTATTATGATATTTTATTTTTATGGCTCTCTGCATGATCTGTTTGTTTGCATTAATTTGAGTTGAAGGTTTCATAATCTGATTATGGGGAGCAGGGCTTGGGAAGAAGTTATAAAACACTCCGAGTGCAGCAACGCACCTGCAGTCCTGAGCACTGGCTAGGTTTGCTCCTTGATCCTCAACTTCTTCCTTTCCCTGGGCTTTTTCTGGAGAGGAAAGATTCTGATGGATCTGTGGCCAGGAAAAGGGACAGAAAGGCAAGACAAGAAGGACTTTGAGGACTTGTTCCTTAACTTTAAGGTGCTCCCTGGCCATGCCCAGTGACCCAGGACCTGCCTGTTCATGAGTTTAACAGGTCCATGGGTTTGTCCAGCCCAGAGCTGGACAGTCATGGATAACAGGTCCATGGGTTTGATGGGAGTGGGAAATGGCTCTGCCTGTCTGTGAGGGACAGAGGTGTCCCTGTGTGTTTCTGACCCCCTGTCCCATGGCCCTGCCTTTGTGTTGGACATAGCATTAAGGTAACAGGTTTTTTCTTTTCAGTAGGTCCATGGAATGGTTTTGCATCTCCTATTTTCTTGTAGGAGGGGAATTTGATGTCTAAAGCAGCTTCTGGTCCAGAAAGTGCAGCTCCTGGTTCAGTTTTGGTGCCACAATATGAGACAGATCTAAAGCTATTAGAGAGCACCCAAAGGAGGCTGTGACAATGATGGAGGGTCTTGAGGGGAATCTAAGGCTGAGGGCATTTGGAATGTTCAGCTGGAGCAGAGAGGGAGAGGAGAGACTCCTCGGGGTCTTCAACATCCTCCAGAGGGGCAGCTCCGATCTCTGCTCCCTGGGACAGGGACAGGAGCCAGGCAACGGCTGGAGCTGGGCCAGGGCAGGCTCAGAATGGAGAGCAGGGAAAGGTTCTTCCCCCACAGGGTGCTGGGCACTGCCCAGGCTCCCCAGGGAATGGGCACGGCCCCGAGGCTGCCAGAGCTCCAGGAGCGTTTGGACAGGGCTGCCAGGGATGCCCAGGGTGGGATTGTTGGGGTGTCTGTGCAGGACAAAGCTGGACTTTGATGATCCCTGTGTATCCCAGCTGAGGATATTCCATGATTCTGTGACTCAATGCCATCCCCAGATGCCGATGGAGGTATCCCAGGTGAGTATGATCCCTACTTATCCTTCTTTTGTCCCTCCAAGTGTTTGTGTAGGGAAAGAAAGTTCTGGAGTGGGTGGCCTTAGGCCAGGTTGTGTCCCTACCACCTCAGTGCCACCCCCCGCCCTGAGCTGTGGCCAGGAAGGAGCTGGCAGAGAGGAACATTTGCATCTTTCCTGAGTGCATCACGTTTACCTCCAGCAACTTTTCTTTGCCTAATTGGATCCAAGCAGGGAAAGAGTTCAATAATTCTCTTTCTCCCTCATGCCAGCAACTGGCAAATTGCAGGAAAGATGAGCCTGGAGCCAGATGTTGGCCAGGAAATAAATTTGCCCTTGAGCAAGGGGACTTCCAGCCATTCTGTTCCACTCTGAACATGCATCAGAATGATGCAGGAATGAAAGTCAGGAGGGCTTTTTCTGGCAATTTCCTTGGGAAAAAACAAGGGAGATCTCAGATATCCCAGGGCTTTTTATTACAAATCACAGGACTTGCAAATTTCCACGTGAACCTTGGGAATGAGCTGTCCTGGGGCCAACTGATTCAGGGCTTCAGCCTCCATCTGGTGGGGAATTTCAAAGGGATGGAGATGCCTAAAAAAAGCAAATCTAGCATGGGGTTTCCATAAGCTCAGAAGCCTCTGTAACCCAGAAAAGTGCCTGGCAGAGTTTGATGGGAACAGAACTTCCTGAAGGATGGAAGAGTTTTTTTACCATTTTCAGAGCTGCAGGAGCTTGTGGTAGAGCAGCTGTTCTGCACCCCAGAAAATATTTGTCTCCCAGCCATCACACTTTTCTCTCTCACAAGACCCAGAGTGGAAACTGCTTCTTTTGGGTAAATAGAGCTCTCCAAAGACATCTGGTTCTGCTGGTCAAGAGAGGGGATCATCCTGCTCTGCTCTGGGCAGGAGCGGCATCACCTCCAGCCCTGGAGGCACTTTTGGGTGTCCCAGCATCAGGAAGATCTAAAGCTGTGGGAAAGCATCCAAAGGAGGGACACGGGGCTGGGGAAGAGTTTGGAGAAACCATGGGAGGAGCAGCTGAGGGCACTTGGAACGTTCAGACGGAGGAGGCTGAGGGCCGAGCTCAGTGGAGGTGGCAGCTCCGATCTCTGCTCCCTGGGACAGGGACAGGAGCCAGGCAACGGCTGGAGCTGGGCCAGGGCAGGCTCAGAATGGAGATCAGGGAAAGGTTCTTCCCCCACAGGGTGCTGGGCACTGCCCAGGCTCCCCAGGGAATGGGCACGGCCCCGAGGCTGCCAGAGCTCCAGGAGTGTTTGGACAGCGCTGCCAGGGATGCCCAGGGTGGGATTGTTGGGGTGTCTGTGCAGGGCCAGGAGCTGGGCTGGACAATCCTGGTGGGTCCATTCCCACTCAGGATATTCCCTAATTCCAAGGTAAAGGGCTACAGGTCTATGCACTCCCCAAGACAGATGGACATTCCACCCCTGCTTTCCTGCAGCTGACACCCGGCTTGGATTTGGGACAGTGCAGGGAATCTGCTGAGCACAGAAACACCATGGATTGTCCTGCTTCAGTCTGCCCCTTGTCCCCAGACTTGCTGACGTGGCTGTGCCATGAGGGAATCTGCATCTCCCGCAAAATGGAGGGAAATTGGGGATGGAGGTGGTTAAACACCATGAAACAGAGAAACTGTGGGAATCTCCATGCTTGGAATGTGACAATATTGACTGGGAAAGACCCTGAGCAACCCTAAGTGACTTTGAAAATGAGGGTCAGACCAGGAAACCTCCAAAGGTCCCTTCCCACAGGAATTATTCTCTTTTATGGAAAGCACCAAGCATAACCCAGCTGGGTATCCTGCTCCAGCAGCAGAGGCAGAAATCTTGCTGCAATTTTCATAGGAATATCCCACCTGCTCCTGTAGAACTGGGGGAAAAGACCCTTAAAAGCACCAGGAAAAGGGAGAAGCCAGCACAGAAGTGCTACCAGAGGAGGAAGGAGTCGATCAAGGCAGCCAGCTCGGAAAATCAGCTCTTCCCTGTTCTCCATAGGGCAGAATGAGCATCCCCGGACTTAACCCTGCACATCCTTCGGAACCTCCATGCTGGAAGTGCTGCCTCCATCCTCATTTTCCTTTTGATTGTTTCAATCCCTGCTAATTGCAGGGACAGCTGCTTCCAGCAGAGGATGAACAAACAGGTTCCAAAGGCAGTGGGGTTGGTGCCAGCAGCAGCTGCTGGACAAACAACAGATCCCAACTTCATCCCCTGGGCTTTTCCACTGGAGAAAGGTCATTCCCTGCTCACCAAGCACTGGAGGCTGCTGCCAAATCAGTTGTTTGATCCTGGGTCAGGCTTAAATATAAACTTCTCCAACACCTCAAAAAGCCATTCCCAGCTGGTGTTTCCTACCCTTTTTGCCCTTGGAACAGGAGAACTCAGTCAAGGCTTGAGCATCCTGTCCACATCTATGAACGGAGGCAGGGCCAACCCTCACATTTTTCCTTCTTCACTACTAAAGCACTGGGAAAAAGAAGCTTTTGGTCAAAATAAGTTTCTGAAAAAACATTTTTGAGGGAAAACACACTCCGAATTGCGTATTTTGAAAAGAAGTCTTTTTGTATCCCACCTTGCTGCATTGTAACAAAACAGTAATTTTTACCTACACACATTTTAAGCAGAAAAGAGGATTTCCCCCCATTTTGTGCAGAGCTCGTGGTGAGACTGATCTAGAATTCCAGTGGCAGATGTGATGAGCACAGAAATGAGCTCTGGTTTGAGCGCTGCAGAATGGAAACGGAGTCAGCATTCCGTATTCCTTGGCTGGAATGTTTTGTCACATTTATCAGGAAGTGAGAGCAGGTAGATCTGCAGTAGCCTGTGCATCCTATGGAATGCTGAGGATGCAGTAATTCTGCTGATTTTGAGGTTCCTCTCCTTGGGGTGTGCACCATGATGAGCTGTGGGTGCTTCTGGGAGTGTTGGGGTGGGTTCAAAGCCCAGCCCTGGGGATTTTGGGCTTCTCCAGGGCAGAACCAGTAGCTGGGAAGTATCAATAAGAACATTCCCAGTAAAATCAGTTAATTTTTAATAAATGTTTGCAGAAAGCCACCTGGAACTCCAGAGGATGTGATGGAATGGCTCCAAGTGACCCTCAGGCTGCTGCCTGGGACTCCAACCCTGCCTTGTGCCAGTGCCTGACCACCCTTTCCATGGAAAAATTTCCCCAATATCCAACCTGCCCCTCCCCCGACACAGCTCGACGCCGTTCCCTCTCCTCCTGTCCCTGTTCCCTGGGAGCAGAGCCCGACCCTCTCCCTGGTTGCCCCCTCCTGTCAGGGAGTTGTGCAGAGCCACAAGGTCCCCCCGGAGCCTCCTTTTCTCCAGGCTGAGCCCCTTTCCCAGCTCCCTCAGCCGCTCCTGGGGCTCCAGCCCCTTCCCGAGCTCTGTTCCCTTCCCTGGACACGCTGCAGCCCCTCCATGTGGCACTTGGGGACTTGGGTTAGTGGTGGACCTGGCAGTGCTGGACTGGATGATCTTAAAGGTGTTTCCAACTTCAATGACTCTGTGATTCCCTGATCCAGAGCTCCAGGAGTGGCTCTGGACAGGCTGCAGAAGGAGCTGTCACCACACCAATGGTCCCAGGTGGTTACTGGGCCTCAAAAATGACCACAATCTTCATAATCCCTTTCCACTCCCCCCGAGGATCCTGATTTTCCTGGGTTTCCTTGTCTGACACATCCCCTCTGCTCCTCCCTGCCCCCTGCTCTGAGTGGGGGTGTCTGCTGTGGGTGGGGGGCTGTAGAAGGAGCTCTGTCCTGTTTTTCCTGTGCCAAGAGCAGGATTTGGCCCAGAACTGGCACCCCCTGGGCTCTGGGTGTGCTTTGGGACGATGGGATCACATCCCATGGATTTGCAGCTGGAAATGTCCTCCTGCTGCTCACTGGAGCCCTTCACACAGACAGGACTGAGGGCTTTGCAGCCCTCCTGCTCCTGCCTGCTCTGGAATTGCTGCTGAGTCTGCCTGAAATCTGGGAAATGAGGGAGAGATCAAAGACACCCGAGTAGTTAGGATGGAAAATAGCAGACCTTCGGACTCAGAATGCAGCTTCTTGTGCAGTTGTGTTATTTAGAACAATTTTTCCTTAAATTTTGTGGCCTTTTTGAAGGGGAGGAGGAGGAGGAGGAAGGGGCTGAGCATTATTGGAAAGCTTTTTAATCCACAGGCACAACTGGTACCAGTCCTAGGCCCTGATGAGACGATTCTGGCCAGTTCCTCAGGGCAGGAGTGCCTTTGACCAGCTCTGCTTCTTGTCACACCCAAATCACACATTTTTAGTGTTAAAGACGAAGATTTCCAGCCTTATCTCCAGCAGTTCTCTTGAATACTGCTTAAAACCCCTAACTTAAAAATCCAAACCCGAACTAAAAAAACCCCAAACAAACCTAACTAGAACTAAAGGGTTTATTAACTTCTCTTCTTAAACAACAGGAGAGATCCTTTGGGATGGTCTCAGTCTGGTTATGGTGCCTCATTTACTTAAACCTGGTCTAAGATGGAACAACAGACATCATTTACTTAAACCTGGCCTAAAACACTCCTGGCTCTGCACAGGTCAGGAATTATCAGGCTGATTTTAATTTAAGGATCAAAATATTCCAGCCAGTAAAAAAGAAAGCCCCCATTCCTCTCCTGGAGCTCCTCCCAATTCTGAGTATCCAGAAATAAACCATGCCCAGCAGGGATTATAATTGGAAAGGATCTTTACAAGAAAAGGAGGGGAAATTGCTCTGTCAGCCTCAGGTCTGTTTTGGCTGAGTCTGTTTTCTCCAGAATGTGCTTTGTCAGGAATGCTGCACTGGGCTGCTGATGGCTGTGGAGCCCAATTCTGGAATGCCTTCCCCAGAAACCTGCTGGAATGAGGGATTTCAGTGTTATCTGTAAGAGGAAAATGAGCTTCCGTTGCCTAGGAATTGTCCTGCAGTGGGGAAACCTGGAGACCCTCAATTGGATTTTCTGGACGAGGCAGGAACGTTCCTCCTCTGTGGGCTCATCAAACAGGAATTTCCCAAAGCTCAAACTGCATACAGGAAAATCCCCACTCTCCATCTCCTCCTCTGACAGGAGGATGAAAAACCTTCCTTGTTTTCTGCCTAGCCTGGAGCGTTTCCTGAGGAAACTCTGGATGCCTGAGCCACAGGGATATGTTCTAATGAGGCATCAGATGGGATAGAGGTGGATATTCCATGCTGCAAGTGGCATTCCCATGGCTGTTATTCCCAGCACAGACCCCAGAATCCCTGATGTTCACCAGGCACTACAGACATTCTCCGGCCAGATTTTTTTCCCCACTTTGCAGATGTTTTATGGCTGGAAATTTCCTTTTGAATGTCTCGGACATCTGGAAAAATTCCCTGGAAGCTGTAGTGGCCATTGAACCCTGGCAGCAACACTTTGAGCACTTGTCTGGACACTTCACTGAGTTATCCCTGGAATTTTTAACCAAAACATCCCTCTTTGCTGCTACTGCCGCCGTGGCTCTCTTTGTTTACAATGCTTTGTTCCCTCAGTTCATTAATATTTCACTTAATGAAGACAATCCCTGTCTTTACACCTGATTGTAACTCCAGGGTTGTGTTGGGAGGCTGTGATTGCTTTTCTGACCCGCTGGGAGTGCTTGTGTTGGTTTATGGATTAAATATCCGGGTCTATTTCTCCATATCTTCATTCCTATGCCTATTGCATTCTTGAAGCTCGGCTCCTTCCTCTAGCTCTCCAAGAACATCTTTAATTCCCAAGGGCGGTGCTTAATGAAAGACTTTGCAGCTTAATTTAGTGACAACAGTATTTGTCTTAAGGTTTGGGAGGGAGCAGGATCAAATCCAGGAGGAGTTCCCTTTTTATTAAAAAATAACTCTGGATTCTTATTCTCTGCATGTCAAAGGGATCCCAATAGGAGCACTTCATTATCTTTATCTAGTCCTCCACTGTTCTGAGCATTATTTAAACAGCTCCTGTTTGAGAGGCAAAGCTTCAACTGCAGCAGGTGCTTGAGCTCCCAGCCCTGATTTTTAGGAGATGTTGAAGGCAGCATCCCTGGAATCAGCATCCCTGGAATTTTTCTGCCAGTGGGTTTCTCTGTGTCTTATGAACTCCTTCATGGGTGCAGTGGGAGCTGTGGGGTTTTTCACTCCCTGCTCTTCAGAGGACACACAGAGGAGTATCCTAGGAGGAAAATATTCAGCTACCAAAAGCTTTGGGTTTCTCTGGAAGGGAATACAAGAGTGCTGGGAGAGGATCCTTTCTGCCCCATCAGTCCTGGACTGGACATTCCCAAGTCCAAGCAGGGAAGTTTTCACCTCGTGCTGCTGTGGGAGAGGGATTTTCCAGCCAATCCTATGTTTTGCCTCCTTCCCAGGTTTCCCTTGTGCAATTCCAGGCTTGTAAACCCTGGAAAGGAGAATAGCACAAACCACAGGAGCTCATTGACCGGGGCACTACTGAGTTACACTCGGCTGTGCTGGGAATGAATTATGGATGAGGAATGTGGTGTCATTGCCACTGAAACTATGGGAAAAACAGAAACTCTCCAACAAAATCCTTTTAAGTGTTCAGAGAATCGGGCATTGCTTTATTCCAGCCAGGATGTGCAATAGAAATTATTCCATCCACGCATGTCCAGGTTATGCAGTGAAAATCATCCCATCACACCTGGTTCTTTACCAGATTTTTCATGTATTTATACAGAGAAAACCCAAAGAAATTCTCGCTCATTGGTCCTAAATGACACAGTTCTTAGTATTCGTTCTCCTAGTGGTTATCGATCCCTTTGCCTTCGGTGCTAATTTGATCCTCATCCTTTGGCTCTCTCCTGGATCTTTTCCCAGCCCAGGTGTCCCCGACCGCCCCAGTGTGGCAGTGACCCAGACTAGCTTGGGTGATTCGGAATGGGTTAATTTCACTGCGCCTGACTCTGCCTCTGAGGACAGGTTCGAAGAAGAGTCCACAGCAAAACATTCTTAACCCCTGAGATCACCAGCCTGCCCCCTCTCATGGCTTCAGGGGCTCTCTCACAGGACAGCGTGTTTCAAAATTATCTTTAGCTGTACTAGCATTTGTTAACCTAGGTTTGTTCCTCCCCTGAGATGTTCCTATTAGCTCACTGTTATTCGTGTCACCTTTTGATTTGCTACCTCACTCACTTTGTGACCCTATAAAAACATGTAACCAAAGAGTCAAGGGGTCTTTCTGCGAGCTCCCCTTCAGGAAAATAAACTTGGACTAAAGCTACAGAAATTCCAGCTCTTTCCTCCTTGTCTTTGCTCCTGCCAAATGCATAAGCCGAGAGACTGCTTGTTGCAAACGGCTTCGGGCCAGAAGTGATCTTATCTCGACCAGATGCCGCTATCCTGTGAGGGTGGTCGCCTCTGGGCAGATCGGCCAAGCCCGAGCCAGGCAGTGCGGCCCCCCGGGGTGATGTTTGTTAAGGTTCCTTTATCTCCTCTGCATCTTCTGGCTCCGGGAATTTTCTTTTTGTTGATTGAAGCCCATCAGGCCTCACCCAGTGAAACCCAACCCTCGGTGAAAGAGTCTTTCAAAGAGAAAACTTCAATTCCCTTCCCCCCGGGCAGAGTCGAACAAAGCCCTGACTAAAGTTAGTTAAAAAGATTTTAAAAGTTGTATCATTTCCAACTTGATGAGGGAGGGGGGAGATGTCCCTGTGGCTCACACAGCGGCATTCCCACATTCCTGTCGCAGCTCCAGCACGTCCAAGGGGTGCTCCAGGAGCTGCTCTCACTCGCCAGTGGTGGTGACACAGCTGCAGAGCAAGATGAGAATTAATTACCAAAGACACAATCCCCGAGTCAGTCAAGGGGGATGAGTTCAACCTTCAGAGTGCTCTGAGCTGAGCCTGCCAGGGTCTCTCCCAGATCTCTGCATTTTTCCAATGAAAGCAGGAATTTTGGTGAAATTTCCATCACCAGCGCTGGTGGTAGGAAAGGAACTTTGCCTCCAACTGCTCCCCACGCAGCAAGGAGGGTTTGAAAGGATTGTTGAGCCAGAGGAAGGAGGGGTGAGTTGGGAGGGATCAGGGAAATCGATGAGCCATGAAGGATTTCAGAGCCAGCAGATGAGTCTGGGCTGGCTCCAACACCCCAGAGTGAGGAGAATTCCTCTGAAGATTCTGAAGTTCCTAAAGATTTCCAGGGGCAAACCTGGCCTGAAACACAGTGGAGAGAGAGGTGAACACATTGATTTATTGGAATTACTTATCCAAGTCCACAAGACTGGGATGGCGCGAGGGTTGAAGAATTATTTCTTTATGAAATAATTCTTTTTTTGCAGGGTGTTGGTCATGAATTTCAGCCCTAACTCTGCTTTTTCTCCTGTCTTGACTTTAATGTGCATAAATTCCCCAGTTGTTTCTGGGGGTCAGACTTTATGTGGCTTTGTAGGAATATTTTGTGATCAACCCCCCTCAGTCCCTTCCCAGCAGAGCTCCTGTAGCTCTTGGCAAGGTACGGCAGAACCAACTGTTTTGCACCGTTTCCAGCTCGTGGCTCTGTCCAAACGTCAAAAAACAGAAAGATTTTTCTCCTGACATCTACAGAAAGACTTAAAAATTGAGGCGTTTTCATTGCAGCAAGAAGCAGCTTTTGGATCCCTGAAATGCTTGTCACTTCATCTGCCCAAACCCAAGAAAGAACAGGAGAAAATTTGCCTCCTAATTAAAATCCAGTCACAATTTTTGTAGCTTGTTTCTGTAAGAAAGATTCAGTTAAAAATTGTCCCCTTCAGTTATTTTTTCCTGTCACCTCCCTTCCACTGATGACAACTTTCTTTGCTCAGATAGCCTTGATGCCTTGGGAAGCTTTTGCGGTGGAGCTGGAGGGTTAATTCCCCCTAAATTTAAATCTGTTCTGATATAAAATGTAATCTCCTGCCATCAGCAGCTCCCAGAAATGCTGCTTTGCTAAACTGCCCTGTTTCCAAGCTGTGCTTTGATTTACAGTTTATCCATTCTCTGCTCCTTTTGCATTGCTAGTAAAGGCTTTTATTAAGGGTGACAGGAATGTTTTATCCACCATCATAAACAGGGTTTTATTAAAAAGAAAAAAAAAAAAACCACCCAGAAAGGGTTGGAATGAGAAAAATGCAGGTTCCCAGTCCTCTTTTCATAACTTATTGGGGGAGACTTTCCAGCTGAATCAGCTGCTGAGTTGCTGTGTTTTTCTCCAGGAGGATGCAAATTTAAGGGATTCGAGGCTGTAACTGTGGTGCTTTCAGGCTCTGGGGTACCCACAATTACTGCCTGAGGGCTCAGGATTTTGGGATAGAAATAGGCAGTTTGTGGCATTCATCCTGCAGGGAATGCAGGAGTCCTGCCTGGCACCCCAGCCTTCTTTGGGATATGCCACATTTATCCTTTCCAGTTACTCTCCCTCTCAAAAAAAAGGATATTTCATATTTTTAAGCTCTCCTGTGAATTTGCTCTTTCAGGGCCGACTTTAGTTAAGTGAGGTCTTGCAGCAAAGAGGTCCTGGGATTTTCCAGAAGCCCTTCAAGAGCCCAAAGGACAGAGAATTATGACGCATCTCTGGACCAATCCCTACCAGTGACACTCCCACATCCTGCTGAGCTTTTCCCAGTATTCCCTACATCGATCAGAGAATTCCAGGATGGTTTTGGTGGGAAGGGACCTGAAAGCCCATCCAGTCCCACCCCCTGCCATGAGCAGGGACACCTTCCACCGTCTCAGGGTGCTCTAAGTCCTGCCCAACCTGGCCTTGGACACTTCCAGGGATGGAGACTCCACGTTCCTCTGCTCCACCACCTTTGTAGCAAAGAATTTCTTCCTAAAATCAAAATCTGCCCTCCTTCAGTTTAAGGCCATGGAGTCCTGGTGCAGACATTTTTCAGGACTCTTCTGGATGTGCCACAGGGAATGTTTGGATGTGCCTCCAAGGAACTGTGCTCAGATTGGCTCTTCACTGGATGAGATTGGGGCTCCTGCTATTCTTTAAACTTTAAATTTTAATGCTTTTAAATTTAATGCTTTTAAACTTCCCTGCTGCCCAGTGCCCCTCAGTGTCCTTGGCCAGCTCATTGGAGTCTGCTGCAATTGCTAAACATGCTCAGGAGACCCTGGAGAAGATGAGGGAGCTGCTCACCATGGAGTCTTGAAATCAGCAAGGTTGGGAAAGACCTTGAAGATCTCCAAGTCCAACTGTCCCAATATTCACCACCAACCCATGTCCCCAGGTGCCACATCCATGTGGCTTTAAAATCCCTCCAGGGATGGAGACTCTGCCACCTCCCTGGGCAGCTGTGCCAGGGCCTGACCACCCTTTCCATGAAAAAATTTTCCCAGTATCCAGCCTGAGCCTCCCCTGGCACAGCTCGAGGCCGTTCCCTCTCCTCCTGTCCCTGTTCCCTGGGAGCAGAGCCCGACCCCCCCCCGGCTGCCCCCTCCTGTCAGGGAGTTGTGCAGAGCCACAAGGTCCCCCCGGAGCCTCCTTTTCTCCAGGCTGAGCCCCTTTCCCAGCTCCCTCAGCCGCTCCTGGGGCTCCAGCCCCTTCCCCAGCTCCGTTCCCTTCCCTGGACACGCTGCAGCCCCTGCAGGTGTCTCTTGTCAGGAGGGTCCCAGAGCTGCCCCAGCACTGGAGGTGCCCCAGCAGTGCCAGCACAGGGGTTGTTCCCTCCTGGTGATGTTCACACAACATCTCAATATCCCAACAGTCTCCCCAAATCCATGCTCTGCAATGCCACCACCAACCCACCCTCAGGGGAGAGCAATTCCCAAAACAACCCTTCCCTGGGGCTTCTTTCCATTGGAAGGGAGAGATTGAGGAGTTTATGCCTCCAAGTGCTGGGACTGGATCCCACCAAAGGCTTTGGCACGGGCCCTGCCCATCTGTCAGAGCATCACTTTGGGAGTGTTTACATTGTGCTGCCCTTTGCGCATGGATCCAGCTCCAGCAAATCCCTGGATCTGCTGAGGACATAAATATGTGGTGGTTCCTGTCCTCTCTCAAGGCCATTCCCAGGTTCCTGGAGACCCTGCAAGGCTGCAGTGAAGAGAAACAAAACAATGTTTGAGAGATGGATTTGTCAGCATGAGAGGACGGTGATGTTTATTGACATCAATGGAATAAATAAACAAGACAATAAATTTGGAATTGCTGCTGGAATTACTCGCTAGCGCTGGATATTGAATTTTACCTGTTTTTATTGTTTGTGGAATGGGCTGCTGGTTTATGCATCATCATCTTTTTGATATACTGATTCTGGATGATTTGAGCGTGTATCCTGGGAAAGACAGAGGGGGAAAAAATATCCCTGCCAAGCTTGAAATGCGCAGATGAACTAAACCAAGGTCCCAGAGATAAAATGGAGTTATTCCATCCCAGCATGATAAAGTGACCTGGCTCATCCTGGGAAACGATGTAAGAGGAAATGCTCCAGGAGTTTCCAAAGCACGACTTTCCTCACAAATTTCCGAGCACAGAAAGTTAAGAATTAGGAAATACAACTGTTCTAAATCTTGTGGGCTCTTTGCTCTCTGACCAACCCCTTGTGTGATGGGAGCAGTGGTCCAGGACGGTCCACTCCGGAGTTTCCTCTCAATAGATTTGATTTTGCAGAACCAAGACTTGCTCAAATTCTGCCCAGAGATCTTGGCTTTTCCTGGGAATTTTTGAAAGATTCTTTAGTTTTACCCCATTTTGATTTTTCCCCGCCTTAAAATCCCTAGGATTTTGCAGCTGTTTTGCCTGAGCTCTTCGGGAATTAACTTGAAAATGGCTTAGTGTTCATATTCCCTTGTATCCGAGGAGTTTATGGGAAGAATTGTGACGGTTTGGTCCTGGTTACCTCTTACTCTTCCCAAATTTTTTGACTGAAGTTGCCAACCAGGGGCACAAGTCCCTGTGGGACCCAGGCAGCCAATCCTGATTCCCTTAAAATCCATATAGAAGAGCTTAAAACTGATGTAAAAGAGCTTAAAATCCATGGAAAAGCAGCATGGGAAGGTTTTCTGTGTTTCTCTTTTCCTCAGGAACAGCCTCTGCTCCATGGCTGGGGCAGGCACTGATTTCCTTGGACTTCCCACCAAAGCTGGCCCTGCTCAGGGCCCTCCCAGGATTCAACCCCCAGGACATGGCAGGGAGGGACATCAGGCCCTGGAGTCCAGGAATGGGGAATTCTGAGATGGGCACTCCTGAGCTGCCCCAAACTTTCAATATTCTCATCTAAAAGGAGGACAAGGAGACATTTGGTCCCAAATCAATCCGTGCTGGGCTGGCTGTGACCCCCAGCTGGGCTCCTTGTCCCAAGGAGAAGGAATTAACTCTGGGATTGTCTCTTCCTTAGCAAGAACAGGACACTCCTGCTTTCAGTCAGGCCTGAAAAGAGTAAAAATAATCCAATGTTCAGTGGTCAGCCACCAGTTGGACCCTGAGGTTTGCCTTAAATCAGCTCCTGGTTCTTACTGCTTTTCCTAAATGCAGGAGTGCCTTAAATCAGCTCAAGGTTCTTCCTGCTTTTCCTAAATATAGTTTTCCCTCAAATCAGCTTCTGGTTCTTCCTCATTTTCCCAAACGCAGGATTCCCAGCACAAGAGTTGATCCCACAAGGCTGTGATAGGCCTGGATTCTCCTTGGAGAGCTCTGTGGCTCCTGTGCCTCTGTTCCACCCCTTGTGGGGAAATATATCCAGGAATTTAATATTATTTGGAAAGCTGATCCCAGGAATGTATTTCTTACCCCCTGGCACCACTGCAGTGACATTGGCATTCCTGAGCACAGGAGTTCCCTGCCAAGTGCTGTCCCACTGCTCCAGCAGATTTGAAACTCTTCAGCTTTAGGGTTTCCTTTTTATTTATTTCTCCCTGAATCTCCTTTCCTCTTGGCATCTGCAGAGAAGCTGGAGAGCTCTAGTTCCCAGAGGAGCCTCCAGAGTTGGAGCAGCTTCCTCCCTGTCACAAGTGTCAATCAGGAGCTGGATGGAGTCTTGATTTCCCAGTCAGGGATGGGATGGGATGGGATGGGATGGGATGGGATGGGATGGGATGGGATGGGAAGTTTTCAGCATGATTTGTTTTCAAGCCCCTTGATTAAAATCCTGCCTTGCCCAGTTCTCTATTTCCAAAGTTACCTCAGTTTGTGTTTGAATAAAAGCAGCATTAAAGGGAGCCTTTTTTGGTGTTTTTGGTCTTCTGGCTTGAAGGACAATTTAGGGAATTTCCATTTCAAGGCTTTGGAAGAGTAAAAGTCCCAGCAAGCCTGGATATTATTGACAAAAGCTGAGAAATAACATTCTCCAAAGGCCACAAATCTCCCTGTGAGAGAGAATGATCACAACTATTAATCCTACCTGGATTTGCTTGTGCTGATCATGCTGTAAGAACTCATTTAGAAGAGAAATTAATTAATGAAGGTAAATTCAGTGTCCAGGACTATTTAGCAGGTGACTATTTATGGTGACCAGGTGAGTGTCACTGTCACCACGGGCTCCCTGTACCGGCACACTTTGGGGTCATTAACCCTCTTTGGGTAATTGGCTGCTGCTGTGTGGTTGAATCCAAGCAGTTGCACTTCATCTTTTTAAGAAAGGAGATGTTAATGAGCTTAATTGTCTCCCTGCACCAACACAGTCATTATCCGCTCGGAGATAAGGGAGGGGAGGACTCAGCACTTCTGAGAGTTCCCCAACCTCATCAAAAGCCTGAGCTGGGTTTTATAATGAGCTTCCGAGGTTGGCACTGATTCCTCTCCCGTGCAGGGTTTGCAGGGCTGACAGCAGGACAGAGCAGCGCCAGCCAGACATTCTGTGTGTGTCAGGTTGTTCAATAATAATCACAGTGCTCACCCACTTAAAACCAAATCCCTCCAAATGAAAATGTCCTGCCTGACACGCTGGATACGGCCCCGTGTGCACGGAAGGAAAATACATTCCCAATGTGAAAAATCGGCTTTATATTAGCCTGATGTTTAAGTCATTTGTCTTAGGCTGTAAAAAGACACAGTTGGAAGAAGCATAATGTGATGAGGGAAATATTGAAGCCTGTAAAGATCAATTTTAGGAGCAATTATTCTCTTTTCAAAATCAAAATTCAGTGCTGCTCGTCTTTGTACAGAGCCAACAAGAAAGCTCCTCATCCCCCCTGCAGTAAAACTCCAAATGCTGTTTTCCTCCAGCCGCTCACCCACACCCCGGTGCTGATCCAGCAGATGTTTGGGCAGGAAAAGGTGGTAATGAATGGGAATTGGTGCTAATATTAAAATTAGCTGTTCTCATTTCAGCTTCCTACAAGCCCCAGGAACAAAATCAATCCCTGTTTGCCAGCCGAAGGGCAAATTTCCAAAGGGAAAGAAGCACTCATTTTCAGGTCCTGCAAATTTTCTGGGAAAGCAGAGAAGGGAAGAAATGTAATCCCAGTGCTTGGTGCAGATTTCTTAAGACAACAAGTATTGGGAAGGCTCTGGAATGGTTTTCCATGATGGATGTAAAAGATGCTGCTATGCAAAGAGAAATTTGGCTCAGACACAATGATTTTATGGTCTCACATTTGCCATACAAAGATGGGGAAGGGTCTGGATGGTCCCAAAGAGGAGCAGCTGAGGGCACTTGGAATGTTCAGCTGGAGCAGAGGAGACTGAGGGGAGACTCCTTGGGGTCTTCAACATCCTCCAGAGGGGCAGCTCCAATCTCTGCTCCCTGGGACAGGGACAGGAGCCAGGGAACAGCTGGAGCTGGGCCAGGGCAGGCTCAGGCTGGAGATCACGGAAAGGTTCTTCCCCCAGAGGGTGCCGGGCACTGCCCAGGCTCCCCAGGGAATGGGCACGGCCCCGAGGCTGCCAGAGCTCCAGGAGCGTTTGGACAGGGCTGCCAGGGATGCCCAGGGTGGGATTGTTGGGGTGTCTGTGCAGGGCCAGGAGCTGGGCTGGATGATTCCTGTGGGTCCCTTCCAGCTCAGGATATTCCATGAATCTATGATTTATTTAAAGCCTTTGCTACTGCAGTTCCCAATGGGAAATGACTCCTGGATGAGTTCTAACGAGCAGCCTGCTCTGGGGAGTACTGGAGATCTCTTCCTCCCAGAGCTCAGCTGGGATCCTCCCCAGTGACCATCCCTGAGGGCTCCAAAGGGCAGAGTTCAGTGTTGGGAATGCAGCTGGTGCCAGCTTGGAAAACCACCCAGATGGGGGAACTCAGACCTGAACCATTCTGGGTCACCCTCTGTGGTCACCTCCCTGCTCAGACACTTTAAAGCAGGACCACAGTGAAGAGCCACCAAGGATAAAGGGAGATAAAATGGGATACAGGAGATGTGCAAGTATTTACTGCTGGGTCTGGGTTGCTGTTCAGTAGCTATGGGGATAAAATTGCGCTGGGCCTAAAGTCCCCTTTGAGATCTTTGGGGAGCTCTAGGCTTAGACTTTGTCAATGCTCTGTCACTGCTCTGTGTCACTGCACTGTCACTGCCCTGTGTCACTGCACTGTCACTGCTCTATGTCACTGCACTGTGTCACTGCACTGTCACTGCACTGTCACTGCTCTATGTCACTGCACTGTGTCACTGCCCTGTGTCACTGCCCTGTCACTGCTCTATGTCACTGCACTGTGTCACTGCTCTGTGTCACTGCACTGTCACTGCCCTGTGTCACTGCACTGTCACTGCCCTGTGTCACTGCACTGTGTCACTGCTCTGTGTCACTGCTCTGTGTCACTGCACTGTCACTGCTCTGTCACTGCACTGTGTCACTGCTCTGTGTCACCGCACTGTGTCACTGCTCTGTGTCACTGCTCTGTCATTGCTTCGTGTCACTGCCCTGTGTCACTGCACTGTCACTGCTCTGTGTCACCGCACTGTGTCACTGCTCTGTGTCACTGCTCTGTTATTGCTTTGTGTCACTGCCCTGTGTCACTGCACTGTGTCACTCCTCTGTGTCACTGCACTGTCACTGCTGTCACTGCCCTGTGTCACTGCACTGTCACTGCTCTGTCACTGCACTGTGTCACTGCTCTGTGTCACTCCTCTGTGTCACTCCTCTGTCACTGCACTGTCACTGCTCTGTGCCACTGCTCTGTCACTGCACTGTGTCACTGCTCTGTGTCACTGCCCTGTGTCACTGCACTGTCACTGATCTGTCACTGCACTGTGTCACTGCTCTGTCATCGCTCTGTGTCACTGCCCTGTCACTGCTCTGTCATCGCTCTGTGTCACTGCTCTGTCATTGCACTGTCAGCAAAGGCCACAGGACTAGACACAAGGACAGTCTGATCCACGCTGGGCTGTGCATCATTCCAATTCCAGAATTCCTCATCCACGCAGGAGCTGGAAGGGAAGCCTGGGGAGAAAGGTGCTGATGGAGCAACCGGGCAGCGCCCAACTCCAGGTGGGGAGGGTCCAACCCTGTCCCAGATGTTCTGGGGCTCTCTGACACCAGAGACAGAGTCAAGGAGCAGCATTCGGAGCATCGCTAGAAGTGCTCCCAACAGGAGCAGCTCTTCATTCCCTGACCCGAAGGGAGCAGCCGGCCCTGCCTGCCTCGTGTTAACCCAGCAGCAGAGAGCCAGCCAGGAGGGAGCCAATTCCCAGGAAAAGTGCTTCATCCATCAGCTTTCACCCTTTTCTCTTTCTCAGCTCCATGTCTTGCTGCCGTCTCGAGCCAGCTTTCCTCCATCAGGGATTCTTCACCCTTCCAGGGCTCTGTGCCGTGAAGCAAGAAAGTCCAAACCTTTGCAGGAAGTTAAAGGGTTCCAGTTTCACAGGGATGAGCAGCAGAATGTGTCTTCTGAGGTGAGATTTGGTGTTCCTTGGGGCTGGGGGGACCGCTCTGTGTGGCTTGAGCCTGGTGGGTTGGAGGTGTCTGGAGGTGGACTGTGGTAGATGCTAGAACAGCTCCAGCCATGCCCAACAAAGGCCACAGTGCCAGCACCCCCTGAGGTTGTGTCCCTCAACCAGAGCTTATGGAGGTGTGAAGGTGCCTGACTCAGACTTTGCTTAAACCTGCAGAGTCCTAAGGGAGGGCCCCCTGTGGTTTGGATTTATTGCCCACTAAGACCACACAGCATTGGTGCCAGCAGCAGCAAAACAAAAGAATAGGTAGTCCTAGTCCTAGTCCTAGTCCTAACATGACTAAACCTCAACATATTTCCACAAGCAGGAGAAGTGAGGAGTCGTTTTGAACAAAATCACTACAACCACCACTGTTCAATGGTTGGAGCTGAGACTTCAGTGGCCCAGAACAAGCTTGGACAACATTTTAAGTCCAGAGAGAAACCTCCTGAGTAGATTTTTGTCTTCCTGCCACTGAGAATAAAAATTTGTAGCCAGTTTTCCAAAGGTGTTGTCCCATCCTTTCCAGAGTGGGATTTGGAGCAGCTGAGGAACTTGCACAAGAACAGAAAAACAAGCAACAGGAGCAGGGCCTGACCCTGAGGTTTTGGTGTCCTCAGAGAGGAGATGACACCAGGAAAGGGCAGGATTTGTGCTGGCAGGAATCTGTGCCCAGCCATGCCACCAGCAGGGACAGGGCTGCTGTGGCTTGGCAGCCACCGCTTTCTGTGTGTGACAGTGACACGATTGTGTCACCCAGCCCATCCCCTCTAGTACCTGACAACCACAAAAACACAGAGGCCATGAAAGGATTTTGCTGTCTGTCCCCAAGAGGAAAGGGGAGAAACTTTGGATGGGGCTCTGGGTAACCTGAGGTACCTGTTCATTGCAGGGCTTGAGATGAAATGGCCTTTAAAGCTTCCTTCCAACCCAAATATTCTGTAATTCCATGATTTTGTGCCCTCTCCGCCTGCTCTTGTCCTTCCCTGACACATTTATTGCTTTGGCCATTGCAGCCTCAATTTTTGGAGGTTTCTGATCTTTGTAATCTTGTGATCCTTGGTCTTTTAGACAGCAGCATTTTGTCATCACAGTGAGGGCAATAATCATTCCATAACTGCTTCTGTCTTACAGGAAACGAAAATAATTCTGACCTGGACTTAAAGGAAATGTCACACACCTCAGGCCAACGGGGAAAAATTGATCCTTGTGCTGACAATTGAACAGCCACGGAGATGTTCTTTTGCCGCTTGGAAAGGTCATCTTCCCTCTTCCCCATGTCCTCCCAGACACTGTCTGGCATGTGCCATGGACTGTGTCTCCTTCTCAGTGACATCCCCAAATCCATCTTCCAGTTAATTGTCATGCCCACACCAGAATCATGGAATATCCTGAGCTGGAAGGGACCCACCAGGATCATCCAGGCCAACCCCTGGCCCTGCACAGACACCCCAACAATCCCAGCCTGGGCATCCCTGGCAGCACTGTTCAAATGCTCCTGGAGCTCTGGCAGCCTCGGGGCTGTGCCCATTCCCTGTTCATTGCCCCAGCACCTTCTGAGGGAAGGACCTTTGCCTAAAATCCAACACTAGGACTGTGTCATCTCATCTGCAGCTGGGTGATACCTCTAAGCCTCATTCAGGAGCTCCTGGGCTCCTGTCTCAGCTTTTCCAAGTTGCAACTTCTCAATATAAAAGCTTGGGATGCTCTTCCCCATCTGCCTGATGCACAGCTCCGCGTTCCCGTGGCTTTCCCTCCAGTCACGCTGTTGCCAGGCTGCAGCAGAGCTGCCAGCACAGAAATTCCTACAGGGAAGCAGCTGTTTTCCCTCTAATCCTGCCCAGGTGTGTCCCAGGGAGAGGCTGTTGCTCCACCTGACAGTGCCCTGCAGAGTGGCCCCGTTCCCACTTTAGCAGCGAAGCATTTTAATTAATTGTCAACAGTTTTTTAATATATAGATTTAGCAGCTCTGCCTGAGTAAATGCTGTTTGAGAGATTAAATTCTGTTTGGATTAATGGCCTCTGACAGCTTTTCCTACTTTGCAAACAAAGTGGGTTTGAAGTGTAATAAAACAGAGCGTGGGATGCATTGAACACGGGGAGCTGCAGGAGCTGGGAGCCGAGGGAAACCTCGGCAGCCTCCATCCAGAGGAGCCCTCAGGATGGACAAACACAACTTCCAGGCACAAAGGGGTTTGTCTGACGTGGTTTGTGCTCTCCCAATGCCTGGTGTCCTGTTTTTCCACCTCCATCCCCACTCCAGGCACACCCTGGGCTGTTCCTTCTCCTTGGGCCATGGTGGAGAGCAGAATAAAGCACATAAATGGGAGTTCTGCTTCCCAGGAAAGCTCGAAGAAGACAGGATGCTGATCCCAGGATCTAGTATGGGTTTTCCCCGGTTTTACAGCCAGCTCCCAGCTGGATCAGCTTTTAGATGGAGCATGACAATGATTATTGAAGACTTTCCACCAGGGCACAGCTTCTTTTCCACATGCAGTTCCCATTCCATGTTTTTGAGGCTGAGGTGCAGTTTAGCTCTCAGACCACGGAGGGAGTGGAATGAAGGAACAGAATCACCAGGAACCTGACAGCCGAGCACTGCTGCATGGGCTGAGTCAATCCTACAGGATGGACTGCAGCCAGATGGGAATCTCCGTCCCTGAACCTTAGGAAAATGCCCTGATTTCCTCCTTTCCACGATGTAACACAGATGTCTGCTGGGTTGCTGGGAAGAGCAGGAAAGACGTTGGAGACAATGCCCACATGTCCAGAGGCAGGATTAAGGCACCTGCTCCTCCTCTGTCAGGGCTGTATAAACTCCCCCAAGACTGGGATGAGGCTCAGAAACCAGGAGCTCTGGAAAGGATGTCCCACCCAAAATAACTCCGTCATTTGCAAGGAAACATGACACATCCTGTCCCTAAGGCACCTTCACAAACCCTGAGGGGCCTTCACTGCAGATTTCACAGAAATATCTCAGGGAATGATGAAGTTCTGGTTCCCCACTCCCAGAAATATTTCAGGGAGTGACAAAGTTCTGCTTCCCCATTCCCAATAAACTTGGGTTGAGTTTGTGTAGCTTTGGTTTGGATCTCGACGGGGCCATTGGTTCAGAGCCCACCTACCCTGCTGTGTCCTGATCTGTCATCATTCAGAGTTTTAGGACTCCTTGAGCTTCCTGCTCAGGGAATTTGGGAGTTGGGATGCACAAAACCATCAAGACAAAATCCAGGAGAAGGAGGAGCAGCAAACTCCCTCCAGCTGAGCAAATGCCCAGCTCCTACTTTTAATGAACTTGTTGAATTTCTGGGTGTTTTAAAGTAGAGGCTGGAGAACTCTTAAATGTGGATATGTTTTATTCATGAAAATGGAACTTCAAGACATTAAAGCACGCGGGTTGCATGGCAGTTTTATGAACTTGAAATGAATGATTGTAACAAAGGACTCCAAACGTATTAGGAAGTAATTATCAAATAACTTGTTAATGGGATCCAGGAGCTCTATAATGTGACAGAGCACTGCTCTGAACTCTAAACCCTCATGTGATTATTTTGGGGCTGGGAAGGAGCAAACCTCAGCTTCAAAGGCAATGAAAATGTTCATTACAAATAACATTCAATAACTAACAATAATCAGGATTAATGGCACTGTCAATGCTGATTCAGCCAGAAGGAATTTTTTGAAGTTAAAAGTGTACCCAAAAATCATTTGAAGCAGAAGTTGTTTTCCCGAATCATATTATTTCATAGCAAAATCATTTCCTTGGACACACACAGACCTTCTCAGTGTGGCTGAACATGGATTGCCTTTCATCCAGGACGGGGGGAATGATTAGAGATAAGGGGTGTTATCAACAGTAACTCACTGGAGCATGTGCTGGATCAATGGGAGTCTTTAAAGTGGAATTGTGGTGTCTCTTTCCTAAAGCTCTGCTTTAAATCAGCCCCACGTGGAGGCACAGAACACGTGGTGCAAACTCTACTGGTGTCAAACTGGAATTGCCACCTCTCAGGAAACTCCAAGACCCCAAAATGATATTTTACCCTATCTTGATTCAGAAAGCAGGTTAGAAAAATTCCCTAAATATTTCATTTTGGCACTGTAGATATTTTGGTTTGGCTACATTTTTAACACTTTATATCAACTCTTGTATCTATAGGCAGATTATCCATGCTATAGAATACCTGTGCCGTTAGCATTGGGCTGGCATCAGTGCTTCCATGAAGAAATTGACCCCAATATCCAACCTGAGTCTCCCCTGGCACAGCTCCAGGCTGTTCCCTCTCCTCCTGTCCCTGTTCCCTGGGAGCAGAGCCCGACCCCCCCCCGGCTGCCCCCTCCTGTCAGGGAGTTGTGCAGAGCCACAAGGTCCCCCCGGAGCCTCCTTTTCTCCAGGCTGAGCCCCTTTCCCAGCTCCCTCAGCCGCTCCTGGGGCTCCAGCCCCTTCCCCAGCTCCGTTCCCTTCCCTGGACACGCTGCAGCCCCTGCAGGTGTCTCTTGTCAGGAGGGTCCCAGAGCTGCCCCAGCACTGGAGGTGTCCCAGCGGTGCCAGCACAGGGGACGGGCACTGCCCTGCTCCTGCTGCCGCCCCAGGGCTGGCACAGCCCAGGTGCCCTTGGCCTCTTGCCCACCTGGGCACCCCTGGGCTCATGTCTAGACACTAGCACCAGCACCCCCAGGGCCTTCTCCAGCTTTCCAGCCTGCAGCATTCCATGGGGCTGTTGTGACCCAAGTGCAGGATCTGACACTTGGCTTTGTTGTCCTTCACCGTGTTGTCCCCAGCCCATGGATCCAGCCTGTCCAGATCCCTCTGCAGACCCTTCCCGCCTCCGGCACATCCACACTCTCCCACATTGGTGTCATCATGAATTTGCCAAGGGATGAGATATTAAAGAAGAAGATTTTAACCGGGGCTGGCCCCAATCCTGAGCCCTAGGGACAGCAGAGAGGAGCTTTCCCAGGCCCCAGAGGAAGAAGCAGTGACTGGTGTTTCTGACCCATGTCCCTTGTCCCTGGGAGGGACGACTGGGCCAGATGTGGAGCACCATAAACCTCCAGATGTGGTGGTTAAGGCAATCAGAGGCCCAGGCTGTGGGGAACATCCAAATTCACTGCTGTGACCCTGCAGGGGGGTCCCATGAGCCTGGAAGTGCTGCACCAAACCCTCGGTGTGCTGCTGTCATCCTGGCATTCAGTTATCCAAGGTGTCCTGATTTCCCAGCGCCCTGGGAATGGAGAGCTGGATGTGCCCAGCAGCTGGTTTTGTACCAGCCAGATAAAAAGGGCCACAAATAACAAATCAATGACTCAGGCCACAATAAATAATCTTTTTTTCCCCTGTGTTCTTGGCAAATGGGCTCAGGATCACAGCATAGCCCAGAGGAGGTGCCCAGGGCTGGGAAGGATTTAGGAATTCAGGAGCCTTTTGTGGATCAAGCAATTATCAGAATAGAAGGACTCGCTCTAATTATTGGTTTATTTTTCTGGGAGTGCCAAGCAACCGCTCCTGCTGTAATGAAGGCACTGAACGAAGGGGACTCCTCTGAACCCGAAGGCGTTTAATTCCCAAAGCTCCAACTGGGGCCTCAATCTGCCTTTATTTGGAGCCAGGAACACGGGAAACAGAAACTCTCTGGAAAGATGGATGTGCCCCACTTGCTGCTGCAGAAGATACTTCACTGCCACTGCCAGAAATATCCCGTAATTCTTTCACCCATGGAAGCAGTTTTATTATCACAGAACCACATTGGGTTATTCTGGCCCAATTTACCAGTGGTAGCCTTTGATCTGTGTAATTCCATTTGCCATTCACTGAACTGGCATTTTCGTTCAACCTTTATGGTAGGGCTTTTAACACTCAGGTCCCAATAACGAGCCAGAGACACTAATTTTGGGGTTTTAGATAGAGGTGCTGCACTTGTTACTCTGCCGTCACACCCCAAACCTGATAAATCTGCTGGATGGATTTGCTGCAAGTGTGGCTTGGCTTTCTGTCATTCCAATTTCTGGATGGAGGTTCTGGAATCCAGTTTCCCTGAGTTCATCCTCTCATCTTCTCTCTCACTGTAATTGTGACCTCTTCTCCCAGCCAGGACTTTGTAATTCCTGCACCATTTGAGCACCAAGGACGAGTTTCATTTCCAGTGCTGCCTGAGCCTCCCTTAGTGTCACTTCTACCCCTCCATTATCACACCTACAGAGCTTTCCCTGCTCTCATTTGATTGGAATGGCAGGAAAAACTCCACCTCTCTGCCCTCAGTATGTTTTTTAAGTCCAACCTGGACACTTGGGGATTTTCATTGTATTTCTGCCTTTCTCAATGGCAGGAAATTATTCCCCATTCCTCAAACCCCATTTCAATGCACTAAACTTTGCTGAACTATTAATTACTTATTAATTGGATGTTGCAAACAATAAACATGCCAGAGTGCCTCACGATCTAAGATTTAGCTCTTTAATAAGCACATCCAGGAGCCGAAAATCTGCTGGTATTAAACCTTTTGGAGAGAGAGCAAATTATAACTTCAGCTTTCTTTCTCAAGCATGTTCTTAATGCTGGAAATTTTAAACAGAGGGGGGGAAAAAACCACAAAAAAGCAATTGTGAACAAATAGGTCCTGAATATGGGTAGTTCAGCAAACACAAAGTTCCTAACCAGGAGAGCAATGGCAGATTTCCAAAAGACTGGGCTGAGGGACTGTGAATCCCTTCCCAACCCTTTAATCTCTTAAGAAATTCGATCTCAGCAGGATGATATGAAGGACTTCACCCAGGAAATATCATCAGTTCCCAGGCAGCTGGGAAGGCCTCTGATCATGACCTTGCCAAGTCACTCAGGTGCCGTTCCTGGGGATGTCAGGATCTCTCCGTGGTTTGTTTGCCCGTGTTCAGCTGGGGGCAAGAGCAGCGCCCGAGGCCAAGGGATTGGAGGATTAATGGCTGTGGGATAGTGCAGGGTGATGCTCTGGGTGTGCTCAGAGGAGCCTGTGAACTCCAAAAGCTCTTAAATCTGTCACATCAGCTTCCCCTCACAACCGCAGCAGGCGGAGGAAGGAGCCCTGAGCCTGTGGAAAAAACTCCAGGGACACTGCTCAGGGATGGATGTAAAATCCTCTGATTCCAGGAGAGCTGCAGCCCTGCCCATCCCAGGATAGTGAGTGGAGTGAGATGAAGGAAAATCAAGGTTAGTCTTGTTGGAAATGATACGAAGTTTAAAATTGTTTTGTATAACTTTAGTCAAGGGTTTTGTTCGCCTTTGCCGGGGGTGAAGGGAATTGAAGTTTCTTTTCAAAGGACTGTTTCACCACTCGAGGCCTGATGAGCTGAACATCTCAGCAGACTGGGGGTAGCACAGAAGATACACAAAAGACAACGACCATTAATGACCATTAACGAAGATTGACTCCAGACGTCGCCCCTGGCATGGCCGTAGACACCTGGTCTGGGGAAAGAGAGATAAGAGAACCAAGAATGAGAACCTAATTAGCATAGGAGGCGAAGGGATCAATAACCAATAGGAAACCAAATACTAAGAACTGGGCAACTTGGGGCCAATGAACATTGAACCAATGAATTTCTATGGGTTTTGACTGTACAAGTATGTGAAAAATCGGGTAAAATTCCTGTGTGATGGAAGGATTTTCTCTGCATGACCCAGGCAATGTGGATGAAATGATTTCTGTTGCACATCCTGGCCAGAACAAAGTAATGCCTTGATTCTCTAACACTAAAAATGTTGTTGGAGGGTTTTTGTTCTTCCCGCAGCTCCGGTGACAGCTGGCCGTGGTGAGTGATGGAGGATTGCAGGTAGAGAGCTCTGGGACAGCCCCTCGGGACGGGCCTGGATCTGCGGCTGTGGCTCTCTGCAGGACTTCCTGGGATTCCCTTCCCAGGTACAGAGTGGGGCTGTCACCTTGTCCTGCACCCTGTGCAAGGCCTGCTCTGTGTGTTTGGAGAGGGCGGGAGCCACTTCTGCTGCTGCTGGGAGAGGAAACAGGCCCAGGAGAGCTGGGAACGTGTGGGGAGCAGGAGGAGCCTTTTGCCCTGTTTGGGATGGGCTGTGGAGGTGGCAGAATCCCAGGATGGTTTGGGTGGGAAGGGATCTTAAAAACCATCCCATCTGACCCCTGCCATGGGCAGGGACACCTTCCACTATCCCAGGCTGCTCCGAGCCCCGGCCAACCTGGCCTTGGACACTTCCAGGGATCCAGGGGCAGCCACAGCTTCTCTGGGCACCCTGTGCCAGGGCCTCCCCACCCTCGCAGGGAACAATTCCTTCCCAATATCCCCATCCATCCCTGCCCTCCTTCAGCTTAAGACCCGCACCGACCCACACATGCATCCAGGAATCTCCCAGCACCTTCCCAGAAGGAACAACTCCAGCACCTCTGCATTCCCCAGCAAGAGAGGCCCCAAGCTCCAGGGTTCCCCTCCCTCCAGATAGATCCAGGTGGGATTTCAGCCTCCCAAGCACGGCCCAAACCCATTTCTCGAGGAGCTGCTCAAGTGCTCTCAGGCTGAGAGACCCAAATTGCTGTTACCTGGTAGTGCACGACTGCTTCCCTCAGATAATGGGGTTTATCTGCAGCAGATTTGATGGGTTGTTATAAAATAGTGTTAAGCACAATGAAATAATCAACTGCTGCTGTGATTTCTTGTTAAAAAAAAAGCACCATTAAAGTTGTAAACATCACAACAGCTATTGAAAGGAATGGGTAATAAAGCAGTGATTTTTTTCCAATAAGTATTTTGGAGGTGATGTATTTGGGATGTATCAATTATTTATCTCTTGCCATGGCTGAAATGTGCACTTTAATAAAATGCAGAAAGGTTTTTAATTTTTTTGAACAATAAATGCGATTGATTTTGTGCCTAGCATGAAGAATAGATTGACTCTAATGTCTCTTCTTGTAGTATTTTGTGTTGTTTTATGTGGAAATCTGGAGTTTAATAGATTTTTTAAAAAATCCTCCACTAAAATGGCCAGAAAGAAGGATAAATCTCATTAACTCCAAATTCTTCATTTTCCATATGCAAATATGGAAAGATTCCCATTATCTTTTCTTTCATCTGCATCGCAGTGTTTGTCATGTTGATTTGTCCTGTATTTCCACAAACATTTAGGATTATTAATAATTTAGAAAAGAGGTTTAATTTCGATGTAATGAATTCATGCAGGCAAAATAAACAGGCAGGAGAAGCAGCCAGGGTGTCACAGGCATTAAACACATTTTGCTTTCTGCTCTTATCCCGTGATCCTGGTTTAAACTTGGAGCAGTTTCTCCCTGCAACACCTGAGTGCAAATCCAGGGAGCTCCTGGAGCCAGGGGAGTTAACTCTGATTTATGGCGGTGCTTTGATTCCAGCAGCTTTTATTCCATCAGTTATTATTCCAGCAGCAGGCACAGCTCCAGAGCATCGAAATTGCTCCTTATTCCCAGCACTCTGGGCTGGGAGTGATGCTCACCTGAGAGGGAATTCAGCTCCTGCAGGGGCCACAGGAGCAGGGCAGGCGTCTCCTGGGAATTCCCCAGGAAAAAGCCTTTGTCCATGAGGAATTCCCACCCAAAGCCAATTCTTGGCTTTTCTTCCAAGAGTTTTCGGTGGAAGCTTCGGCATTGCTGAGGTGGCCTCATCCTGACCCAGAGGACAGTGCAGCTGACACTGCTTCAGTTAAAGCTGAGATCCATGGAATTCAGGTCTGTCCCGTGCCTGACATTCCCAGCTTATGTTCCAAAAGGCTCCGCACAGAAATGACAGAATTAATTCATGATTAAAATTGGAGCTCTGGAATTGCCAGCTCTGCATATTTAAGATTTAACTTGAAATTTTCCTTGTCACTATCGATGGCAAACGACAGGTTGGCCTGAAACCCTGGATCAGAATTCCCTCTTTTTACTTTGCATTGGAATTCTATATCAAAGCTCCAGGCTTCAGTCCCCTCTTGTCACAGCCTGAACCCCCGTGGCAGTGGGTGACAGCTTTTCTAGGACTAGGTTCAAGTTGTTTGCTTTACTATTGAAGTCAAATTCCCTGTTCCTCTTCCACATTTCTGGATG
Organism: Mohoua ochrocephala; assembly: GCA_013398855.1. NCBI lineage: Eukaryota > Metazoa > Chordata > Aves > Passeriformes > Acanthizidae > Mohoua > Mohoua ochrocephala. The sequence continues at coordinate 359,382 of VZTA01023094.1, read as the reverse complement.
CATGGAATCCATGATGGGAACCAGCAGAGTTTCTCTAGCATTTCTAGTCATGCTGCTCCCAACCTGCCTCCACATTCCTGGAGAAGTTCAGTGCTTGGGATGAGGCTGAGGCAGCCTCTCTCCACCCCAGTTCCATGATTTTCCCCAGCTGGAACAAGGTGTTCAGGCATCGAGATCAATGCTCAGCTCTCCTTCCCCGGAATGATCCAGTCCTGCCCCTCTGGAGCTGCATCCAAGCTGCTTCTAGAGCTCAAGCCCTGCAGGATTTCCCAAAAAGCATTTGAATCAGCCAGAGATTTCCTGGATAATTACTGAGTCTGCTTTATTGAGCCTGGTTTATTGAGCCTGAATGCAGAGCTTGTCCCATTCAAAACTTCACCGTTTACTACAATTCTCTATTGGCTTAAAAATTCTTCATAATCTCTCATTTCATTGCTCTCTTCTCTAAAATCTGCCCTGGGTACATGAACCCTTCTTCTTCCCAAACTCTTGGATTGCTCAGCTCCAGGAATGTCCTTTCAAACTGCCCCACGAGCAAATTACTCTGAGTCTGAAATCTGCTTAACCAAACACCTGAGGCAAAAACCTGAATTGATTAAATTGTAGTTTTCTTATCAAGACTCACAAGGTCCTGGACTGTGTTTTTTACTGAACAAACGATTTTTTTGTGCTTTTCTGCAAGCAAACCTTCTGCAGTAATCATGGGGTGTACAAAGGCCAGGCTGTCACCTCCTGTCCCCGAGGCAGAACACAGGTCACAGAGAGCACGGGGGGATCATTTAAACCTTGGGATGGGGCGAAACCCCCTCCAGGAGGAGCCTGTTCCAGTCACTGAGAGTTGTGGAGCATCTCCAGACACCTGAGGTTCCCAAAACCTCAATCCATGGTGTGGGGACACCTCCCACCCTTCATGGCCAGGGCATTTCCCATCAGGAGCTGAGATGGGGACACAGAGGGTTGTCCAGAAGAATTCTCGGGGGAAGTGGTTCACACTCAGCACTTTCTGTCCTTCCTGGCTGACCGGAGTTTGGAGTGGGAGGTGTGGATATGTTGTGCTTCAGAGATTTATGGCATTTCAAGGTTGCCTGTGTGAGGAGAGAGCTGCCAGCACCCTGAGGGGGAGGTGACAGCCCCGCCCTTTACCCCAGCCCCATGGGAAGGCACCGCATGAAGAACCAGGCGATGTCCCAGGGGATGGCTGTTCATGAAGAGCCACAACCCAGCAGCTGCAGAGAGTGAGGACAGCCCCACCTTGGCCGGACCAGTTGAAGCTTTGCTCCAGCTCTGCTCTGCTCTGCTCTTGGACTGGAGCAGAGGCAAAGAAAAGCAGAACTTGACAAACCTCATCTATTTCAAAGCAGGCTTTAGTAAGAAATTCAATTTTTTAATAGAAGGAGGAAGATTCACAGGTGGTGGTGTTCTCCCCACTTCCACGTTGTTCATTGGGCTTCCAAGGCCTCCAATCAAAATGAGGTGTTCCTACGCAATATTTCCACGGCTCCAGAATCCTCTCCCAGCCCATCCAGCTGCCCCGGGCTGTGGTGCAGGAATGGCTGTGGTGCTGCCCTGGGCTGGTGTTGGTGGCAGGGCCACAGTCACTGCCCTTGGCACAGCAGGAGCTGCAGCCTGTGAGGCGCTGCCACTCCAACCTCAAACTGAGGAGGAGCTGACACTGCAGTCCAGCCTTCCCAGGCACCCTCAGATCTGGGAATCAGACGTGTCCTTTCCCCAGTTTCTCCGCTGCAGCACCCGGAGCAAAGCGGTGACAGTCACATCTCTGCATCGCTGCTGCTCCTCCCAGCATTGCTCTGTCACCAGCTGCTCCTGAAAAGGCACCGGTGACTCAGCAAACAAAGCTCTGGAAATCCTCCCCAGTTCTCTGCCTCAAAACTGGGGCCAAATTGTGCCCACCTGGAGCTTCAAGGCCAGGCTGCTCCTGGGTGGGAGTGTCCAGAGCTGAGCTGAGCTCTGTCCTGCTCTGGGCAGCAGCCACTTCCTGATGTCCCAGGCCAGCCGGGGGCTGCCCGCAGTTCAATGACATTGATCCTATTCCCAGTTCTTCCTCTCTCTTCCCAAAGCCATCCTTGCTTTGCTGCAGAAGTGCTTTGGAGAGAGCTAATTTGGGGAAGAGAGAGGAGCAGCTTAATTGATCGAAATGTCATCTACTTATACACTTGTTTAGCTTCTAGAAATGAAGATGAATATTGTGTGTGTTTTATGCTGAAACAGACCATTTAACCCCAAAGCAATAAGGGCTGAGGACTCAGTGCCCAGCCTGGGGTGTCCATGAGTGGTATTGAGCAAAAGATTGAATGGAATAACAAACTTGGAGCAGTCGGAATCAATATTGAGGAGGTGTCCCTTCGACTGGAGCTATTTAACTGCAGCCAGATAGCATCAGGCTGGAGAAAGAAATGGCACTGAAGCAAGGAAAAGACACCAGGACATGAATTTTAAGGTCCCTTCATCAGCACAGATGGAATTTATCCAGTGGCTGAAGGAACGACTCCCAGCTGGAGCTGTGCCTGGGCACTGGGGAGGGGCAGTGGTGCATTCCTGCCCCAGGTGGGGCTGAGGAAGGGGAAGGGGCACTGCCAGCACCCCAGGGCTGCAGCCTGACCCTTGTTCCTGTGCCAGGAGGCAGCCAGGAGCCAGAGCTCCCTTTTCCTGGGCAGACAGACTCTGTCCAGGTGTCCCTGCAGACGTTCCCCACCTGAGGGGTTACACACAGCCCAGGGGTGCCAGCACTTCCAGGAGACACAGGAATGTGTCCACAGGGTCAGGAGCACTTGTGTCCATTGATTTCAAGCTCTTGGTGAGCCATCCTGGTCCACAGCACATCCTGCCCCTCATCCCACCTCAGCTCTGCCATCATTCCCGTCACGCAGGATCAGCTCCCGAGTCCTTCACCAAGCCCAGCCTGGAATTCCTTTGCTTTAATTTGGAGCTGATGGACAGAATTGCAATCCAGTTTCAGTGCAGCAGAGGAGTCCAAGGGCAGATCCAGCAGTGCCAGGAATTCCTTCAGCCCTTAATGTTCCCTGTACTGGCACTCATGACAGAAGGGAATGTTTTAAACCAGGCATCATTTTCCCCTTGAATTCTGGCTGGAGAGCAGATCCTGCTCCTCACAGTACCTGACTCTGGCTTCTCCCACTGTTCCCATTAGAGGGGCTTCACTGAGCTGGCATTCTGTGCTTTCCCATATTTTCTGGATGGGATGGAAATATCCTTCTCTCAGGGTCATCTTGCTCCCTATTCTGCAGCCACTAGATTTGGAGAGGCAGCAGACAGAAGGTCACAGCTTAGGGAACATCTGGCAGGTGTCCCAGTGCCGTTCCCAAGGTTTGTGCTGTGCAGGATTTGCTCCAGGAAGGTGAATTTGTGGTGGATCTTCCACTGTTCAACCTTAACGGGGACACAGACAGATGGATTAGACACCAAATGCTCTGTCCTGACTATTTGCGAGGTCAGCACTTGCTCATTTATTCATAAATCGACTACAGGGGGTGAAACTGATTTTTTTTCTTCCTGCTGAAGAACCCTCTTTAGCAGAAAAAGGACCCAGAACACAAAACAAATATAAAACACAAATAAGGCTTAAATTTTAAATGCAATGTTCATCATTATCTCATTTGGAAGGCGCCATTTGGGATGGAAAGGTGGCTGTGGGATCTACCAGAGCTTCCACTAAAAGTGCATCCAGCTTTTAACTGGTTCCAGTTCCCAGCTCTTGGATCTTTTGGAGAATTGACCCGGCGACAAAGGTGATTGTGCCTCAAGAGGCTCAGAAACACACAGGGGATGCTGCTTGGGGTGCTTTAACTTGGATAAACAGCTGGAGGTGCTGAAAATGGACATCTCTGGGTTTGAAGCCTGGTTACCACAGAGACAAGAAGCACAGCAATCCCAGAACCATTCCCCACGGATGCCAGGGTTATTCCTGCTGAGCCACATGACTGTTCTTCAATGTCACAGAGGAATTTCCTTCCAGACACCTTTAAGGTGCCTCTTGTCCTGTCATGTGTCTGTGGGTCCATTCTTCACAGGAGTGTTGGTCAGGAAGGGTCACATCAGTTCCAAAGCAGGGAATCTGGGAATTTTGGAAACCACTCAGAAGCTTCTCCGTGCAGGCCACCACCAGACCTGCAGCCCACAGGGCCAGGAAGGAGCTCTGCTGCCCCCCTGCTCCCAGGGGAAGCTGAGTGTTCTGATCCCTGGAATTGGAGAGGAGCCCCACGTCGAACCCATGTCCATGGAATGTGGAGCTGTGACACTGGGAATCGGTGCAGCCAATCCCACAGGGAAACAAAGAAATGGAAGGGATATAATCACTGATTCCATGGAGTTGTTAAGGTTGGAAAAGATCTCCAAGATCACCGAGTCCAAGTTTTGCCTGAATCCCAGCACGCCCACTAAACCTGCCACTCCTGCTCATTTTGTGAACACTTCCAGGGATGCTGATTCCACCTATTCCAATGCTTAACCACTCCTCCAGTGAAGACAGTTTTCCTGATACCCAACCTGAACCTCCCCTGGACTGAGCTGGAGCACACCAGGATAACTGTCCTCCCCCAAAGGCAGGTATGGATAATCCAGGCTCTGGCTGGTTCAGGGAAAGAGCATCTGAACTCATATTCCATCCGTGGGAATATTTGAGTTCAAGGGACAGACACAAGTGATTCATTCCTCCCAACTGACCACATCAGCAGCTCTGATGCCTTCATCTTCCTATCAGCATCACAAGCTCAAAAACTTTTCACTGGAAAAGTGGCGATGATGATTCTGAATGAATCCCAGGAGTCCTCGGGATGGAGCAAAGGGAGCCTGTGTGGGTTAACAGAGAATCCTGATGCAGGACCTGCAGAAAGGAGACTGAGGGAGCAAAAAGGGATTATAAAAAAGCTCAGGCACATGGGATGAGCTGGGAATGAATCTTGTGGCAATCACAAGGGAATGCTGGAGCTCAGGGATCCTTCACTGCAGAGGAATATCCTCATCCTTGGAAGAGACATCCAAGCTGCCTGCAGCGGCGTGGGGCTGCCTGGGGGTGACTCGAAAGGCACAAGAGGCAGCTTTGACAAATGCTTCCCTCTCTTCCTAGTGCTTCCCAGAGCAGGAGCTGGAGTGGGAGTGAGAGAACAGCACCAGGAGAGAAGGGGCTGTGCTGGCACCAGTCCTTGTGTGCTTCCCGAGCTTCCATCCACAGGCAAAGGCTGGGTGGAAGCTGCAACGTTCCCGGTGGGAATGCAGCATCAATTCCCATCAAGGAATTCAGTCCGTATCCCTTCCCTTCCTACCCTGCTCTCCCTTTCCTTCCAATGCAGCCCTGTGGAGAGGAAGCTCTGCTTTAGTCCTGGGTGGCTCTGGGGACACCACGCAGCCCCTCCCAGTGTTCCATTGTATCCCCCAGTGGAACATTCCCAGTTCATACAAATCCCCCAAAATAAAAGATCCACACCCATAAAGAGCCCCAACCCTGCCAGCAGCACTTTGATCCCTTACCTGCTTGGCCAGCAGCTCACCTGAGACAGGTGCTCTGCAAACTCCATTAACCCAGAGGGTGCAGGAGCTGGCTGATTTTCCAATGCCCCTTTTATTTGTGAATGTGGTGAGGGAGAGGAATAAATCCCCCTGGGCTGTCACTGTGTGGATACACAGCGCACCAAGCCCTGTTGTTGCAGCCCTGTGCCAAGTGGCAGCCGTGCCAGCCAGAGACAACAATGTTTAATTTATGAAGGGCTGAGTTTTAATCAGTTTTTTATTGTTTGTGCCAGCAATAGATCAGTTTGATGGCAGTCCCAGAAATGCACCGCCAGCAAATCTCACCCATGCCATTCTCCTGCAAAGTTTGACATCAGTGCCCACTGGGAAACAGGCAACCTGTGAAAGGCAGGGTTTAAATAGAGGGACCAGGCTGCAGCTCTCATGGTGGTGGTGGTGGTGGGTTGGTGGCACTGCTGCAAGAAGGGCAGGTTTGGGGATAAATCTGTGCTCAGCCTCTTCTCACACTGAATCATGAGCTGCCTTTTTATAACCGAGGCAGCAGACACTGAGTGTTGCACCTCCCTCGAGCTGCTGGGACTTGTCTTCAGCATTAACTAAGCCCAGCTTTACTGAAATGGACCTTATTGACACACCTGGCCAGTCATCATCTGGTTTTTCATATGTTAAACTCCAAATCTCTCTCCAAACCCCCCCAAATTCCCACCATCTCCAGTGGAACCCTGGCCTGGCCACCCCCATGTGCTGTGATGAGTCATGATGAGAATAAAATTCCATTACTTGGGCAGAGCTATGGAGAAGAGAGAGGAGTCCTGGCTGAGATAATTTATTTTACAGTCAAAGGAAAATACAGGAAACACGTTTGCTGCTCCATTTTCAGCCAATTAAAGATGCAAAAGGTTTGGACCTGGATCCAGCCTGAGAGTGGAGGGTTTGGTCCAGTCTAGGTCTGGTTTTTGGGAGGTACTCTCTGAAAATAAGGAATTAATTCAGTTGAATCTCGTGTGACACCAAAGGAAATCCAGGAAAAGTAGTTAAATATTGTTATTGTTATTGCTATTGCCATGCACAGATAACTGAGAGTCCTCATTGCTTTGGTCACTTCTCTTCCACAATTCCTGATTTATTCAATGTGTCCTTGGCTCTCAGGACAATGCTGGAGTGACTTTTTCGTGTAGGAAAATGGCATCAGATGCCCAAGCAGTGCCAAGATAAATCCAGAATGAGTATGAAGGGGGTCTGAAAATAGAAGAAAATCAAATACATTTTTACAGTGAGAACAACATTTCCCAACAGATTTTTTTTTTTTTGTGGAAAATGTAGGGCCTTGTTAGACTAAAGGACATCGGAAGTTTAGGGTCGAAAGGACCCAGCTCCTTTAGGACCACCCATCTTGTTTTCAGAAGGGACTTAATATCCAATTATTAAAGGTACTGAAATCTCTGGAGCTGCAGTTGTTGCATAAACACTTCTAAAAAAACCCCAAACCAAACCCGCATGACAGAGCCAGAGAAAACAGGGTGGAACAAATCCAAAGGAATCACCTCTTCCACCCCCCTGACCCAAGGAAAGCTCTGAGGCCTTCAGCAAAGGGGTCTGGAGAAATGCTCCTGCTCCTGGGAGCCTCCAGCAAGAAACTCCACAGCAAACCCTGGAAAAATTGATGGCAGTCTTTAACTCTCCTCATACTGGAAAGACTTTTCTTAATGATGAATCTGAATTTCCCTGAGTGTGATTTAATTGCCCTCCCTCCTAAGCAGAATGAACAGGCAGAACAAATTATCCTCTTCCTCTTCATGGAAACCTTTTCTGGATCTGCAGCCTGTGATGTTTCCCTCAAGTCTTCCTTCCCTAAATCCCTCCAGTTATTCCAGCCTTTCTTTGCAGGTTATCTCCAATAAGTCTCTTTCTCACTGCTCAGTGTTTTCATCCAGCCTTGAATTGTGTGATGGATTTTCCAGGTAATTTCTGGTTTCCCAAGGTCTTCTGGAGTTCCAGCCCTGCCCTCCAGGTGCTGTTGGCTGTTCCTTGGGTGAGGTGAGAGCAGGGTTGGTACCCCCAGGGTCTCTTGGCAGTCTCTGGAAATGTCCACCTCTGTGAGGTGGCCAAGGAGAAATTTGTCACCCTGGGGACATTCCGGCATGGGAGAGGCTGTGTCTCCATCCTGGGAGATTTTCAACACCAGGCTGCAGAAAATCCTGAGAAACCTTGGGTTTGAGGTCTGACCTCAGAGCTGATCCTGCTTTGAGCAGATCGGCCTTTGGTGTAGGTGACTTCCAGTGATTCCCTTCTAATTATTCCCTTCTAATACTTCCCTTGAGTTATTCTCTGAGCCTCTATCATCCCTTTATTCCACTCCCTCTCCTCTAAAAAGAAAATTTTGATTGGAAAGATGCTCATGCTCCACCCACTTATAGTCAGAGTGGGGCCATGAGACAGAGCTCATTAGTGGAGAAATCCCACAGTGTCCTGGATCACCCTGCCGTGGTCACTGGGCTCATTCCCAGTACCTGGAACCACATGGAATCACAGAATCATTAACTTTGGAAAAGCCCTCCAAGGTCACCGACTCCAAGCTGTGCCCGATGCCCACTTTGTCCCCAGCCCAGAGCACTGAGTGCCACGTCCAGGCCTTCCTTGGACACCTCCAGGGATGGGGACTCCAAACATCCCTGGGCAGCCCCTTCCAAGGCCTGACCACCCTCTCCAGGAAGGAATTCCTGCCAGGGCCACCACAAACCTGGGGAGCCACTGTTGTGTCAGCAGGACAGGTAAACACAGAGCAGGAACTGAGAGTATTTCTTGTTTTGGAAGGGATTTTTTTTAATCTTTGTAAAATGTTTTCCCAATGCCTCTGACTCATAGGAATTTAAAAACAAACACACAAACAAACAAACAAACATTGTCCAAAGTCCACTCTGGAAGCAGAAATTTTAAGCAAAGAGTAGTGACAAATTGGAACCTTGCTTGCCAAAGGCTGCAGGGGTAAGAAGGCATTTCCAAGAGCCCAATAAAATGCTCAAAACTTCCCAGATTTTTTTCTGCAATAATGAATTCCAAGAACAGAATAATTGGGGAAGAAACCCAAGTATTTCTCAGTTTTTGACATTTTAGGAAAGAGCTGAAGACAACATTTTTTTACTTCCACCACATCCTTTGTCGTGATGGAAAGAGGAGCTTTAATTCCAGAATAGCAGCAGGAAAGGGCAGGGAAAGGGAAGATCTCGGGGATCTCATTTCTAAATGCAGAAATGCTTTGGTGATGACAAAAAAAGACTCTGACTTGCTAATTAGCTTTGCATAATGATGACTAAACCTGATTCCAGCATGAACCAGTCAAATGTCTTTGGGAGCTCCAAATAAAAGGGTTTGGTTTGGGTTTGGCTCCCAAGGTGCTTCCTGCAGACCAAACAAGTCCCCAAAGGGTGCTCTGAGCTTTGTTGTCTCTGTTGGCTGCAGCAGCAATGGAACTTCTGAGGAGGAATTTGATAACATCTATTTGATCCCACATCCAAGAGCACGTTCCTGATGCTCTGCAAGCTCTTGCTCATTTTTCTCCCTCCTAAACAGCCAAACAAATGGAGAATAAAGGTTCATTATCTCTCTGTCAGTTGCCAGCCACTGCACAAGTCCCCTCTCTGCTATTTTTCTCTATTAAGAAGAGCTGAGAGAAAATTTGCCCATAAAACATTCCCGAATTTGTGTGTGTGGAGGGGGGACACTCGCAGAGGGCGACACCTTCCTGAAATGCCACTCACTGTCCCCTCAGGTGAAGGTCGCAGAGGCTCTTGCAGGGTCTCCTCATCCCTGTGGCCTCCTGGATGCCCATGGACAAAAATCTCAGTCCCTGGGAGCCCTAACTGGTATCCATGCAGAGCCCCAGTTGATTCCCCAGACTGGGATTCCCCAGACTAGATCCTCTTGGATGCCAGCAGAGCCCCAGCAGCAATTCCTGGGATTCTGTGCCCCACTTTCATTGCTTACCCAGCTGCAGAGAGCACCAGGACCCCCTCAAACACAGCCAAATCCAGGTTTGGATCACTCCATGAACCCTGGAGTTCCACCGATCTTCTTGTAACTCAGCTCCGGCTGGCACTGGGAATGAGTGTTAGGGGTGGGGGCTGGTGGGGAGAGATCCAGTGATTCACCCAAGCCTGAGTCCTTCCCGGGGGCTGTGCCAACTCCCACATTTCTTCCTGTAACTTGGAAACAACACGGAGGAAGGGAGAAAACTTTCCTTCTCTGCAGAATTCCCGTGAGGGAGGGACTCTCTGAGCTCCCTCCCAGTGAACTCCGATTCAGGGTTTGCCCATCTCTGACTGACAGCTCCTCTGCCTGGAGGATATTTCCAGGGATGCTCACCTTTAGCAGGAGTGCCTTGTCCTGCTGCCAGAGCTTCCCAAGGGCAGAGAGGCAAATCCTGGCTCTTCCAACTTCCTTGGCTGCGCCACAGCTGAGCCCCTTCCCGGTGTTCCTGTGTCTGAGCAGGGAGGGTCAGCTGGGGTGGGAATGGCTGGGCTGGGGGCTGGAATAAAAGCTGGGAAGCAACAATTCCTTTTGGCCCGACGTCAGCAGAGCTCTGGATCCCGGGAGCAGATGCTGTTTGTTCACACCGCCCGCCCGTTCCCAAAATGCCGGAGACTGCGACGCTGCCGACGCGGTTCCAGCCCACAGCGGGAATACGAAAGGCCAAGCTGAGAGGCTTTACAGCTCCTTCAGCTTTTCCTGAGCCTCCCAGCGGCTCTCAGTCTAGCACAGCACTCCTGTGAAAAAATCCCTGTCCCCCAGTTCTCCCCATTCCCAACTGAGGAGTCATGTGGGACGCACAAAATGAGCTCAGGATCCAAAATTTTGTCCCAGCACTTGTGGCTCTCCTACAACCTGAAAGCCATGGATAAGGCTTTTCCCCAAGAACAGGGGAGTTTCCCATAACCCACAGGTCACTCTGGAGAGATATGGCAAGAGGAGGAGCTGGGGAATGATGGACCCTGAGATTCGCAAGAATACTGGAGCAAATTATGAGCCAACCAATTTATCAGCACTGCAAGGAGAAAAGGGAGTGGGAACAGCCAATGTGGACTTGTCAAGAACAAATCATGTCAGAGTAATTTAATCTCTTCCTTTAATGGGGTCATTGGCCTATGGACACAGGGAAGTGATAGATTTGATAGACCTCGACTTTCATGAGGCTTTTGACCCAACCTGACAGGAGAGGCTCTTCCAAGCAGGGAAATAGGATTGAAAGCAAATCATCCAGCGTGGGCACAATTTAAAAAACATTAGACTTTGAATTTCATATCAGAAATCTGTTCAAGAAAGGGATTTAAGTCTGTCAGGCTTCTGTCCTGGGCCCAGCTCATTGAAAAATTTTTTAACCAACACAGCCAGACCAACACCCACACAGACAATAGACGAGAACTTGGTAGAATTTATGTTAAGGCTGTTTTACAAATATAAAATATGCAAACCCCCCTATCAATAAAGAATCACACGTTCTTTGGCTCCTACAAACACATCTTTATACATGATATTTTAGTTTTGATGAATAATAAAATTACTCACTGACATTACAAGAATGGGGCTACAAGTTTATTGTCTGGTAAATGCCTGTTGTCGTCGTAGGTAAAGAACAGATTTCCTGATGCTCCTCAATCTTTTGGTTCTTTCCTGGCTCTCTGACCCCACGGAAAATGATTCCAGCTGGACAATTTAGCTCATTTTATAGTGCCACATTTCCAGGGGGATTGAAGAGCCAGCTATTTGTTTCCACCTTTTTATCACCAGCTTAGCTGATGGAAGGGATCAGACAGAGCTAAAAGCCTAAATGGGGACATCTGTTCCAGTTTGGAGAGCCCGGAGTGTCCCAGCTGGGCTCCAGCTGCTGTTTTGGCAGGGGGCTGCTCTCCTGGGATGTTGGAAGCACCAGCTCCTCTTGAGACCCCAAGCAGCACCACACAACGATGTTGAGACAACAAAAAACGTCCTTTCAGCTCCGTGGATAAATCTGGATGAGGGCTGATGGTGACAACTCATGATTCAATTAGAAAATTCTTGTAAAACCAACAAGGTGAAGTGCAGCAAAGGCGAGTGAGAAGTGAGGACAAGGACAGGTGAAATGCCCAAAGTGAAGTGTGGTTTGACAAGTGGCAGCACCATTTCAGAGGCTGATCTGGGCTTTCCAGTGAGTCCTACAAATGGAGAGGACAAAGTTTCCCCCTGAACCCTACTTAGCAGGAAGAGCTGAGGGTCCTCAGGACTTGTCAAGGACGTGATCTCCACATGGGAATGCACTGTGAGAAAAAAAAGGAAAAACGAGAGATGAAATGAAAAGAGAATGATCAGAGGCTGGAAACTGGTCGTACGGGAAAAGATTGGAGGAATTCAGCCAGGGAATTTTTCCCAGAGAAGAGTAAAGCTGCCATGGGAGGATGGTGTTAAATAGGTGCTGAGTTGTTCTGAAGCAACATCTCAGCTTTGGGTAATTGGAAACACAGAATAGAATGGATTGGAAGGGAGCTTACAGCTCATCCAGTGCCACCCCTGCCATGGGCAGGGACACCTCCCACTGTCCCAGGCTGCTCCAAGCCCCATCCAACCTGGCCTTGCGCACTTCCAGGGATCCAGAGGCAGCCACAGCTTCTCTGGGCACCCTCTCCTACCCTCAGAGGGAACAATTCCTTCCTAATTGTCAGGGGAATCCCTTTTTCCATGGCCTCAAGGAGCAGATCACTGTCTCTGTGAACTCCTGTTGATCCAGGACCTGGACCGAGCACCTTGCCCTTTGGAGTCTCCTGCTTTAAGATGGTGGAGCGGAAGGAAACATCCGTGTTTCAAAGTGCTCTGTTGGATCAGGAGATCTTGGGAGATTCCTCTGCAGGACGTGATGTTCTGTGGAGACAGAGGGGGAAATAGAGAAAGGAAAGTGCCAGTGGATTGCCAGACTTCAGAGCCTGGAGCTGGAATGTGGACTGGAAATGCAAAGGAAGAGAAAGCCCTGAGGGTGTTGCTGCAGGAGGCACAGGTCACCTGCAGAGACCCAGAGCAACCTCAGCGAGAAACATTCCCTTGGAAACACAGCCAAAGCCCTGGGGAATGACCAGGAGTTCATCCCTGGGGAATGACCAAGAGCTCATCCCTGGGGAATGACCAAGGGTTCATCCCTGGAGAATGACCAAGAGCTCATCCCTGGGGAATGACCAAGGGTTCATCCCTGGAGAATGACCAAGAGCTGATCCCTGGGGAATGACCAAGGGTTCATCCCTGGAGAATGACCAAGAGCTCATCCCTGGGGAATGACCAAGGGTTCATCCCTGGAGAATGACCAAGTTGTTCATCCCTGGAGAATGACCAAGAGCTCACCCCAAAGCATGCAGGACCTGAGGACCCTTCCCTGAAGGGAAAGACACTGAAGCCATCCTGTCAACATTCCCAAACAGGACAGCTCCAGACTCCTTCCAGTCCTCTGGTCTCCTCTCCACAAAGCAAGAGCCAGGCCTATTCCTGTGGTTTTTCCTGTGCTTTTTCCTGATCACCATTGCAGACCTGGTTGAGGGGAGGCTGCACCCACCTCTGCTGGGAAGCAGCTTCCCAATCCCCATCCGGAGGAGGGGAAGCAGCAGTGAGTCAGGAAGTGTTGAAGAGGATGGGAGCAGCAGTAGGTGGAGCTGGTGAAAATCTTCCAACAAAGAGCTAAATTTTATTATTATGAGAAATGAGGCTTTATTGAGATTTTTTAAAAAAATGTAGAAGAAAGTGTTGATCCAGAGAAAATGTCACAATCTGAGGGAATTACAGATTAAATTAGTCCAATTTTTAATTCTTAAACTCTCAGTACAATTCCTAATCCTGGCAGTGCTGAGATCCCTCATGCCCTGAGAACCCATCCCAAATGTCCTCTTTCTCTAAAAGCTCTTTTATGGAGTGGAGATTTGCAGTTTTGAGAGCCATCTAATAAATCATTAGGACTTGAATGGAAAAATAATGGCTTCATCCCCATCCCACTCGATTAGGGCCAAGAACCTCTTCAAGGACCAGGAATCTTTTTACCTTTGGCACATGACTGAAGATGAATCTGGAGTTGCCTCTCCACTGCACCCACTGTGGGTGGATCCAACACCCTCTTATCACACACAATTTGTATGAAATGGCCTTCAGATATGAACAAAAAACCCCAGGAATAAATGCAAGACACTAAAGCACAGGCACATCCCTCTGGGTTGAGCTCCTGCACAGAGCCCATCTCTTCTTGCCTCCTTCCCTCTTGGCTTCATGGATCTCCAGCGGATCTGTGGCTCTGCAAGTGTGGGATTTGCAGTGTGGAGAGGAGGGTAAATCCCGTCCTGTGGGGATCCCACAGGGATTAGGGATGCTCTGCCGGGCGTAGATTCCTGTGCCTTCCAACAGCTGCATGAAACCTTGTCCTGCAGGTATCAAATCCCAAATTCCCTCACCCCCTGCAGCCCTGGATGAGACACCACCATCACGTCCCCTGTACCTGGAGCTGTCAATGAACAGAGTCTGCTGCTCTGCTCAGGTGCTCCAGGGCCTTCCTGGAGTGCTGGATCCACTGCTGCCAGCACAGGGACAGAGCCCGAGGGACTGGGCTTGAGCAACCAGAAGGTCCAGAGGTCAGCTTAGGACCAAGGGAAATCATGGAATCCCAGAATGGCTTGGGTTGGAAGGAACCATCAAACTCATCTCATTCCAACCCTGCCATGGGCAGGGACACCTTCCACTACTCCAGGGTGTTGGTCTGGTGGAAGTTTCTCACCCAGCATCTCTCAAGCACAGATCCAACATCCCAACCCTGGCAGCAACCCTTGAGCAGCATCTCCCGCAAAGACCCATCCCTCAAACTGACCCTTCAGTAAAACCTGGCCCCGAATGTCCTGCAGGATCTGCAGAGCTCAGCAGAGGAGATCTTCCAGCACTCAAACTTCTCCTAGGAGTTGGAGACCAAGTTGAAAATGCTCCTCAGCCCCTGCACATTAAACACTGCTGATTTTCTTTTCTCCTATTATTATTTTTACACTTCCTCTTTACAAACCTGTCTCAGCACGGCAGAGGAGCTGCCACCCACTTCCAACAGATTGAATCCTGCCTCTGATGTTCCCAGGACTCCCCATTCAGCTCCAAACTAATTGATGCCTGCTCAGGCATGCCGGTGCTTCCCTCACATCCTCACACGTCACTTCGGCTGCTGCCTAGGGGAAGTTTCCTGGTGACAGACAAGCTCTGGCTCCTGCAGAGTTGGAGAGCTCTCCACACAAGAAAATTCAATATTTAATTGGTCTTTCTTGGCTCCTTGGACCCTTTCTTACTGTAATGTTCAGCAGAATCTCCCGGCTTGGTGCCTGCATCCCAGGCAGGCACTGGGGATCCACAGTACCCACAGGGTGGCCTTTCCATAGGGCATGGCCTGGACTTGAATTTTTAGCTCAAAATTGCAAATCCCCACTCCATAAAATGCCAGAAAAGAGCTTTTATAGGAAGAGGACATTTGGGATGGGTTGTCAGGGCAGGAGAGATCTCAGCACTGCCAGGGTTAGGAACAGCACTGAGAGTTCAAGAATTAAAAATTGGAGTAATTCAATCTGTAATTCCCTCAGATTGCGACATTTTCTCAGGATCAACACTTTCTTTTACATTCTTTCTTTTAAATCTCAATAAAGCCTCATTTCTTTCTCAAGTCTTTTGGAGTTTGGGCTCTGTCTGCAGTGAAATCCTCTTTGCTCCAGGTGATCCTTCATCGGTTCTCTCCTCTCCCACTTCTCCTTTCAATGATTTTACTTCGGGGAAAGAGCCTTCCCATGCTCCAGGAAAAGCAGTCATTCTCAGGAACATTTTAACTTGTCATAAAAACACTAATAAAACACTTACGATTTTCTGCCCCTTATAACAGGGGGGGAAATGTGACTTTTTAAGGTTTTTTTGCCAATGCCAGGGTTGCCAGTCTTTCTATCAGCCCTTTGTTTGCTGTGCTTCATCTTGGAGTGAAAGTCCCTCATTGCAAAGCTGCTGAAAGCTCAGATCAGGCATCTGAGAGTGGAAGTGGGGCCACGAGGTGCTGGCTCAGAAGATAAAGTGCTGACCTGGCTCCTGCAAGCTGCCAGCTCCCGGTTTCACTCACAGCGAGGTAAATGTGATGTGCACGAGTGGCTGTGGACCTACAGTGCCTGTTAAAGAAAGATGAAATATTTATAAGCTGAGAGTGCTTAAAATCCCTCTTCAAAGCCTGTTCCTCATGAGAAGTGACACCGGCACTGTCCTGAAGGGCTGGCAAAGGAGGAGTTCACCTACCTGGGGCTGTCCAGCAGGAGAATATTTTGGGAGAACCTTGGTAAACCAAGGTTTCTTCACTTTAAACCAAGCCTTGTCCTTTAAACCATCATTTAAGTCACCGTGATTAAGTGCAGAGGTGCACATCTGTGAGAAATCCCAAGGGCTGCATGGATAGGCTCTGTGGGATACCTGGGAGTGCAGCTGGACAATTTTTCAGGTAGAGAAGCCAAATGGGGCAGGCAATTCCCAGGCAAATGGTTTGGCTGAAGAGCCAGGACCCAGCATCTCTCAGGCTGTGAAAATTATCCCTGTTCCTGGATGGAACAGGAAATCCGCAATTAAAATACAATATCCTTGTCAAGGAGGATAAAGTCAATGGCTTTAAACTGAAAAAGAGCAGGTTTAGTGCCGCGTCGGCTCCCCACGAGCCACCCCTCCTTCGAGGGAATCAGCGGCTGTCCTGCAGCGTCCCTGGCCACAGGGGTCGGCCACTGCTGACAGGAGCTGGCTGCTGTCATTGCTGTGCAGTCCTTCCCGAGTGGGGAAGGGGCTCGCAGAGTGTCAGCTGGGGAGGCGCCGGAGACAAAGGAGGAGGGAAGGGTCCTCGTGTGGGTTCCAGCAAGATGGCTCATTGTGGCGGGGCCAGGGACGAAGACCCTGGGAAAGCTGCAAGTCGGGCTTTATAAGGGGAACAGGGCAACCAGTCAGGGAAGGGCAAATGGGCGGAGGGAAACTTGAGGGAAAACCGGGGAACAAATCAGAACTGGGGAAGGAGGGACTAGGTAGGGAGGAACCAATGGGGTGTCGAAGTGAACAGAACATAATGAATATTTACCAGGGGACATACATATTGAACAGAGAACATACATAATAAACAGGGAGGACAACAAACACACGGGGGAATCACACCTATGTGTCCTCAATAGATGGCTGGCAGCTCTCTTCCCTGGGCCTTCGCCACCAGTTCAGGGCAGTGGTCCGATGACCACGAGGGCGCTGCAGCCCTCCAGAGAGCTGAGCCACCGCCACAGTTTAGATCAGATATTGGAAGGAATTGTTCCCTGTGAGGGTGGGGAGGCCCTGGCACAGGGTGCCAAGAGAAGCTGTGGCTGCCCCTGGATCCCTGGCAGTGTCCAAGGCCAGGCTGGACAGGGCTCGGAGCAGCCTGGGACAGTGGAAGGTGTCCCTGCCCATGGCAGGGGTGGCACTGGATGAGCTGTAAGCTCCCTTCCCACCCAAACCAGTCTGGGATTCCGTGGTTTTGGCATTTTTTCCTTCAAGTTGCCCCTGTTTTTAGGGAACTGCTCAGGGAACTTTGCTGCTACCCCCAACACATGGTGTCAGTCCCTGTCTGGCTGAGCCCTGGATGCAGCAGGATGGGTGAATCCTGCACAAAGTCAAAAGATTCAGCTGAGAGGGAGAAAGGCAGCAGTGAAATAGGGCAGCTGAGGCCGGAGACAATGAGGGTCACGTTTGTTTGGCCTGTTCTGATGGGGATTATTTCTGAGTAATACCAACTTGCCTTGCCAGAATTCGCAGGCTCAGCCTTCACCCGAACCTTTAAAGCTGCCTCGGAGTACAGGGAATGAATAAAGATGACCTGCATGGAAATGGCAATTCAGCTGTGCAGCAGCTGCAGCGCCTTTGGCCAGGGGCTCCCGACCCTCCCAGGGAACAATTCCTTCCCCATATCCCATCTATCCCTGCCCTCTGCCAGTGGGAAGCCATTCCCTGTGTCCTGTCCCTCCATGCCTTGTCCCAAGTCCCTCTCCAGCTCCCCTGGAGCCCCTTTAGGCCCTGGAAGGGGCTCTGAGGTCTCCCTGGAACCTTCCCTTTCCAGGCTGGACATTCCCAGCTCTCCCAGCCTGGCTCCAGGGCAGAGGGGCTCCAGCCCTCTCCTAGGGTGCAGTAGTTGATGGGGAGGTCACAGCCATGATTTCTTCCCCTTTATCTCTCTCTTGTTCTGCCCTTTGCTCTTGGAGAATCTGCTTTTTGGGGGTTTGTTTATTTAAGTTTGAATAATAACCATGAAAAGCATGAGACAAGGAGGGAGGAAGGAGGGAGGGAGATGCTCTGAACTCCCCCCTGGTTCCAGGAACATCGGTTGTGGGGCTGTGGCTCTGCGTGGCAGCTAAATGCAGCTTGTGGCTCTGAGCTCATTCCCAGGAAGTCTGAGGGATTTGGGACACTGAAGGCTGGGACAGGAAAAGGGATCTGTGCTCAGGGAGGCTCCTAAAGGAGCAACCTTTTCTCCCAAAGGAGAACAGAGTGGTCAGGAGAGAGCTTTCCTTGACCATCATAAAAAATGAGTCAGCCCTAGGCAGGGCACACAATACTTGGGAACGCTCTAAACCTGTGACTGACCAGGGCTTGGCAGACTGAGAAGACACAAGACAAGCAGAGTGATGCTCTTGCCAATTTTCTGCAGTGACCTTTCCAAGGCTGAGCTTCCCTCTTAGTGCTTCCCAGTGAATTTTTTCCCCCATTAATCTGGGAGAAGTTAGGTAGCTTTAAATTCCCTCATCTTTATTTAATGGAATAAAACCTTCCCTTCATTACACTCAGACATGATCCCTTGAACCTAAATCCCCCTTTTCTCTGCTGGTCCAGCAGTGTCACAGCTTCTCCTCAGAGATCCCTGCTGGAGTTTAAGCCTCGTTAGCCAGCCCTGCCCTGGTTCTACACAGCTGCTTTTCCCAGCAGGAGAATTCCCACTTTCAGCCACATTAAGTACCAGCCGGGCAGCTCATCTTGTTAGTGGGACTAGAGCTGGAATCACACCAGAACCCGTGGTTATGATAAATCTACTCCCCAGATTAATGACAGAAAATTAGCACTTGTCCTGAACCTTCATTTTCCAGGTGGGTTCCTGAACTGAGGGATTTGGCGCTGTGTTTTTGTCACTGGGATCGGCTCCTCTTGGTGTGAAGGTGCGAGGAATGAAGGAAAGCAACTCCTGGTGAAGAGGAGTCAAATTCCTGCCAGATCCCAGTTGTGGACAGCTCTGGATGCCCAGGGATTGCTCAGGGGAGCCCTGATCGACCCTTCCAGCTTCTTGCAAGCAGAACTGGGAAACCACTGGAAAACTCGATGAAAGATACATGGCCTGGAGGAGGAAAAGATTAAAATGACTTCCAAACTGGGAGCCAAACCTGTGTGAACAGGAAGAAAACTCCTGTTCTGCAACAGGAGGTTGGAGCCTGAGCTTGGGAGTGACTGTGGCAGGAATGGGAGGAGGCACCAGGAGCAGCTCTTCCTCCTGAACTCAGAATTCCACCTGACATTCCTGAGATATCCATGCTGGACACCCCTTGGATGGTGCCCATGAGGATGAGGATGAGGATATGTAAGGCAGGGTAATGGACAGGTACAAACTAACCTGGATAAAATCCTCTCTGCCTTGGGATTTTCATCCAAACCTTGGTTCCCCTTGGAATAGCCCTTTCCTGAGGGTCAGGCACAGAGCAAAGCCCTCTCCTGTCAGGAGATCTTTCTCTCCCTCCCTTCCAAGCTGCCCTGACTCGCCCAGGACATGGAGCTCATGCTTCACTGGGCAATTCCCAGCTGCAGCACCCAGGATCACCTGCCTGGCACAGAAATTACCCTCACACATCCTGGCCTTGATTAGGAATAAATCAATATTCTCTGGACATGCCAGGGGCTGTTTTTCCACTGCTCCACTGATAAATCCATCTGGCTGTGCCTCTCTCGTTCTGGTGCAGGTAAAACCTGAATGCTGGAGAGGAATCTTTACCTCAGGATGAATTTAGCCAGAGTGCCCTCGGCTGCACAATCCATGCATGGAGGTTGGATCCTGCCTTTCAAAATCCCTGCCTGGCTGCAGGAATCGATCCACCTCCCCTAAATCCCGTTGCTTATTTAATATTTGTTTAGGCTGAGCAGAACCTGAAGGGAATATAGGAATTGCTAACTCCTAGCCATGAAGGAGCTCTTTAGGAGAGTAAAACACCAGCTGAGAACTGACATAATGTCTCTATTTCTCTTTCCCTTAGACAGGGCCCTTCTGTGCTGACAGGAGTGGGGATTTCCACAGGTGGAGAGGGCTTTTCCTGTCCTTGGAAAGGGCCTGGTGCCATGGAGCAGGAAGCAAGACCATCTCCCATTCATTTTGGAAGTTTCCCAGTGTTGGTCCTGTTGACAGACAGGGACCTTGTACAGAACTGCTGATGCACAGGTTCCCAAAATAAATTAATGGGGATTTTGGATGGACAGAAATTCTACCTGGCACAGGTTGAGCCAGCACAGAATTGTATCTCCTCACTGCTTATACCCAGGAGGAAGGAATGGTTTGGAGATCTTCAGGATCAGTTCCCTGGTACCTGTTGGAGAGGAATAAAGCTGTGTCTGCTCTCAATGTTGGCATGATCCCAAACAATGTTCGAGGGTGAACACATTCTGGAGTTGGAAGGAGAATCCTGGACCTTCAGAGGCCACCAGGAAGGATCGTCTGCAAAGGACAAGGAGTTCTTTTTTTGACATGTGCTTGGGAACTGCTGCTTCTTCCCATGAAAATTTCCAACGGAAACAATAAAAGCTCTTAGATTTACAAAATAATTTTTCGAAGCCTCTGGGAATTTTTTTTTTAAAAAAATTAAATCCTTAAAACCATCAAACTGAACATCCTGGTATTTAAAAGGAATCTTGAGGAAAATCACACTTAAATTGGAGACTTCAGAGAGACAAATTTCTCTGGGAAAGTTTTAGTTGAATATCTGCCTTGAAGGAAAACTTCTGCCTCAGCTGCCAAGTTTGTTGGATGGATCTCCAGGAGCTTCCATGGGGTCAGAGACCACAAAGATTTCCATGGAGGAGGAGCTGGTTGGTGACCCTGAGCCCTCCCTGCAGGGGCTGTGTCCTCTCTAAGTCACTTGGCCTTGCAGGGGAACCTGCAGGACCCTCGTGCTGGTGGGGAGGCCAAAGCAGCTGTCAGGAAATCCCAATTTTCCAACATTTTCTCACACACACTCCCAAATTTGTGGCTCTCTGCTGTTAAATCCAAGATACACCGCCGTGCACAAGCACGACTTGGACTGTTCTCACCGTTCAGCTCATTTGGGATGCTCCTAGTTGACTCTCCCTGCTGGTTTCCAGGGCCTGCTCCAGGAAAAAGGGGATTTTTCCATATCTTTGTGCACCTTTGCTTGCAGCTTAACCCCCCGGAGCAGAGCTAACTATGGAAAAACGGTAACTGGGACAGAGCTCCAGCTGCTTCCTTGAGCTCTTGGAAAAGGAGATTTCCCCAATCTGAGTTTTTTCACTGCTTATGGAAGGGGAGTGGGTGGCAAGAGACACCATCCACAGGCAGAAGAGTTGAGAAATCGGAGGAAAGATGGGACAGTAATGATCCAATGAGCCTGGCAAACTGCAAACAGGGATCTGCCTGTCCCTGTGGGGCTGCAGGGCCACAGCCAGGCCCTCATGGACTGGCAGAGATGGGAGCGATGTCACAGCCCCTGACAGCACAAAGGGATTTATTTGAACATGAAATTTGTGGGATCAGGATTTTATCAGGAGTCTAAAAGGTGTCTCAGCATTTCACCATTCCCTGGGAACCTCTTCCCTGCAGAGGTCAGGGCTCCTCAGGAGAAACCAGGCCGGGATTGCTGAGGGAGCTTTTGAAGGAAGGAATCTCCAGTTTCCCAGCTGGGGAAGAGAAGTGGGAATAGTTCATAAACCCCATTTTGGGGAGATAACTCCTGGGTTTGGTCACTTGGCGCTGTTGTTCACAGGTTTCCTGCACTATTCCATTCCAGAGGAGGGGAATTCCCAAAGACATCAGCAGGTATTGTCAGAATTGTGACCTGATAATCGTGGAATCATTAAGGCTGGAAAAGACCTCCCAGATCATCAACCCAACCTTCAACCAACACCTCCATGGCCACTAAACCATATCACAAAATGCCATGATTTTTGAACATTTCCAGGGATGGTGATGCCAGCACTGCCCTGGGCACTGGTGCCAATGTTTAACCACTCTTCAGTGAAGAATTTTTTCCTGATATCCAACCTGAACATCCCCCGGTGCAACTTGAGGCCGTTTCTCCTTGTTCAATGTCTTTGTGGATGCCCAGGAAGTGTCACTGCACGTGGAGCTGTTAGGGTTTTTAGGAGCTCCCCTTTTGTTTTAAGGAATTTTCTCCCATACATGTTATCAGAAGACGTTGATGGTACTTAAGAGAGACAAAAGACCCCAGCCACAGGGGTGGTGGCCCTGATGGCCACCCTCTTTTGATTGGGGTTTTCCCGTGAACGGCAGGGATGCCACGAGATTTGGAACTGGGAAAAAGGGGGTCGGGGGGGACAGCCCGGGACATTCTTGCCCTCTCGGCGTTCAGAGAGGTAAGGAGCTGTGGTCGCTGTGGGGAGGTCATCATCATCTGCAGAATTCCGCCCTCTGCTGCCCTTCCTTCC
>VZTA01023094.1:309190-337069 GCA_013398855.1 Mohoua ochrocephala | reverse complement strand
GCTGCCCCTGGGGGTTTGTGGAGCCTTTCTTCCATCCCTTCCCGGCTCGGCCCGGCCGCCATTGCCGCGTGCTCCCCGAGCCCGCGCCACAGCGCCCCCTGCAGCCGCGGGGGAACCATCGCACCCGCCCTGCCCGCCGGGAGCCGCCAGCGCCCCTGCCGGCGGTGAGCGGAACTGCACCGAAGGGGAAAGGGCCCGACAGCCGAGAGAGGCCGGCACCGGGTTCTGGTTCTGTTTGCTGTTACTGCCGCAGTTATTGTTGTTTTGTTCGCCTTGGTAGACATATATCAGTAAAGAACTGTTATTCCTATTTTCTCATATCTTTGCCTGAAAGCCCCTTAATTTCGGAACTATAGTAATTCGGAGGGAAAGGGGCTACATCTTTCTATTCCAAGGGAGGCTCCTGCCTTTTTGGCAGACACCTGTCTTTCTAACCGAGACAGGAATGCAGGGGACACAGAGTCTCCAAGGAGCAGAGGATGCAGGAATGCTGCACGTGCCAGGAAAACCAGTCCTAACCTAACACCACTAAATAAAAGCTTTGATGTCTCTGCATAGGCTGAATATCAGAAGAGGAAAGACATGGGAGGAATAAACACATCAATGGGAGCTTTCATTGTGCCCACACAAGACCTTGCAATGAGCTCAGGTACAGAAATCATTTTCACACACTCCAAATGAGATTTCCTGGGAGCAAATGCTCCGAGATGCCATCAGGAAAGAAGAAATTCTCGATTTAATCCTGAGTATTGAACCAATCCTGTCCCAGGTGCAGCCATCGGGGGGACTCTGGAATGGTGATCATTGGGTTTGTGGGAGGGAGAGAGACACAAGTGAAAATCTGTGCTCACATCTGAATTTCTCCAGCTGCTCCTGAGTTTCCTTTAAAAGCTGGCTCCTCATTTGTTGCCTTTCCTTGCTGGAATATTAGGATTGATTTAAGGGATACTTTGCGCATTGACAGCAATTCCAGCTCTGAATTCCTTGAAGCCTCTTGGGTGGGTGCCATCCGTTCCTGCTCATTTCCCACCATTCCTTTTATTCTTCCAAAGCTCCTCCTTAGGAGTCCATGGATGGTCAGGCTCAGCCCCTGTAAAAATCCACTTCCCTGAACTCTCCATGGTAGCACCAAAGCAAAGCCATAAAACCTTCCCTCTCTGCTGGAACCCTCAACTTCCTGGAGATCTCCTTTTAAACCCCATTTCATAATGTTCTGGCAGGTCTCCTTCTAATGCATTTGGAAAAAAATCTTCTATTTCAAGCTTTAGTTCTTCAGCAGATTTGCAGTTTCTCAGAAGCTTGTTCCTCTTAAATTCTGGGTTCGTTTAAGTCACGAGAGCTCCTCTATATTTTTCTTTTTTAAAAATTACTTACTCATTTAATATAGTCTTATTTAACTCTAATAATTCCCTTCACCCCACAGTTTGACCATTTTAGGGCTGTTTCCGTATTTTTGAGTGAATGATGTCCCCTCACCACGTTCTGCTGACCCTGCACCCAAATAAGTTTATGCCACCCCAAAATACTTCGCCCTTTCTGCTGCTCCTTTTACTTTTCCTTCTCCTTTTTATGATGTCATTACTTCTTCATGGCCTTTTAAAGCAAGACTTTAATAAAGGGGATTTTCACTTGTGTCTCTCTCCCTCCCACAAACCCAATGATCACCATTCCAGAGTCCCCCCGATGGCTGCACCTGGGACAGGATTGGTTCAATACTCAGGATTAAATCGAGAATTTCTTCTTTCCTGATGGCATCTCGGAGCATTTGCTCCCAGGAAATCTCATTTGGAGTGTGTGAAAATGATTTCTGTACCTGAGCTCATTGCAAGGTCTTGTGTGGGCACAATGAAAGCTCCCATTGATGTGTTTATTCCTCCCATGTCTTTCCTCTTCTGATATTCAGCCTATGCAGAGACATCAAAGCTTTTATTTAGTGGTGTTAGGTTAGGACTGGTTTTCCTGGCACGTGCAGCATTCCTGCATCCTCTGCTCCTTGGAGACTCTGTGTCCCCTGCACTCCACGTGCAGTGACACTTCCTGGGCATCCACAAAGACATTGAACAAGGAGAAACGGCCTCAAGTTGCACCGGGGGATGTTCAGGTTGGATATCAGGAAAAAATTCTTCACTGAAGAGTGGTTAAACATTGGCACCAGTGCCCAGGGCAGTGCTGGCATCACCATCCCTGGAAATGTTCAAAAATCGTGGCATTTTGTGATATGGTTTAGTGGCCATGGAGGTGTTGGTTGAAGGTTGGGTTGATGATCTGGGAGGTCTTTTCCAGCCTTAATGATTCCACGATTATCAGGTCACAATTCTGACAATACCTGCTGATGTCTTTGGGAATTCCCTTCCTGTGGAATTGTGCTTGAAGACAGCAGCAAACCTATGAACAACACCAAGGGATCACAGCCTGGTAAAAGTGGTCAGAAAGGACGTGTAGATAGAAATAAAGAAATCCTGCTTAAAAAATATGAGGGATCTTTGAAGGAGTTAATAGGTGATAAATAGGAATTAATAAAGTAGTCAATAGCTGATAAAAAGGAGTTAATAAAGGATTCATAGGTTAATAACAAAGGAGTTCATAGGTACAAAATCCAGATGATGAATTTGTCTTTCAAAAAATCCTTCACAAAGTCCCTTCACTAACAGACCTGAAGGAAAATGACCTGTCCTGAGGGAGGGGAGACACCTTTCCTGGACTCTGAGTGACCAAGAGAGTCAATGAGCTTCTTTGAAGAAGGGAAAATGACAGTAGAGCTTCCCAAAAATCTGGCCTGACCTTGTGCCTTTTAACTTTCTCACCAGCGAATTTTTGCTGGTTTTGGAAGGTGTGGTTTTCAAACTCCCAAATTTTCTGGGCTTCAACAGCCTCCAGGACAGTCAAACCCAGTCAAACCTAAAAGTGCTTGTGAAAAGCTGAGGGAAGAGCTCTCAGTTCTGAAGGATTAGGTGATAAAAAGTGATAAAAGGCCAGGACAAGTTCATGGTCAGTAAAGGCTGTCACAAATGTAGGTGCAAACAGCCCTGAGTGCACACACAGAGCCACAGGGTGTGAATGGAAGAGCTCTGGGAGGGGACAGGGCCATGGAAATGCCTGCTCAGCACTCCGAGATCCAGAGGTTTCCAGGTTTATTGGGAAATCCTCCAACTCCAGGGCAGGCCGGAGCTCAGAGTGGAGGGGCTGAGCTCTCCCTGCCTTGGAGAAGGGGCTGAAGAAAGCGGGGAGGCTCAGGCGAGACTCAGGTGCCTCTGCACAAGCTCTGAGCGTGAGCTAAGTACAGCACTGCCACTGGTTTTGGGTTGAAAAGGCATTTGGACAAGTTCCTGCTGGAGATTTTTTGGGAATTAGCTGGGAAGATGGATATGAAACTTTTGTTTCAGAGGTTTTTAGCCCGTGGTTGTCTGGATCAAAGCAGAGCAGTCACAATCAGAACATCATGAACATTTGTGTAAATGACCTTTTATGTCCCTTCCAACCCCAACCATTTCATGATTCCATGATTTCTGACCACAGAATCCCAGCATCATTAAGGTTGGAAAAGCCCTCTAAGATCATTGTGGTGGTCACCACTAAATCATGTCCCCAGGTGCCACATCCACAGAGCTTTTGAACATTTCCAGGGATGGTGAATCCTCCACTTCCCATTCCGATGTTTGCCAGCCCTTTCGGTGAGGAAATTTTTCCCTCACATCCAACCTGTTCCTATGAAAGTTCTTCTGCAAGTAAATCATTTTAGGGCAAAGCCAGACATGAAAGGAGTCATCCAAACACCAATTCCTTTTTATGAAGGAAAATAACTG
The DNA here is from genome assembly GCA_013398855.1 of Mohoua ochrocephala. NCBI lineage: Eukaryota > Metazoa > Chordata > Aves > Passeriformes > Acanthizidae > Mohoua > Mohoua ochrocephala. The sequence goes on along the minus strand of VZTA01023094.1, from coordinate 333,266 downwards.
GAAGCTGGATAAACAATTCATATTGTTCCTCATTAGTTCACACTAATCAGTAGAGTGCCTCAAATAAGCATTTAATTAAGAATTAATGTGGCGGCTGTTATAAAATGAAATATTAATTGGAAAAGGGAAGTTTCAGGTTTGTTTAGGTGCAGGGAATCTGCCCACCTCACGCTTAACTTGATTACACAAGTGCTTTCCAATTTGTGAATTGTTTAATGTATACAAGTCAGAAGGACCTGACATTTAACGAGGGAACACTGGCAAATTAATTCCATTCGGAGCTAAAAATGCAGCTTGACATTTGGTGCCTGGGCTGTTAACCAGGGCCTCCTCATCACAGTTCTGTGTTTCCCTGTGTGCTAATGAACTGCCCTGGGATCACACGGCAAAAGGATTAAGGAACAATTGGGATTTCACAGATCAGTGAGCGATGGCAGCTGGGATCTGACACAGGGGACATCTGAGCTTGGGGACAGGGGGGATTCTGCCCCTCTGCCCCATTCAGGTGAGACCTCACCTGCAGAGCTGCTCCAGCCCTGGGGCCCAGCACAGGAAGGACCTGGAGCTGCTGGAGCCAGGCCAGAGGAGGCCACAGAGATGCTCCAAGGGCTGGAGCCCCTCTGCTCTGGAGCCAGGCTGGGAGAGCTGGGGGTGTTCACCTGGAGAAGAGAAGGCTCCAGGGAGACCTCAGAGCCCCTTCCAGGGCGACCTCAGAGCCCCTTCCAGGGCCTAAAGGGGCTCCAGGAGAGCTGGAGAGGGACTTGGGACAAGGGATGGAGAGACAGGACAAGGGGGAATGGCTTCCCACTGGCAGAGGGCAGGGTTAGATGGGATATTGGGAAGGAATGCATATCTGTGAAAAATCCCAAAGGGCATAGGGATAGATTCTGAGGGATGCCTGGGAGTACAGCTGGACCATGCTGAGCTTTGCCCCAGGAAAAGAAGTTGAATGGGGAAGACAATTCCCAGGAAAATCGTTTGTCTGAAGAGCCAGGGCCCAACACTTCTCAGTCTGGGAAAATTATCCTTGTTCCTGGATGGAACAGGAAACATCCCAATTAAAATGCAATATACTTGTCAAGTAGAATAAAGGCAATGACTTTAAACTAAAAAGAATAGATTTAGATGAGATATTGGGAAGGAATTGTTCCCTGCGAGGGTGGGGAGGCCCTGGCACAGGGTGCCCAGAGAAGCTGTGGCTGCCTCTGGATCCCTGGCAGTGTCCAAGGCCAGGTTGGACATTGGGGCTTGGAGCAGCCTGGGCTAGTGGAAGGTGTCCCTGCCCATGGCAGGAGGTGAGACTGGATGAGCTTTAAGGTCCTTCCCACCTAAATTATCTGGAGATTCCATGGATTCTGCTGTCAGTGGAAGCACTGCCAGCTCTTTCTGACTTCTCCCAGTTATGACCCCAGGATTCCCAGGTATTTCAGCACGAGGAGAAGGATGGGATTTACAAGAAGGAGCAGAGCAGATCCATCAGCACCTGGATGTCTCTCTGGTGCTCCAGGCACCTGAAGTTACACAGCTACCGGAGCTGAGGCGGGCTCTGAGCTGAACACAATTATCCACAGGCTGGAAGTTTCAGGGACTGAAACTTTTCCACATTGCTGCTGCCTGAATTCTCCAAATGCTTTCAGCAGAGAAGGTAGTAAAAGAGAATTTTTTGAACATGTCAAAACACCTCATTTTCACATTTTCTAGAAGGAAATATTTTGGTTTGGAAATGAGAAAAGGCTCCGTGTCGATATTCCCTGTGTGACAGCGCTCAGACTCCTTTCTCTCTAAATGACAGGGTTTTGTTGTTTCAAATTGACAGAGATTTTCCCTGTTAGCGAACCTTTTATTTTAAAGACCCTGAATAAAACAGGCAAAATATTCTCTCATTGTTTGAATGAAAGAATTTGAGTGAGCCCAGAATATTCCAGTACTTTTCCTTCACTGAGTTCTCTTGGTTTGCATCATCAGAAGCAGTTTCCTTGTTCTGCCACTCCTCTCCACTAGCACTTCCCAATGTCACCTCAGCATCCCCTCAGGAAGGGGAATAATCTGGGAAGGTGATTCCTTAGGACCATTTATAATGTGTTTTTTTGGGAGAGGGACACGGGGGAACACGGGACTGCCCCACCTCTGGCTCTGTGCAGAAGCCAAATCGCAGCTCCTTTGCTGTGAGCGTAGTGAGGAGTAGCTGCAGGCAGCGGGGAGAAGGTGTTAATCACTGGGAAAAACAGAGCTGTAAATCCCTCTAACATCCTTTCAGTCTTATCCCTTTTCTCCTCTCAGGTAAGTCCTCTCCCCTGCAGTTCCATCTCCCCAGGCTCTGTCCTGACCTCCCAGATGTTGCTGTCTCTGCTCTGGCCTTGTTTATCTCTGGGTTTCTTGGTTTTACACAGGTAATTGTCCAAGCTGTCACTTTTCAGGCTGAGCGCTTGGGCACAGTTTGTTCTGCTCCGAGATCCAGCATTTTCCCTTTGGCTCCTCAGCAGGGCTGTCTCAGCCCCTTCTGGCACCTCCTGCCAGCCCCTCTGCTGCTCGATCCCAGCAGGAACAGAGCTGGGGCTGGAGCCAGCAAGGACTAAAACTCTCCCTGACAACCTGTGGCGAGAATCACCTGACTGCAGGTGGGCAGAGCTTTGGCTTCAGCTCCACACACCCTCCCCAACACTTTCCTCCAAATGTTCTCAGCTGAGATCGCAGCTCTGTGATGCCTCTACAGAGCAGAGAAACTGAGAAACGCCTCAGAAAAGGGGTCAAATCTCAGAAGGTTTGGGGCACAATGCATCAAACCCAGCACTGGGAGCTGTACAGAGATGTCAAAGCCAAAACTGGAGCATCCCACTCAGCTGATTCTGACTTGTGCTGAGAGCTCCCAGCTCAGCTCCCTCGGAACTCTCTCCTCACTCAGGGCTGGTCTCCATCTGACCGAGGCTTCTGGTGCTCATTTCCCACATTATTTGTGAGCGTGTCACCACCAAATGCCGTAGCTGAAGGCTGAGTTCCCAGCATGTCAGCACCTCCCGACTCCTCCAGCGGGAGGTGTGAGCCAAGGGCGGATCACGTGGCCCAAACTCTGGGGCTTGCCACTCGGAGGAGAAGAATGGTAGGTGAGTGCTAAAAGTGCTGGTTTCTCACCCATACGGAGGAGTTGGCAGGAGGACTCCAACTGCTGCATCCTGCCCACCTACACGAGCCCAGCCTGACAAAGACGGGATGATTCCATTGAAGGACCGTCACGTTATCCCCGGATTCCTGCAGGGGCTGAAACCGCAGTGCTGGGAAAGCTTTGTGAGTTCAGAACCCGCCTCACCTTGTCCCCAAAATCCCAGATTCACCAGGTTTTATCTCCTGGGTTTGGATCTTTTCCAGCTCATCTTTACAGAAACTTTTGCCTCCAGATTTGAGTGACACTCAAGTCCTGAGCTGTCCCTCTGCTCATGCAGGAATTCAGTTCAGCTCTGAATGCCTTTTCTTCTTTATCCAGGGTTCCTGCTCTCCTATTCTTCCTGGCATTCCAGAGCTGCTTCTTCCTGGCTCTGTCAGTCAGGACTGAGTGAAAGGAGAAGTTTTTAATGTGCTTTCCAGTCAATTGCTTTTACGAGCTGAATGTGGTGGAAGTGCTGCCTGTGAAGTTGTGAACTCGGTGGCTGTGCCCAGCACATCCCGGCTTTCCTGTGCCCAGGGAATTAGGGAACACTCTCCTCATTCATCAGAAAGCACAGAGAAGTTCACAGGCCAATGATTAAGTGCATTCCAGTGCTCAGAATTTAATTTCTTCTTGGCTTTCTCCTTGAATGAGACAGCACCTTGCTGCCGCACAGAGCCCGGCTCAGTCTGAGCTCAGTCTGGCTGCCTGGCCAGGCTGAGCAGCCCTCAAGCCACAATCCCGTGGCTGTTATCCAGGGAAAACCTATCTCTTCAGCCTATGCTCTAATACCAGCCATGCTGGATGTTAGGAAGGGTTGGACAAGGCTTGGAGCAGCCTGGGACAGTGGAAGGTGTCCCTGCCCATGGCAGGGGGTGGCGCTGGCTGGGCTTTAAGGTCTCTTCCCACCCCAACCATTCCATGATCCTATGACCCTCATAATCTCTTATTTCAGATCTAAAAATGTGAGGTCACTTGGTTTTTTCAGGCTGAAGAAGAGGAAACTGAGGGGAGACTCCTTGGGGTCTTCAACATCCTCCCAAGGGCAGCTCCGATCTCTGCTCCCTGGGACAGGGACAGGAGCCAGGCAACGGCTGGAGCTGGGCCAGAGCAGGCTCAGAATGGAGATCAGGGAAAGGTTCTTCCCCCACAGGGTGCTGGGCACTGCCCAGGCTCCCCAGGGAATGGGCACGGCCCCGAGGCTGCCAGAGCTCCAGGAGCGTTTGGACAGGGCTGCCAGGGATGCCCAGGGTGGGATGGTTGGGGTGTCTGTGCAGGGCCAGGAGCTGGGCTGGATGATCCTTGGGGGTCCCTTCCAGCTCAGGACATTCCATGTTTCTCTGAAATGCACCACTTTATGCCTTTTCCCTGGTTACTAATTGGAAGTGGCCGATTATTTGTCAGAAAAACCTATTGGCTTCGTTCAGCCCTTGTCCTGTGGGTGAATAACTCCCCAGCAGAGAGCAGCGAGCTCTTGCACAGCCACCACCCCTGAGCTGAGGACCCAGGCCTGGACTTGTCTGAAGATGAAATTGGAGGGCACTGAAGGCTGTCAGAGATGGGAGTACTCAAATTTCCTGTTGGCTCTGCCGTGCTTGGAGTGGTGAAAAGCCCAGGGAGAGTGAGACACTGCCTCAGAGGTGAAGGGGAAAAGCAGGGAAAAGCAGAGATGGGGAAAAGCAGCTTCCATGGGCGTTTTTTTCCCTGCTTGCTGTTTATTTCCAGTGGATTCCCAGACCCCTCGGCACCATCCTTGCTCTGGGAGACTTTCACGCAGCACTAATTTCTGCCCAACCTGACGGTGGTTTACCAGAAGAGGTTTCCTTTCATTCTCAGTGATGGAGCTCAATAATTGTTCAGCCTTAAAGGGTTTCTCCTCACTCAGGTCTTGCTCCCCAAAGGGCTCCCACTGCCCATCCCATCCTGCTCATTCCCCTTCAATCCCATTGATGTCCCTGTTGGAATTGATCCCTCTGCCATTTTCCCAGCAGGGCACTGACTCCTCACTCTCCCCCAGGGATGTTAGGAAGTTATTTCTCTCTCTGATGCTTCCTCATTTGTCTGTTAGACCCTTCTGCCCAAACCCATTCTTATGGAAAATTCCATCTCTCATTGCAATGCTGGGAATCAAAGGAGAATCAAATCCCAGCTAGGGCTGTGCTGGGCAATCTGAAAATTGCCCAGGAAATGCTTCTGAGCTCTGCAGAACCTGTGATTTCAGTGCTGTACATTAAATAACCTTTTCAATGCCAGGGGTTTTCAGGACTTCTGATTTTTATATAACAGCCAGCTTGGTGTTTTCCCTGGAATTTGGGGCAATAACTCTGTGTTGGGTTTGACTGCAGCTATTATTTCCACAGTTTTATGCTGAGAGGGGAGGCATTCAAGGAGCTGGAGAAGTTCCCTGGAAGCTGCTTCCCCTCCTGGGAGCTTCCCCCAAGCCATTGTCCTACTTGTATTTTGTCACTCTCCCCAAACAGCCCACCCCATGTCCCCTCTCACGTGAGTGTGAGCACCTGGGCAGGGTCACAGATTCCTTTCTCATAAAATTCTTGGGAATTCTGGGTCCAGTTGGGAAGTTTAGTAGCAACATCTGGAGGTGATAATGGTTCTGCTCCCAACCCACACAGAGCTCCACATCCAAGCCCAGCTGTCTGCAGGAAGTCTCAGAGAAACAAGATTTTTCCTAGAATGGATCAATTCACTCATTTTTGAGGAAGCTGGACTTGGATCTTGAAGGTCTTTTCCAGCCTTGGTGATTCCATGGTTCTACAAAACCCACATTTCATACCTGATCCTGCTCCATTTACAAAATTAAGAGATCAAAATGCATTTTCTGAGCCCAGAGTTATCAGGGTTTGTGCTTTTAGCAGGTGAGTGGTGCAAAATGCTAAAGCTTAGGCAAAGCTCTTAAAGCCAGGGCTGAGTTCAGGGGAGTTGTTGCACATTGTGGGCTCAAAGTACATGTGCCAGTGGTTGATCTGGTTCAGCTGATGTGGGATAAATTCCTTGGAGCTGTGCAGCCTGTTAGGAGACTTGAATATTTCAGCTCTGAAGGTCTGATTAGCCCATGGGAAGATTTCACTGGGAAGCACCCCCAGGAGCTGCAGGCAAGACATGCCGGGTGGCTCCTTGCTCCCTGTCAAGCTGCATCCCCACTCCGTGCCAGGGTTTGTGGTGGGATCCGATCCCATTCCGGATTGCTTGAGGTGGAAACTCGTCCCTATGTGAGGGACTAGCACAAATCCCAGTGGCCACACTGGGGGAACTGAAACCTCTGCCTCGGTCCTGGCCCTGGGCTGAGACTCAACTCTGCTCTTTCAGGCCAGTGTGGAAAATTCCCACACCCTGGACCAAGGGAGCTGTTCTGGGAGCAGCCCTTCAGCAGGTGCCTTTCCTAGAGGAAGGACTCCATCCCTGTGCTCTCATGGCTCAGTTTGGATTGGGAATCCCAACCTGTCTGAGCCACAATGTTGTGTCTGGGTTTAGCAGTTCCTCTCCTGTGGATCAGTTTGAAGCACTTTGTCTGTCACACCTGAGGAGAACATTCCCTGCTGCATCTCCATATTATGGAATTCCAGAATGATTCAGGGTGGAGGGAGCACAGTGGGTCACTGGTGCCACCTCCCTGCTCCAGCAGGGCCATCCCAGAGCACAGGGCACAGCAGTGCGTGCACACAGCTCTGCAATAGCCCCAGGGAGGAGACTCCACAGCCTCTCTGCACAGCCTGCTCAGGGCTGGGCACTGCCCAGGGCAGAGGTTCTGCCTCCTGCCCAGGGGCAATTGCTGGGCTCGGTCCCTGCCCGTTGCTCTGGGGCCACTGCTGGGCCCCCGCAGCAGAGCCCGGGCCCTGCTCGGAGCCCTCCCTGCACACAGGGACAGCCAGGGCTGAGGGCCCCTCTCGGCTGGGGCTCCTCTCGAGGCTGAGCAGCCCCGGCTCCCTCAGCCTTTCCTGGGCACGGAGATGCTCCAGGCCCTTCCTCGGCTCCGCAGCCTCCGCCGGCCCCGCTCCAGGAGCTCCCTGGCCCCACTCTGCTGAGGATCCAGAGCTGGACACAGCACTCCAGAGGTGCCTCCAGGGCTGGGCAGAGGAGTTGGATCCCTCCCTGACCTGCTGGGAATGCTCTTCCTCATCCTCTCCGGGATATCGCAGGATCTCCCGCCTCTGCTACCCTGCCCATCCCCACAGGCTCCTCCTCTGGTTCCCATCCCTCTCTCCCTGGAGCATCCCCTGCTGAGATTCCATGTCACACTGAGCCTGGCACCCAGCCCTCACACCTTTCCAGGAGATTTTCCCCATTCTTGATCCCCAGCTGGAACAGTCTGCAGGTGGCAATAGCGGAGGACTGGGAAGGTGGAATGATCCCAGCGGAGGTCTCACCATTCCAGGCTTTTCATGTCTTGGCTGTTTCTCCAGCACTGAAAGCTCTGTGACAGGGAATGTGCCCTGGATAAACTTCTGGGAAATCAGGCTCTGAAATATGTGCAGGAAAATGGACACGTTAATAAATTTTATTTGAGCTTTCAATTTCCTGAGCAGGAAAGGGATCATGAATATTAATAATGTGAGGGCAGCAGATGAAGAGAGAGTCTGAGGGTGCCCATGGGAAGCCAAAGGCTATATCCTGGTGTAGGCAGGGAGAAGGAGGCCAGTGCTGCCATCCTGGATTTCCCATCATCTCCCCCACCCTGGAGGGGCAGGAATTTGATCCTGAGCTCCTTCACATTGTGGAATCCCTCCCAGTGTGATTTGCCATTGCTGGAAGTGGATCCAGGGGTGGTTATTTTATCCCTGTGCTGCTGGTGAGATGTACCAACATTCCCATTATTTTCCTGGCAACCAGGGCCAGGCTGTGCCCGTCCCCCCAGGCCATCCCATCCAGCTTCCACCAATGCTGCTGGAAAAGTTCATCTCCTGGAGCATCCCTGTTCACATCAACTAATCCCATGAAAATGAAAATGAAAATGAAAATGAACATCAGCAGTGCCAAAGCTGCCTCAGTGAGATCTCAGCAGCTCCTGGTGCAGGTGACCTGGGCCTCCAGGAGGAAAAGCCTCAGCTTTCCGTAATGCTGTGGGACATCACCCCGAGGTGCTGTGGGACAAGTGACAGCCCTTCCATCACCTCCCAGCCACCACTCACTCCATGTTTTCCTTCTTCTGCTCCATCTCTGCTGATTCCATCCCTGCTGCTGCTGCAGGAGTTGGTTCATTGCCAGACCTACTTTTGGTCTGGCAAATTTCTACAATTTTCCTTGGGTTATTTGTCAGCCTGGGAGCTCCTGCTACCTGAGAACCATCCTTAGAGCCAGATCCTGCATCTTTATTCCTCACACTTAACCTCAGCTCCCTTCTTTGTGTTCGATAGTGGAGTATTAATGATAACAGAGTATCACTGATGTTTATTAGGGTTAAATATTGCTTTTTATCCCCCAGCTTTAGGACAAGCATTTGCAGAGTTCAGGTTTCTAAGAGGGGTTTATCCTGTGCCTGACATTTAAACAAAAAGTAGTGGCTGAAGTGGCCAAATTTTCTCACTCTCAAATGTCAAAAAATATTTTGAAATAATGTCAAACCTTCCTTTTATTCCTCAGAGTGACCAAGGGCTCCCCAAAGACTTAATTCTGATGTTTTAGTTGGGAACATTATTTCCCTGTGTTGTTCTTTTGTTGTCTTTTTCCCCTAAGAACCCTCAAATTTACAAAATTATACTTTTATACTTTTTCTTTGCTCCTGGTAGCATTTTATGTTAAATTTCCTGGAGAAGTGCAAACAAACAAACAAAACCTCGTGTAAATAATGAAGGCAAACCTTATTAACCTACATAGAGAGCAGCAGCCAGCTCAGGGATAAAACAACTGCCCTACTTTAGGTGGGAAATCAGGAATAAACATTAAACCTGCTAAAAACCAAGTGGGTTTTTACATATGCAAAGGTGGTGGTGAGAGGGAGAGCTGGGGAATAAATCAAGGAGCAGCTTATGGATGGATAAAGGGGTCAAACAGGGATTCGGCCACTGGAATTTGGAGTTGAGGTGTTTTGGGAGAGTTGTCCCCAGCTCCAAGTGTCGCCTTGAGCCCCTGCAGGACTACGGAGCCCAGGGAGCCTGGGACACCCGTTTTGGAAGAAAAGGCCATTTTCTTGGAAATGGATTAGCTTTACCAAACTCCTGTGTGTTTGCGCCGAAAGGTGTTGTTCCCAGCAGGATCCTCAGGAAGGGCAGGGAACACAAACTTTTCCCAGCTCCCTGGCCAATGCAGGGATCGTGATGATCCCAGAGACTGCAGTAAGTGCTGAAATATCATGGAATCATGGAATGGTTTGGGTTGGAAGAGACCTTAAAGCTCACCCAGCCCCACCCCTGCTATAGGCAGGGACACCTTCCACTATTCCAGGCTGCTCCAAGCCCCAATGTCCAACCTGGCCTTGGACACTGCCAGGGATCCAGGGGCAGCCACAGCTTCTCTGGGCACCCTGTGCCAGGGCCTCCCCACCCTCGCAGGGAACAATTCCTTCCCAATATCCCATCCAGCCCTGCCCTCTGCCAAGTGGGAAGCCATTCCCTGTGTCCTGTCCCTCCATCCCTTGTCCCAAGTCCCTCTCCAGCTCTCCCGGAGCCCCTTTAGGCCCTGGGAGGGGCTCTGAGGTCTCCCTGGAGCCTTCTCTTCTCCAGGTGAACACCCCCAGCTCTCCTAGCATGTCCATTTCCACACCATTCTCTAGAAACCTTTCAGAGAGCCCAAATCTCCATGAAATTCCCTTAGACAGGAATTCCCAGCCCCATTCCCTGTTTGCAGACACTCCACAGGGGCTGGGCTGGAGCTTGTGCTTCCCAGAGCAAGATTATCCAAATCACAGCATTCCCAAGGAAAGCAGAAATTGTTACAAACGGCAGCAGCTGCATCAATCTCCGAGGCCCCAAATGTCTCTCCTACTGTGGATATTTCCCATCAAACTTCCCAGAAAATGCCCTTTTCCCAGATGGATACCACCCCACCCCTCTCCAATGAATATCCTCAGTGGAGGAAGCCGAGTGAATTCTCATTATCATTTTCTTGCCTTTTTTTTTTGCCTTCCCATGGCTATTTTGTCAAACCCCTCCCCCCCCATGAACAGAATTTTAGGATGGAGCTCTTCCACGAAGGCTCTTTGATCCATATTAATAGCAGATTCCTGGCTTATCTCTGAGCACCACTCACACATGCAGCTCACTCGAGCTGTTGTTTTTTTTAAATGTTTAACATATAAAAGTTTAATCACAAAGTTGCCCATTGTTTGTTTCTTATGAAAAGCATTATTATTGCTCAAGAAACTCCTCCGGAGGTTTTCCATGCCTGCGTTGTGCTGGATCTGTGCTGAATTCAGATGGAGCGTTCTGGGATGCAGCCGTGGTGCTGGTCCTCAGGGTTTCCCAAGGTTAAAGATTGGGTGGAAAACCATAGATGGGACAACCCAACCCAGCTGTGTTCATCTTCTGGGAGCATTTGGGGAGATACTGGGAGGAAATGTCCCAAGTTCAACCGGGGAAATGCAGGTCCTGCACCCGAGGAGGAACAACCAGTACAGGCTGGGGGGGACCTGCTGGAGCAGCTCTGTGGAGAAGGACCTGGGGGACAACGAGGTGTCCCTGAGCCAGGAGAGTGACCTGGGGACAAGGAGTCAATGGGATCCTGGGGACCATCAGGAAGAGCATTCCCAGCAGGTCAGGGAGGGATCCAACTCCTCTGCCCAGCCCTGGAGGCACCTCTGGAGTGCTGTGTCCAGCTCTGGATCCTCAGCAGAGTGGGGCCAGGGAGCTCCTGGAGCGGGGCCGGCGGAGGCTGCGGAGCCGAGGAAGGGCCTGGAGCATCTCCGTGCCCAGGAAAGGCTGAGGGAGCCGGGGCTGCTCAGCCTCGAGAGGAGCCCCAGCCGAGAGGGGCCCTCAGCCCTGGCTGTCCCTGTGTGCAGGGAGGGCTCCGAGCAGGGCCCGGGCTCTGCTGCGGGGGCCCAGCAGTGGCCCCAGAGCAACGGGCAGGGACCGAGCCCAGCAATTGCCCCTGGGCAGGAGGCAGAACCTCTGCCCTGGGCAGTGCCCAGCCCTGAGCAGGCTGTGCAGAGAGGCTGTGGAGTCTCCTCCCTGGGGCTATTGCAGAGCTGTGTGCACGCACTGCTGTGCCCTGTGCTCTGGGATGGCCCTGCTGGAGCAGGGAGGTGGCACCAGTGACCCACTGTGCTCCCTCCACCCTGACCCCTCCTGGGATTCCATAATATTTGCTTCTTGATAGTTCTGACTGGGATGTGGGACTAAACAAAGCTCTTCTGAAGCCAAAGTGGGCGTTAAGTCCCCTTATGGGGCCTGAAGAACAGATCATCCACGAGATAAGCCCTTGGAGTGGCTGGGAAGGAGGCGATACGAGCAGGAGGAGTCTACTGGCAGGCACTTTGTGCTTAGGTTGTGCCTGGAGCCGGTGCCGGCTCAGGCGGTGCCGCTGCTCAGGAATATTCACTGCCTTCGCAGAGAGTCACCGTTCCCAGGCTTTTACATATGCAGAACCTGTTCTGGTATTTCCAGGGAAATACAGCAGCCTGCTGGCTGCTGCCTGAACTGCTGCGCTGGCCCGAGGGCAGGTGGAAGCGGCAGCCGGAGGAGGAGGATGCAAGGAGCACCAGGGGAGTCACAGCGAGCGGTGCAGGATCCGCCGGGATCAGAGAAACGCAGGAAAAGGATGTATCCCGTATCCAAGGTCGTGCTTGATGTGGAGAAGGGAATTATGGCTACAGTAGAGGGAAACCAGATTACAGAGGGTGTCCAGAACCCCTCTGAAGGGCTCCCAGGGTGTGCCTGGCTCTGTGGGACCGCATCCTCCTCAGATGCCTAAAATAAGCTGCACTTCCAGAGGAAGGGATGGTTCCCGAGGATTCCTGACAGGAGCAAAGAGCCTTCACCTCCTCTTACCCAGCCCGGATGTGATGGACATCCATTCTCAAACGCAGGCAGGCCTGTCCTGATGCTCCCCAGGGATCCAAAGGCAGAAGATTATTCATGCTGCACTTGTTGAGATGCTCAGTGGTCCAGGATGAAAGGAACCAGCTGAGGGTCAAAACAGAGAAAATGCAGAGCAGGGGAGGCTCCTGCAGCAGCCCTGACACTTCTCCATGTCTGCCTGGAGCAGTGCTGGGCTGGAGAGACACCAAATGCTCTGGATCTTGTTACAAAGAGCTCCACCCATGCTCCAAGGGTGGTTACAGTGCCCGTGGAGGGTCTGGCTAAACCTTCCAGTTGCCTGGAGAAGTGCTGGCCCCATGGAGAGGGACGAGGACACACGAGGACAGACTGAGGATGGCTGTGTCTGGCAAAAAGCGGGAGGATAAGAGGGGTCTGAGAGCCACCTGTACTTGGCAAGGAGTTTAAAAGGTGTTGCAGCCAATTTCTGTGGCAGCAGGGCAAGGGAGAATTGCCACAGCTTGCAGTGAGGGAGGCTCAGGTTGGGGAAGTGGGAAAAGGTTCTCCTGGGATGGTGGGGAAAGTCTTGGAACAACTAAATTGACCAAGATTTCCCAAGCTGGGCTTTGATGATCCTTTTGGGTCTCTTCCAGCTCAGGATCTTCCGGGATTGCAGATCCAGAAGCAGAGACCTGGTCTAGTGTTGGTAACAAACCTTCAGGAGTCCCTTCCAGCACAGACTTTAGGGGCAAAGTGGTCCTGGAGTGGCTCCTGAGGGTAAGAGGTTTGTTGTGAGGAAAGGAGGTGTCGAGGATACAAAACATCATTGGAGGAGTGTGGGTGTTTCATTTTTCCTCCCAGCCCTGGCATTAATTCCGACACTGCTCCTCCACTGGCCTGGGGAAGGAAGGTCGGTGAGGAAGGTTCCCAGCAGCTCTGGTTCTGCAGAACATCCTGGGACAGAAGAAGGATGAACAACCTGCGGAGCAAATCTCATTTTTGGTGCTGCTGCCAACCCAGTGCCTAAACCTAGTCTGTAGGATGCTCTGCTGGGCCACAAACCCCTGGTCTGAGGGATGTTCACATCCTGGTTTCTTCTCCTTTCTTCCCACTGTGCACAGGCTGGAATTCTCCCAGGAACTGGGCTGTTCCTTCTGTCCAGGGGCCTCATTTTATCTCTGCCTGCAGCAGCCAGCCCATGACCCCCAGCCCCTCCTCGCTGGTCCCCCAGCCACTGGCACCTAAAGGAATGTGACCTGCGGACAATAAAACCAGCTGAGTTAAACTGGCGTTGACAGACGTGCTCTGAGATCTTAAATTGTCATTTACAAACATGCTCTGAGATCTTAGCAGAGAGGGGGGAAGACCGAGTTTTAGTAAGAAGGCAGAAAATACAAATAATTAAGCAGCAATCAGCTGTTTGTTGTTGGGTGGTGCTCCCTCGCTGCCAAAGCCCAGAGTGGGACTTTACAGAGTGCTCAGCCCCCTGATCCCAGCATTCCCAGCATCCCTGCCATGAAATAGCCTTCATGAAAATGCCCTTTCAAACGGAACGTGCAAATTGTCCCAAGAGTTTGAGAGGAGCCTGGTCAAAGGCAGAGCTCCACAGCGGGAGATGCATCACAGAATTCCTGCCCAGTCAGTGCCCTCCTCCCCAGCTGCTCCCTCTCCTTGTGCCCTCCCAGGAGCAGAGTCTCTGGCAGACCCCAGCCTTTCCCCCCAGGGATCGTCTGTGCCAGGCTCATGTGATTCCCATGGATGTGACCCCTTCCGTCCCCACGCTGTTCGTGTGCTGGGCTGAAGAGCAGGCTCAGGAGGGTCTTTCTGTCAGGTATCTCTGACCTTTCCCGTGGCCTGAGCTCTCAGACATTAAAAACAAAGAGTCCTTTGCTAATGAGCTGGTCCTGGGCTGGAAGAACAACTCAGCCCTGCTCCTCCTGGCTCCCCTCCCTCACCCCCAGCAGTGTCCATCAGGAAGGTGCCAGGAGCTGGGGTTGGTGCAGATCCCGTCCCTGCAGAGATGGGATACGGGGTCGGTAAAGGGTTGGAAGCTTCAGCAGACCCCTTGGAAAGTATTTTTTTTCTCTATTCAGTGGCAGCTCTTGGCCCTCCCCAAGCAGAGTGGCTGAGATGTGGAGGCCCCTCCACGTTCTCTGAGGCTCAGGAGGCAGGAGGAGGCACTGCCTGCAATGTTCACCTTGAGGAAGGACTCCAGCACCTTCCTTGGGGCTCTTGGGGGGGATTTTCCCCTGCTGTAAACAACCTCAGCCCTTGCAGAAGTGAAGAGAAGCACCAGCGACCTTCGAGGAGGCTGAAAGTCATTTCTGAAGCAGGATGAGTCACTCTGTGTTTTGTGGCTTCCCAGACTCCTTGTGTTGTGTGTCCAAGTCAATCTCCAGGCCAGCAGTGTGGGCACATGTCCTGATGTCCTTCCCAGGCCTGGAGTAAACAATGGCCATTCAGCCACCGAGTCCCCCAAGACTTCCCAAATGGAGAAATCAAGTAAGGAAATCCCGGAGTGGAGCAGCTGTCAGACAAAGCCCCGTGGTGGCTGCACCGTAATTCCAATGTCAAGGAGGGCAAGAATGGAATGGGATGGGGAGAGGATCTGGAAGCACTGCACAACCTGGGCATTTCCCGACACCCCCAGCTCCACCACAGAGCCCTGTGTTTCAGACACTGCTTTGAAGAATCCTTTAAAAATCTATGGGTTTAAAAATCCTTTAAAGAGATTTTAAAATCCTTTAAAAATCACCAAAGGTGACAGCATGGTGTGGGACCAGGAGGACGATGAATCATGGAATATCCTGAGCTGGAAGGGATCCACCAGGACCATCCAGTCCAGCACCCTGCCCTGCACAGACACCCCAACAATCCCACTCCGTGCACCCCTGGGAGCGGTGTCCCCATGCTCCTGGAGCTCTGGAACTGGGGCTGTTCTTGTTTCCCCTCCCAGCCCAGGTGTGTGTGACCCACCCAGCCTGTCCAGCCCAGGGAGTGAGGAGGAGGAGATGGACCTGTGGCTGATGTGTAGGGACACATCCCAAGCTGGTGACAGAGGTTTCAGGAGGAGGGGACCCTCAGTCCCCAGCGAGGAATGAGTGTGGCCCGTGGGACCACCCCAGCCCCTCACCCTGAGGGTCAGTCCCTGCTTGGGGTGGGTCCCCTCCCTCTCCACACAGACCCCAAGCAAAGCTGTGACCAGAGAAGGGGAACCTCCAGCCCTTCTCCTTGTGGGGGAGGAAAGAAACCATATTCTGCTCTCTTTTCCAGCTGCTGGGAGCCAAGTATACCTCCCTCCTCCTCCTCACTGTCAACACCTTGGAAATGCCTCGGTTCCAGGCAGTGCTGGGATGCCTTTTTTATCTGTCACTTGCTCTTCTAAGTTGATCTCTCTCAAATCACTTAGTTTTCTTGGCTCCCCACTGCTGAAGACAAAACTCAGGGATGCTGGAAACAAGGGCAGCCAAGGTGCTCCGAGGGTTTCTCTGTGGCACAGGGGTCCCACAGGGACATTCCTCCTGTAAAGGCAGAGAGGTCAGAAAATGGCACAAAGTGAGAACTGCTGAGTCCCCAGGGACAGGGCTCATGCTGGGGGCGGTTCAGGTGCCACATCCTCTGTCCCAGTCCTTCTTTTCCTTTAAGGAACATCTGCCCCCGTGACAAAAAACATGGATAACTGACAACTTGCTCCCCAGAGATCATCCAGTGCTCTGGAATCTTGAAGATCTGAGGATGGCTGAATCCAAATTTTTCAAGCCAAGCCCCTCTCACAAATTCAACATCAGCTCTTTACTCCAATGCTAAAATCCCAATAATCTGCCCTTGGAATTCTTGTTCCTGAACAATCCCGAGCCAAGACCTTGGAGGCAGTGTAGGGAAAAGCCCTCAGTTGTCTGGAAATGACCCTTCTGCTCCTTCCAGCCTTTTTTTCCCCTTCCCATTGCTTCTGCTGCTGGGTGAATCCATTTTATTAACAGCTCTTCATAAAGCCTGGCAGTGTTTGAAAGACTGCAACGTTTGCCTTGGAATATCAATCAGCAGCCGCCTTTCCAGCCTAGGGAAGGTTTGAAGGAAGAAAGAGGGGAGCTCTGAGGATCAGTGATCAATGCCAGCCCCACGGGGAGCCCGAGTTTAGGAGATTTGTTAGTGAAATATTAACTCAGTTCCTGCCCAAAGTGGGCTGAGCAGGAGCTGTGCTGGAGGATTGAGGAGCCTCCAGCCACGTGTCCTTCAGCACCGGGAGCATCCTCGGAGCATCCCCTCCATCCCACCCCAATGCCATCAGCTGCATCCGTGGCCAGGAGAGAAACTTCCAGGTCTCTTCTTCCAACAGAACTTTTTTTTTTTTTCCCTCCAGGTGAAATGTTAAAATCATGGAATGTCCTGAGTGGGAAAGGACCCCCAGGGATTATCCAGTGCAGCTCCTGGCCCTGCTCAGACACCCCAACCATCCCAGCCTGGGCATCCCTGGCAGCGCTGTCCAAACGCTCCTGGAGCTCTGGCAGCCTCGGGGCCCATGCCCATTCCCTGGGGAGCCTGGGCAGTGCCCAGCACCCTCCTGGGGAAGAACCTTTCCCGGATCTCCATTCTGAGCCTGCCCTGGCCCAGCTCCAGCCGTTGCCTGGCTCCTGTCCCTGTCCCAGGGAGCAGAGATCGGAGCTGCCCCTGCTGAATTCACCCCTCAGTCTCCTCCTGCCAGAATTCCCTTCCTCCTGCAATGGACAGGAATGGAAGGTCAGGGATATCAATCCAGCCAATGTCCAGCTTGGTTCCAGGCTCTCCTGCTTTGGCTCAGGTCCAGGAGCCTGGCAGGACCCAGGAGGGCACTGCTGGCCAGGCAGGACAGGGGTGGGCAGCACAGAATTGCTTTGGATGCAGTGTGTGTGTGTTTTGCAGAAAACACCATTTCATCAATTTTTTTTCTTTTTTTTCCCACCCAAACACATCGGTTTTGATGAAATATTCATGGGAAAACTGTTTCTCTGGTCCAGGAGCAAACTTTTAATAAGTGAGTGACAGACTACAAGAACACTTTGCCCCATGTTTGGGGCACTGACATCGGACTCCAAGGAAATCCTAATCCTCCAGAAGGGACTGGAGCACAGAGCTCCCACTCCATGGCAAATCCCCTGCACCAGAGCCTTGTTTTTAAGGTTGACTCCCCAGCATTTTTTTGACCTGAGATCCCATCCCAGATCTTGGCAGCTTTCCCAGTTCAGCTTTAGTGGAGACTTTCCAGCAAGACATTTCACTTTTGACAAAAAAAATAAGCAAACAAGCAAAGGGTGGCAAAAAAATATTGTATTTAGCAAATTCCCTGCTCAGCCTCTTGGCTGTCTCCATCCCAACCCAAAATCTGCTTCTGTTCCTGCAAGTAAAGCCTGTTTTGGCTGAATACAGAGCTGCTCCTGGCCATCCTTCCAGATGGATGAACCACAGCCATTGGGAATCTGGTTCTTTGCAGCTGCTGGTGCCTCACAGCTCCTGGGGATTTGGGGTCCCTGCAGAGACCTGAGCTTGGTCCTGGACTGCAGAATCCACTTGGCCAAGGGGGAACAACACCTTGGAGGGGATGGAGAAGGAGCAAACCCCTGCCTGGGGGAAATTCTGGGAAGCAGCAACCAGACTGTCCTGGCTCTCCTCTCTCTGGATCTCATGGACTGCAGGTGCTGCTCTTCTGGGACAAAGGGCTCTGGCAGCAGGAAGGAGCACCAGAAACAGGAGCAGCAGGGGGACAAAGCAGGAGGAAAGCAGGTTCAGGGGGGACCTTCTGGCTCTGCACAATTCCCTGACAGGAGGGGGCAGCCGGGGGGGTCAGGCTCTGCTCCCAGGGAACAGGGACAGGAGGAGAGGAAATGGCCTCCAGGGGAGGGTCAGGTTGAACATCAGGAGGAATTTCTCCATGGAAAGGGTGGTCAGGCCTTGGAAGGGGCTGCCCAGGGAGGTTTGGAGACCCCATCCCTGGAGGTGTCCAAGAAGCAACTGGACATGGCACTCAGTGCTCTGGGCTGGGGACAAGGTGGGGATTGGGCACAGCTTGGACTCAATGGTCTGGGAGGGCTTTTCCAGCCTCGTGGATTCTGGGATTCTGTGATTCTGTAAGTCCTTAAGGAGCTACAAGTACCAGGATGATTTAATCCTCCATGGATGGCTCTCTACATGGGAATTTTACCCGGATATTGTGGAGCCCTTTCCTGACATCCAAAGAGGAAAAACAAAGATACTGAGAGCAATTTGGCGACACCTCAATGCACTGGGTTGGGAAGGGTGAGGAGCCAAAGCGCTGCAATTTAAAATTGCAAAATGCCTCAGGGAGGATCAAGAAATGGAGGGGAAGATAGACATGGAAATATCCAGACAGCTGCACGGAGAACACGGACTGGAAAGCAGAAAATACAGACAGAAGAATCCTCAAACACAGTTAACAAAGGCTGGAACATGACCAGGGCTGGGAAACATTTGGGTTCCAATGCTCAGGGGTGGGCAGAATTCCTCTGGCCTTCCTGCTGCTCTCAACACCTGGAAGGAGAACTTCCACATCTCCTTCTGCCACCTCCTGCTGCTGCTGGCTCACCACAGGTGACAGCACAGTGCTGGCCACCTTTGAATGGCCACTGTGAGGAACTGGACCAGCCTCAATCACACTGATGTTCATCTCTGACCCAGCAAGCACTAGGAGAAGGAATCCATTAGCAGAGTCCAGCCTGAATGTGTTTGGATAAGGAAGGGCAGCAGCAGTGTCCTGCTTCCCCTGCCCTTCCCAGGTCAGTCCTGCTCCTCACCAGGAGCACCCACAGCTCCTGCTCTAGCTGCCCCCGCCCCACCCTGGAGAAAGCAGCCGGATCAGTGCAGGCAAGGAGGTCCCTCCCTGCCCAACACGGTTCCCCCGGATTTTGGAGTGGCTGGACCGCTGTGCTCCCCCTGTTTCCAAGGACAGCCAGCGTGAGGAAACATCAAAGGGGACTTTGCAGTCTGCGCTTCCTCCAACACAGCACCGAGCAGCAACAGCTGGGAGCTGAGTTATTAAATATGCACAACCTCGCAGATCACACGGTAGCACTTAGCTGGCCTCTAATTAAGAGGCAGCTGCTTCCTCATCTAGGGGAAGAAGCCTGCTAGCAGGCACTGGAATTTCCCTGTGTGATGGCTGATTAATGAGGAGCCCTGGAGCTCTTTCCTGACCGGCTTCGAGATGCCAGAGGGACCCTTCAACTCCTCAGCTCCCTCAGAGCTGCTGAGGGGCTCTGCTTGAGACACTCCCAGCCAGGCAGGGGGTTGGGATCTCACTTCAGCTAAGCTGGTGCGGCAAAGGTTAATGCTGGGAACAGGTGGAAGAACTTTTGGAGGTCCATACCAGCTCCAGAGCTGCTTCCTGCACGGAAGAGCTTGGAACGAATAAAAGAAATCTTGGTGCCCGGAATCAGTCCCCCCAGCCATGAGCTCTGCCTCCCCACTGGTTCTTTTCATTAATTAATTACATTTGTATTCACGGAACACACGAGTTTCCCAACAATGGGCCAAGATCCTATCCTGCTGGAGTCGGAGCAAACAAACAAAACGAGATCCTTCCTGCTCCAAAGAGCTCCAAGTCTGCAAAAGAGGTGACTGCAGTCATGGAGTGTGCTGGGATTATCCTGCCCTGAACATTTTTTGGGGAAGTGCTGAGGCATTTCATGGCAGTGGAATGCCAAAGGTACCTTTTGTGTCATTCCCAGGATCCTGGGATACAGAAAGCCCAACTGGCTGTTCAAAGGGATGTTCCTCTGGAGGACATGGGATCTGTGGGCTCAGCTGGGACAGGCAGGGTCAGCACCCCCTTTTCCCTCAGCCAGGTGGGGATGAAACCTTCCAGAAGCTTCCAGGAGCTTCACCCAGAGCCAGCACTCCCTTTTCCCTCAGCCAGGTGGGGAAAGAGGCTTCCAGGAGCTTCCAGGAGCTTGGCTGACCAGAGCACTCCTGTATCCCCCCACAAAGCGGGGAGCAGGTCTGGGACCCTCAGGAGGAGCTGGACATGGATTCTCCTGCTCAGCACCATCTCCACGGATCAGGGGGATCAAAGCCACCCTGCCTCAGACTCAGCAGGATGGAGGGGGAATTCTGAGTGGCTGCACAGCTCCCAGACGAAGCTTTCCCGTAACGAGAGCGGAGTCGTTAGGGATGAACCGGTTGTTTATGCTCCGGGAGAACAGAGCCGATGCTGAGAGGAGATTGGGAGGTGCTTCCCATTCCCTCAATAATGAATCACAGCCTCTCCCTGCCTCCCACTATTTTGCCCCAATTCCCAGCCCCTGCTGAGAACTGGGTGCCCAGTGAAGCCAAATTGCCACTCAGCCTCTTCCACTAGTGACACAATGCCTAAAATCCAGGCGTGGGAGGACATGGATAGGGCTGGGAAAAAAAAACTCCCTCTTGAATCCCATATTTATTTATATATTTAACGTGAAAAATTAAACAGCAAACAAACCTGTATCTCTATCAAAGCCAATGGGATGAAAAGGATTTGCAGTGCCTTTTCTTGCCGTTCTATTTATGCTATTTCAGCAAAATCCAGGGATAAATTCTTCCCAGTGTTTCCCAGAGCCTTCATGGGAAAGCACGGGCACCCAGGTGTGCAGGCAGTGGGCAGGTAAAGCACAGCTTAAGGATTTTGGGAGCAGGGCCCAGCTTGGCAGCACATCCCAGATCCTCTCTGGGAGGTGGAGGGGCCACAGGGATTTTTGCATAATCCATCCCAAGGATCTGATCTCTGGAATCTGCAAATGTTTGTCCAAGGTAAACAAAGAGAAGAGGTTTGCTTGGGATGAAACACAGCGAGGAGCCACCTGGGATGAACTTCAGAGGGAAAACAGGCTGGATCATGGAATGGAGGCTGCTGCAGGGATCAGCTCGAGGAGCAAGGCTGGGATCTCCTCCACTGCATCCAGTCCTGGTGTGAATCCTGTGTGTGATTTCCCTGGTGGGACCAAGGGAGTCCTCTGCCCTGGCATTAAGGGTGTTGCCCACCTGGGCAGGAGCTGTGTGGTGGGAGGTGTCCCGTGTCCCATGTCCCCATTCCCAGGTGTCCCACGTTCCTATTCCCAGGTGTCCAGTGTCCCTATTCCCAGGTGTCCCTAATCCCTGTTCCCAGGTGTCCCATGTCTCTGTTCCCAGGTGTCCTGTGTCCCTGTTCCCAGGTGTCCCTATTCCCTGTTCCCAGGTGTCCCATGTCTCTGTTCCCAGGTGTCCCGTGTCCCTGTTCCCAGGTGTCCTGTGTCCCTGTTCCCAAGTGTCACTATTCCCTGTTCCCAGGTGTCCCATGTCTCTGTTCCCAGGTGTCCTGTGTCCCTGTTCCCAGGTGTCCCTATTCCCTGTTCCCAGGTGTCCCATGTATCTGTTCCCAGGTGTCCCATGTCCCTGTTCCCAGCTCCTCAGCTCTGAGGAACTGGCCAGAGCAGGAAAATGAAGGGATGAGGCTGCCTGGGCAGACAAGGAGGCACTGGGAAGTGAAGCCCTTGGGAAATCAAGTCAGGGAAGAAAGGGAAGGAATGGAGCTGAATTCCCAGATCCAACCAACCTTTCTGACTGGGAACAGTGACCTGACATGCCCTCCTTGCTTTGCACGAGTGAGCAGATGCTCATTTCCTTCTCCACAGGTTCCCTTTTCCCACCAGGTTCGACTCCAAAGCCACTCCTTGCTCTCCCAGCACTGATCCAGGATGCACCTTGACCAGTTTCTCTGTACCCAGAGGCAAAGGAAAAGGAATTTATGAGCAACCTTTTTGTTTTTCTCCTGTGAACTGTTTTCAACACTTAGAAATCATTTGAATATTATGCAAATGGAAGTGACTTGGCTTCTAAATATCCTGAAAAATGCCCATTCCAGCAGTCTGTGCCATATGGAAATTACCTCTGCTGGGATGTTGGGAGATAAATCACCAGGAAGGGGAGGATGGATTGGCCAGCAGTGAACAGCTGATGTAGAGAGGGGAGATTTGTGCTTAATCGTGGGACCTCCCGGACGGATCCTGCTCCAGGGGCAGGACAGGGGATTCCCACTGCAGAAGGGCCCTGCCAGTCCAAAGGCAGGTCCTGGGAAGCTGCTGGTTCCCTTCCAGCACACAGCACAACTTCAGCTCGTCATCCTTGGGGATCCCTCTGGAGCTGCTGAAGGAGCTAATGATGCTGGGAACTAAGTCAGGATCCTCGGGAAACAGGGATGTTGGTGGTGGAGCTGCAGGCTGGAGTCAGGAGCACAGATGGTGATCTTTGGCACCACTGCCGTGTCCATCTGTCCATTATCCATCCATCCATCATCCATCTATCCATCCCTCCATCCATCTATCCATCCTTCTGTCCATCCGTCCATCCATCCTTCATCCATCCATCATCCATCCATCATCCCTCCAGCCATCCTTCCATCCATCCCTCCATCATCCATCCCTCCATCATCCATCCATCCATCCATCCTACATCCATCCACCCTCAGGACCTGGCAGGGTAAAGGAGACCCAGGAGGGAGGATGCAGATATGAATCCATGAGGATTTTGGAAGGGACTGCAGAGGGACTCAGGAGTTCCCATGAGGTTGAATCCAGGCAGGAGCAGGAGGAACAGGGCCCATCCTGGTGCAGCTTTACTAATACAATGGAAAAAAACCTGCTGGAAGGAATCAGATTTTCCTCACATGACAGAGAGAGCAGAGGAGGGTAGGGGAGGCAGAGAAGGATCCCTGTGATCCTTTCTTATGGAAAAGGATGGAGAATCCAGACCATGGGACTTCCCAGAGCAGGCAGAGGGAGTGGGATGGAGCACAGGGAGACTGGGACCACTCATGTGTTTATTCCTGTGAGGGAGAATAAACGCAGTGGTTTAGTCCCTCTGCATTGGAAATAAACATTCCGGGAATAATCTATGGCAGAAGGAATTCACTCTCTCAGCTCTTTAAGGAGGTTTTCCACAAGCCCATAAAATTCCAGTGTCTTAGACATGGTAAAAACTGTTATTTACAGGTGGCATAGAATTATCAGTTCCACCTTCCTCAAAAAGAAGCTTTAAAAGAACAAACACTGATCACAGGTCATAGTCCTGGCTTTTCCTAAATGATCCAGAGGACTCTGGGCTTTGGCAGGTTGGATGTGGAAAAATGGCTCAGTAGAAAGAAGAGAAAGTGGTTTGGAGGCTGGGATACCGCACCAGTGGGTGGCTCAGGAGCTGAGGAGAGGAAGAGAAGGCTGTGGAGCTGCCCCAGCAGGTACTGAGCAGGTTCTATGTGATGGGAAGATCCTTAGGTCTGTCACCATATAGAAATGATGGATGAGAAGTCAAGGAGACTTTGGGAATCAGAAGCTTCAGGAAAATATGTCCATAGGGATGAAATTTTCCCAAATTGCCACGGGAAGAGACATAAATCCAGGTGAGAGGCAGGAGGGTTGGAACTAATGCTTGTTTCAAAAGGAAGAGAGGTTTGAGTGGACAGCCCCTCTTCAGGGGGTACCCAATCCTGGGAAGAATTCCTGGTAAAAGCATCTCATGGCCCCAAAGATTCTTCCCTGTGAGGGTGGGGAGGTCCTGGCACAGGGTGCCCAGAGAAGCTGTGGCCTGGATCCCTGGCAGTGTCCAAGGCCAGGTTGGACATTGGGGCTTGGAGCAGCCTGGGATAGCGGAAGGTGTCCCTGGCCATGGCAGGGGTGGCACTGGATGGGCTGTAAGGTCCCTTCCCACCGAAGCCATTCCATGATTCCATGGACTGGCATCAGTGGGCGAGCCAGGGTGTTCCTTGGCACAATCTCCAGCCTCTGATGTCACTGAGGTGCCAATGCAGTGCCAGGTGCTCTGGCTCTGGGCAGGCTTTTCCCTGGGGCTGGCAGAGCTGTTTGGAGTTAGGAAGAGCTCAGGAAGTGCTGAGGATTTTTGGGTATTTCTGTGCTCATTTGGGAATGAAATTTTTGCCATCCCCTGGAAAAGGAAGTCCCTTTGATGCTGAGGACAACACGGATTCTCTGCCTCATTAAATCCCGGTTCAACCCCCCCC
>VZTA01023094.1:203990-299425 GCA_013398855.1 Mohoua ochrocephala | reverse complement strand
GCAGTAGTGATGACCTCCCCACAGCGATCACAGCTCCCTTCCTCTCCGAACGCCAAGAGGGCAAGAATGCCAGGGGCTGCCCCCTGGATCCCCTTTTTTCCCAATTCCAAATCTCGTGGCATCCCTGCCTTTCACGAGAACCCCAAGCAAAAGAGAGTGGCCATCAGGGCCACCACCTCTGTGGCTGGGGTCTTTTGTCTCTCTTAAGTATCCGACCATCAATGTCCCCTGGCAACATGTATGGGGAAAATTCCTTAAAAGAAAAGGGGAACAAAAGGGGAGCTCCTAAAAGCCCTAACACAAACCATGGATCCAGGAGGGAACTCCCAAACCATGGCTCCAGGCAGGACCTTCCAAACTCTGGCTCTAAGTGGGAACTCCCAAACCCTGGCTCCAGATGAGATCTTCCAAACCATGGATCCAGGTGGGAACTCCCCCTCCTTGGCTCCAGATGGGATCTACCAAACCATGCTCCAGGTGGGAGCTCCCAAACCCTGGCTCCAGGTGGGATTGTTTTGGGACTGGAGCTGTTCAGTGCCTTTGCTTTGTGCTCCCCACTCCTCTCTCAGCTCCAGCTTTGCTTTGCAGAGACCAAGGAGAGCCTGGGAGGGTGGGTTTGTGACCTGGACACCAAGGCCAGTGCAGACTTCGCCTTCGAAGAGAAGATTCCCTCTTTCCTGACCTCCAGCTGTGCTCAATTCTTCTTTCTTCTGACCTTTTCCAAATTCAGCAATTCCCAAATGCCCGAGTGTTTGGTGAGGTTGGCACAACTCCGTCCCTGTGGCTGCCCATGGTGGCCGTGTCCCAGGGCTGGGGAAAACATCACTAAATCCATGAATTGTAGTAGCTGAGGGAAGATCTGCTTCCAAACGTGTATTCTGGAGCTGTGAGGAGCTGCAGGTGTAAAGCTGGAGTGGGAGAACCTGGATGAGGAGCAGCTTCTGCCAGTGTAGAGCAGCCCTCAGGGACTGGGGTGACCGTGCCCCTCACCCAGGGTGTTCCTCCAGTCCTGCACCCGCTCTTCCAGCAGAAAACTGGAAACTGGGGGAAGAGCAAGGAAAGGAGAAATTTATCAGCCCCAATTTATCCTTCAACAGCCTTGGCACATGGAGGCTGCTGGAGAAAAATCCAGGTTTCAGCAGGAAAATCACTGCTGTTGCCTGCTTAGAGATCTCCCTGCTGGCAGCATTGATGCATTGATGGATTCCTGGCAGGGAGGATCCCTCACTGCTGACCACGATGGGACTCTGGATCATTACTGGGATGGAGACTTCCCCACTCTGCCCTAGTATCTGTGCAGACGGGTCCTGCCAGGCTCCTGATCCCTCCGACACCCATGGGCATCCAGAGGGAGCCCCATCCTCCCACTGTTAGGAGGATCACATCTCATCCTCCTTACTCCCCTACTCCCCAACCCTGTTCCCAGAGAAGCTGTGGCTGCCCCTGGATCCCTGGCAGTGTCCAAGGCCAGGCTGGATGGGGTTTGGAGCACCCTGGGATAGTGGAAGGTGTCCCTGCCCATGGCAGGGGCTGGGAATGGTCCCTGTAAGGTCCCTCCCAACCCAAACCATTCCAGGACTCTGTGTCTCCTCCCCGATCTCAGTGCAGGTTGTGTCCATGCAGCCTCTGGGTTCCCATCCCAGCTCCAACACAAGCCAGGTGAGCAGCTGGGGACTAAAATTCCCTCTTTCCTACAAATCCTATTAAAACCAACTCCCCCAACGCAAAACAACCCAATTCTTGCCAGAGAAAATGTCTCATTTGGCATTTTACCCCACCAGGAGCAGTTTCACTTCACCAAAATCTCTGTAAAGCTGTCGTTTTGGTTCAGCCTCATGCTATTTTTTTTTTTCTGGATCACTGGCCAAATCCAGGGGACAATTCCTTGCAGATCCCTGCTCCTGACAATCCGACAAGGCAGCCTTGCCCCTCACTTGCAAAGAGCAGAAGGAGGTGGAAGATCTGAGCTGTCACCACCACACCTGAACTGCTGCCAGCTCCTGCTCCCAGGGCCCACAAAACCAAGGGATTTTACAGGAAAGTGAATTATTTTCCGAGCTCCTTTGCCCAGAGCAGTGAGGGTGGGATGGGGCTGTGATTCAGAGAACGGAAGTGGTTTGGAGATTCATGGAAAAGCCGGGGTGAGGGAAGGGGAATGAGATGCAGGCAGAGCCCACGTCAGAGGCAGCATTGATGTTTCCAGGAAAGGGAGAGCAGCCTCAATGAGAGCCCAGCACCTCCATTCAGGGCTGTTCCCAATTAGACTGATTACAGAGGGGATCTAATCATGACGGATTCTGGCCTAGAGCTGTCGATAATTAAATATTTGCAGTTTCTTAGCGACATCCTGGGGATTATTTTCCACTGCAGGTCAGCTCTGTGCTTGTTGCTGCCATTGCTTTCAGCCAACAAGGGCACATAAATCTGAGAAATTCAGAAAACAGGAAGAAATTACATTGTGACTTCAACATAACAAAGGAAAAACATTTTCCAAGGATTTTAGCTGCAAGTCCCATCTTTTTCCCAGCAAATCCCACATCCCTCCTTCCATGGGGGGATTCCCAGGTACAGAGAGCACAGAGGAAGCTCCATGTCTGTTCAAGCCCTGCCACCTGTACAGTGACGATGGGGATGCAGATTCCAGGCAGGATGGATGGAAGGTGGGTTTTCCTTTTCATTGGTCATTCTTGGATTGATTTCCAGTGGTTTCCACTGTGTCCCTTGGGGTTTTTAGTGTCATTTCCGTCTCCACGGAAAGGGACTGTCTGAGGAACCAAATCACACCTTGGAAGGAGGGACTGACACCAGCAACTTCTTATTTTTATATCCATGATCAGGAGCTAATTTCTCCTGGTTTGTGGAATGCCCCCAACGAGCAGGGAATATTTGGGATTCAGAGTTAGGGAAGCAGCCTGGCATCCGACACAGCACGACCTTGCTCCTTCTGCCTGAAATCTGAATTTATGGCAGAATTCCCTCCTTCCCTGAGCAAACTGAAGGATTGGGGTCCACCAAGGCAACACCCAGGAACACGTGGGTGGCCTTGCCTCGGGCTGTAATTCAGGAATATCCGAAATTTCCTAAAATGCCATCTCAGGTTGCTGCCTAAAAAATCTCTCACTCTGGGCTCTGTGTAGTCCCAGGGCTCTGGATTTCTCTGCAAGATCCAGCCCTTCCAACCTGGAGCCCACAGTGCAGAGTGTGTCTCGTTTTTAGAGGTTCTAACAAAAGATCCCGAGCTTTTTAGAGTTCCCGTTATCAGGAATGGAGTCCCTGCGTCATTCCCAGCCTCAGCCTCCCATGCCTGCAATTTCCTACTCCTGGATCTTGATCTGTGCTTATCTGCAAAATTAGACATTGTTTTGCTATCAGGAATCTGCACCCTCTGGGGGGATTTTTGTGCTGTGCTATTATTCACAAACTTCACTTTAATAAACTGAAGGATGGAGCTGCTTCTGTTTGGCGCACTCAGGTTTTCCAAGCCTTGACTCATCCTTGCGAGGCTTTGTCTCCCGTTTCCAGCGTGACAGCGTGTGTTAACAATGTGGATATCAGCTCCAGGGGCACGGTTTATCTCTCCTCATTGTTGGATGCAGAAATCACAGCACCTCTTTCTCTCCACTTGGCGTTTCTCTATGAATAAATTCCTGGTTCCTGTTCACCATCCCCATTTCCTTATCTCGGAGTGAGCTCCCATTAAGCTGTTATCTCTGTTCATCTCCCAGTCATTTGTGGGGTCATGGCTTTATCATTTCTCATATCACCAATCTGATCTGTGCTGTCTGTGCCTTGACTGAGGCTCTTGGGTCTGGTGGGTTCAGATGCACATCATTCATGGAATCACAGGAACATGGAATAACCTGAGCTGGGACCCACAGGGATCATCCAGCCCAGCTCCTGGCCCTGCACAGACACCCCAACAATCCCACCCTGGGCATCCCTGGCAGCCCTGTCCAAACGCTCCTGGAGCTCTGGCAGCCTCGGGGCCGTGCCCATTCCCTGGGGAGCCTGGGCAGTGCCCGGCACCCTGTGGGGGAAGAACCTTTCCCTGATCTCCATTCTGAGCCTGCCCTGGCCCAGCTCCAGCCGTTCCCTGGCTCCTGTCCCTGTCCCAGGGAGCAGCTGCCCTTGGGAGAAGCTGCAGCTCCAGTGAAGTCACCCGTCAGTCTCCTCCAGCTGAACATTCCAAGTGTCCTCAGCTGCTCCATAAGGAATTGACTCTTCCCAACTGACCTGGATCTCTCCAGTGTTTCTCCTGTAGCTCCTTCCAGCTCGGCTGGGAAGGAGTTGAAAGGTTTGGGGCTGGAAACATCCCCAAGGCAGCAGAGGGTGGGGGGCAGCTCCCAGCTGGGGCTGGGCAGCTCCGTGGGGATTTGCTTCACCAGATTTCCCATGTGGCAAGGAAGTGACTCCTCACCCTCTTCCTCAGTGACAGCAGGATTTTAAGTGATTCCTGTGTGCATTGAGAAGAAGCTGCCAGTTACCCACATCACACTTTTCTCCTGCCCTGCCCTGTGTTTTCTATCGTGACTTTTGCCAGGATATTCCATTCTTCCCTTGCCAATGGAAAAGAGCAAGTCCCAGAGCACTAGGCCACTTTCCTCACGGCATCTCAGGCTTCTGGAGGAGGAATGAGCCACTTGACAGCTCGAAAGTGACACCCAGCCCCTGCAGCTGCAATCTGGTGCCCGTGGGACTCACAGGGAGCTGCTCTTTTCCAAGGATAAAGCCATGGAAGCCTCAACGTGGGCTCTGCTGCTCGCCCAGACCAGGACAGGGCTCTGTGTGCACCACAACCCTGTGAATGCTGCACAGAAAATCCATCCAGCAGCTGCAGAAATTACAGAGGAATTCCCAGCTTTGCTGCAGGTGGGATATCAAGACAGGCTGTGCAGCTTTGCTGAGAGCATCACTCCTGGGATTTGATTCCTGCAGGTCCAGCTGTGCTAGGACACACACACGGAGCTCAGGCGGGCACAAAAACACCCCAGCAGCACCAAGAACTCTCCCAAAAAATGCAAATCAGCCAGGCCTCCTGAATTACCACTTGGAAAGGGGCAACGAAACAGCAGCTACTTGGGAGAGGTTTGAGCAGGAACAACAAAGGGGAGAAGATCTGGGGTAAGGGGTGCAGGCAGAGCAGCTCCGTCCCCTCCAGCTGCAGCAGCCCTGCAAACCAAGCTCCTGAGACCAGAACCACACTGGAACAATATTTAAATCATAATCCCATCACATGAGGGAAGAAATTTGCTTTTAAGCATGATAATGTGGTTTAAAATAGAGGAGAATTGGTTTGCAAGAGCCCCTGTGGCCGAGGCTGGGAGCAGCCCCTCCCTTCCAGGTGAACCCCAGGTGGGGCAGCAGTTGAGGGCACAATCCCATGGGATTGTCCCTCATCCCACGGCTCCTCCTGCCTGGCATCTACCAGAGGAGAGCTGTGACCGGAGTGCTCGTGCTCCCTGCCACAGACTCCTCCCCACAGGGGACACTAACGCTGATCTTTTCCCATCTCCTGCTGATCTCCAACGGCCATCCAGCCCCTTTTTATGGCTGAGGGAGATGTTCCAGCAGGATGTTAAATCTCCCCCTAAATGCTCTGTCTGCACAGAATGCTGCACCTTTGGAGGCTGGGGGATGAACTTTGTGCCTTGTTAAAGGAGGGAGCTCCTCCTCTCCTGCTCTTTGCTGCTTTGAGGGGCTCTCTGTGCCCCCACAGAGCTCTGCCCTGCGTGGCAAAGATACCCCAACACATACAACAATTCTCCTGTGCCCAGGAGAATTTAGTGGTGTGACTCATTCCCACTGGGCTTTCCTCGCTTCCCATGATTTCCAAGGGCCTTCCTCCAAGGAACCCAAACCAAGATGTTTCCTGCTGCCTTTCCGCTCCCCATCCCTCCCCACACAAACAAGGCCTCACGAGCACGTCTAATTCCCATGAATAATTTATGCAAAGGAATAAGTTCCTGATAGCAATAAACAGAATAAATACAACTCCCAGAGACCACATTACCAAGCAGAATTCATTTTTACACAGATATAAAACTGTTATGATCGAGTAAGGGGAGAAATAATCTCCATCAATAACATTCCCTTATTTCCTCATTGTTTTATTTGCACGGGGCTCCATCTCCGTGGAGTGCCCCATCCATCCAGCTGTCCTGGGGATGCCTGCGAAGCTATTCCAGCCAGGATTGGATTAATCATTTCTCATCAGCACCCAGACAGTGGTGGAGGCTGTTCTTGTTTCCCTCTCAACATTAGATCACTTTGAGAACAAGCAGGGTGAGGCTTAAGCTTATTTTCCAGGTACTGAAAACCAGCCTTATTTATAAAAATCCATATTTTCCCGGTTAATTCCACACTGGCACTCAGTGCACAAGACATAAAGCGTCATTATTGGACACCAGGAGTGTTTGAATTCTGAGCTAAAAGTCACTGGAAATGCTCAGTGTCACTGGTTGCTTGATTAGATTTTTGCAGATGGCTTTTTCCATTTGGGTCCAGATTATCTTTTCCCATTATTTCCCAGCTTTTTCCATTTTATCATTCACTAAAGGGTTTGAGAGGCTCAACAGACACCTTTTGAGGCAGCATTTATTGAGCAGTGGCTGCATCCTGTGGACAACTCTAATATCCTCTCTTTCCATAACAACCATTCCCTTCAAATGGATGTGGGAAAAGAGGCCTTTCCTGGGTAACTGCTTCTCCTCATTGTTCACCTGATTTTCTAAACTCTGAAAAGCACAGACTGGGCAGCAATCACCTGACATTTATGTGCTTTCATATTTTGACAGAGATTTGGGACTGGCAGGAGATTAAAAAAAAAAAAAAAAAACAACCAACCAACAAAACCAATTTAATACTTTGCAACTTTTTAGCCTGAGCTCAGATTCCAGCAAGGACAACATTTCCTCATCAGCACAAATGAGCTCCCTCGGTGGGAATCTCTCTCCTGCTCAGCATGGAAAACATCAGGTCCCTCCGGAGGGGAAACACCTACCTCGGCAGCTCTTAATTGCCACTGTTAATTGCCGGGCGGGAAGCGCTGCCTGGCCGCGGCTGATAAAGGAGAGATGAAAAGAGAACAAAGGCAGCGGCAGAGTGCAGAGCCGGGGGGCTCTGGGGATGGAGCCGCGGGGACAGAGCTGGGGACACAGCCCAGGGACAGAGCCGGGGAGCTTTGGGGATGGAGCCGTGGGGTCACAGCCGAGGACACAGCCATGGTGCTTTGGGGGACACAGCTGGGGGTCACAGCTCGGGGGCTTTGGGGCTGGAGCCGTGGGGACAGAGCTGGGGTCACAGCCAGGGGTCACAGCCTGGGGTTACAGCTGGGGAGCTTTGGGGATGGAGCCATGGGGACAGAGCTGGGGTCACAGCCGGGGGACACAGCTGGGGACAGAGCCAGGGGACACAGCTGTGGGGCTTTGGGGATGCAGCCGGGGGACACAGTCTAGGGACACAGCCTGGGGACACAGCCGTGGGGCTCTGGGGATGGAGCCGTCGGGTCACAGCCTGGGGACACAGCTGGGGGACACAGTCTGGGGACACAGCAGCTCCTGGCAGAGCGGCCAGGCCCAGGAGGATCAGGAAAGGCAGGAGGATGATATGGAAGGGCTGGGTTTGGAGCAGAGGGTGAATCAGCAGGGCTGGGCCCAAAGCATCCGGGGGTCTGCAACTCCTGGGCTCCCTGCTGTGTCCTTGGCTTCTCTTCCCACACTTCTGAGCAGCAGCTCCAGGATCAGCTCCACTGAAGGTTGTTATGGGAAGGTGAGGAAGACGTTGGTGGCACAGCCCCGCTGGTTCCGACCCCACAAGGAATGGAATCACAGAATCATGGAGTCATTAAGGCTGGAAACAACCTCCAAGGTCACCAAGCCCAACCTTCAATCACCGCACTGTGTCCCCAAGTGCCACATCTGCTCCTTCTTTGGACACCTTCAGGGATGGGGACTCCACCACTGCCCTGGGCAGCCCCTGCCAAGGTTGAACCACTTGTTGATGAAGGAATTGTTCCTGATTNGGGAGCAGAGCCCAACTCCCCCCCGGCTGCCCCCTCCTGTCAGGGAGTTGTGCAGAGCCACAAGGTCTCCCCGGAGCCTCCTTTTCTCCAGGCTGAGCCCTGGAATAGCCCAGCTCTGCTCCCTGGGTTATTCCCAGACCACCCTTCCCAGGGTTTAATCCCACGGGGGGAGATAAATGTGATTTAATGCCCAAAGCTGTGGTGCCAGAGCAGGCTTTTCTCAAAAAGAGAGGATTCCATAGCAATTATCTGGGGTGCCTATCAGGATCAATTTGCCACATTGTGCAGGTGTTGGGAATAAATTTTCCTTGGTTTGTCTCCACCAGGAGTCAGAGAAAAATCTTGGAAAATGGCTCAGAGAAATAATAACATTAAAACCGATAAGAAAACTGAGGTGGCCTCTGATTGGTTTTTTTCAATTACAGCATTTTCAGGAAGCAAAGAATCTCTTTAGAAATCCTTTCGCAGGAAGATTTCATTTTCCCACCTGGAGTTTCCCCCTCATTTGAACTTTGTCAAGTTCAAAACCATGGGCAAGCAGAGGAGAGCTCCTCATTTTTAAAAAGTGAAGTTTTGGGTTTGAATGTTCATGATTTCATAAAGCTACCTTTGGAAAAAAAACCCTGATTTTATCAGGTGGGAGCCAATATCCTCGTGAGTTTTCTCCTTTCTCATGGGGTGTTCAGTGGCCGAAGAGAAGAAAAACCCCCACACTCAACAAAATGCACTTTCGAAGTCTTGTGAAGTTTTGTTTCTTAAACATTTCGCTGAAAATAGAAGCAAAGAATGAAAAAAAAATTGAAAATTAGTGTCAGTCCCTCAAAGCAATTTCCTTCAGAGAAACACTGGTTCTTGAATTAAAAAAGACATTTATTTTGGGAATATTTTCATGCTCCTCTGATTAGCACCATCTAAACAAACACTTGTTTCTGAGTGCAGGACAAACCAGGCAAATCCAAAAATACTGGGTTTTTTACATTCTCATTTTACAGCACTGGATCTGGCTCCTCTCTGTCCTCAGCCATTGTTTAGAAATCCCAAGGGCATTTTCCTGGGGGAATTGTGTTTATGACCCGCCTCAAACCAAAGTTCTGTTCTTCTGGGACATTTCCTGATGCCATAACTTTTCCATGTGGAGTAAGGATGCGTTTAACAGCTCCTGCCAGGAATCTGTTCCCAGCCTTCCCTCCCATATTGAGGAGCTCATCTGGGCACTGCTTTTACCGCCAAGGAAGCCTTGGCCACTTTGACCTTGGGTTCCTCCACACCAGGATTGGCTTTTGGATGGTTTTATCTTAAAATAGGGCCTAAGATGGTTGGTCTGTCTTGTCTTGTGGAGGTCCCCGGTGCTCTGGGTTCCTCTCAAGGAGCAGCTCAGGTTTGTGTGGCACCTTTAGTTTCTCACCTCGTTAGCAGCACTTTGAGGGTGTGACAGGCTGAGAGAGCTGGGGGTGCTCACCTGGAGAGGAGAAGGCTCCAGGGAGACCTCAGAGCCCCTCCCAGGGCCTAGAGGGACTCCAGGAGAGCTGGAGAGGGACTGGGGACAAGGCATGGAGGGACAGGACACAGGGAATGGCTTCCCACTGCCAGAGGGCAGGGATGGATGGGATATTGGGAAGGAATTGTTCCCTGCGAGGGTGGGGAGGCCCTGGCACAGGGTGCCCAGAGCAGCTGTGGCTGCCCCTGGATCCCTGGCAGTGTCCAAGGCCAGGTTGGACATTGGGGCTTGGAGCAGCCTGGGAGGCATGGGGGGTGTCCCTGCCCATGGCACTGGATGGGATTTAAGGTCCCTCCCATCCCACACAATTCCATGATTCTATGCTCTCAAGGCTCCTCTGCCCCTGCAGGTCTGTCTGAAGGGCAGGATGGGGACAGGGGACGCTCCCTTTCCTCGGACAGTCCCACACCTGCCCAGTGGCTCTGCCCCAGGGTGAGCATCCCTCCCACAGCCCCTCCTGGGATCTGCTTTGCAGCAGAATTCAAAGCAGCTTTTTTCACTCTCCAAAAGGATGATCAAAGCCTCCCTCCCCTGAGCTGATTCCAGCAATATTCCTCATCAAAAAGCAAGGGAAGAAAAAAGAACATATTTGCCTGTGGTTGTCTTCTAAATAAATCCCCCTCTCTCAGGAGGCTTGGGGCTGCTGTCTCACCCCCAGTCAGCTCCGGGGCTGCTGGTAAAATTCTTCTTTTCTCTTCAGCACCTCCAGAAAAAGAATCCCCCTATTGTAGGAATTTGAGATATTTACATCTGCTTATCTTCCCTCTGATCTCAGGATTCCTGTAACATTCCAGCTCCCTCTTTAGCTGTATCATTAGTTTTGCACAGATGACTGAGAAAAGCCTCCTTGCAGAGCTGAAACCAGCCCAGCATCCCAGAACATTCCCACCTTCCTGTCCTCTGGCCTCAGGTCCCTTTATTTGTTTGTCCGGACAGGCTGGGGAAGGATTCCCACCCTGGTTTGACTGAGCAGCTCTCGTGACAGTGGCTGCAGCCAGAGCCTGCTCCTCCTCTGTAACCTCTAAGGCTGCATGGACAGATCCCACAAAACGTGATATTCCTACTAAAATTCCTCTTCAGAGGCACTTCACTGTTTCTTTTCCAGGCACCTGCCTGTGCTGGAGCCCTGCATCCATGGAAATGGCAGTTTCCTTCCATCCCTGTGCTGACCAGGCAGAGGGAAGGGTCAGCTGTGGCCTCAAACCTGGACAAGCCGTGCCTGATGTCACATCAGCTCTCTCACAGGACATTTGTAACCTGCCACAGAGCAGGAACAGGTTTGAAATCCAGAATTGCAGGGGCCCCTGGGGCACAGCCAGGGCTGTTCCTACTCAGGTGTAAAATTGAAATGATTTAAATGCAACAGAGCTGAGACAAAATAGATCATCCCAAAGCCTCGTTCAACTCCCTTGGACTCAAAGGCATTCCATGACTCTGTGATGCACTGAGGGACATTTTTAGAGTCA
Organism: Mohoua ochrocephala; assembly: GCA_013398855.1. Lineage (NCBI taxonomy): Eukaryota > Metazoa > Chordata > Aves > Passeriformes > Acanthizidae > Mohoua > Mohoua ochrocephala. Next base: position 288,441 of record VZTA01023094.1, on the reverse strand, counting down.
TCTGCATCCACACCACCAGGCTAGAGCATTCCCAACTCCTGCTGGTCCTCAGGGATCCCACACTGGTGTCCCCTTGGGTCCAACCTGGCACACATCCCTTGGGAAGAGAAAAGGAGCTGGAAAATTGTGTTTGACTCTTTACTTAGTTGGCCCAGGAGGCCCAGAGGGACCCCAATGCTGGGTCCCACAGAGGGCTCTGTGTCACACCTGGAGGGGGTCTGGGAGAGGTGTCCTGGTGCATCCAAGCCTGGTGGAAACACCTTCAGTGATCCCATGTCCATGTGGGGCACCCTGAGCCATCCTTGGCACACAGCCCAGCCCCAAACACCCCTCCAGGGCCATCTGGCAGGAATCTGGGGATGGAATCTCCCTGTGATTCCTGCCTGAGGGGAGCTGCATCACCCCAAGGGCACAGGGAGTTGTCCAAAGCAGTGCCCCAGTTTGGCTGTGAGCTGACCGCACACTGCCCACCCGTAACACCAGTTACACCACCAGTTAATCCCACAGCATCAATATCCCTCAGAACTCACTAAGCAGAGTGTCAAAGGAAAAGCATCTTTCTACCAGTCCCACCAGTGCCTCGTATAAAGCCAAAATCACCTTTTTTCCCCTGTCCTGGATGCCATGAAAACCCACTCCAAGGTGCTGGCCTGGCAGTGACATCCAGCACCGTCACCTTCCCCTGCTCCCTGCCGGAGCTGGAGCCGCCAGCAGCTCCAGGTGCCCTGCCCCAAACCATCCAACACTCATCTGCTGGTGAGAAAACACATTTTAATGGAGCAGCCCCGCTCCCGGGAATTATCTCCGGCTGCAGAGCTGCCTGCCTTTATCTGTACATCCATCCTGCCAGGCCTGATGCTATCTGCAAATTTTGCATTTATTTTTAGATAATTGATAGAAAAGTTGAAAAGTACAAAGGCTTCAGTGTTTCCTTGCAATCCCAACAGAAATGTCCCCATTCAGTGACAGTTTTGTGTTGATTACTTGTGTTCGGGAGTCTGTTGTCACTTCCCAACCCATTTCACATGGATTAGGTAATGCCCAATATTAATGTTTAAAAACAGAGGATGATGTCAGGTCCCTTTCATGGTTATATCTGTCAGCTCCAAGCTGAGAGGGACTTCAGTGACCTGAAGTCCAGTCCAGTGTCACTGTGTCCTGCTTTAGTCCCACCACACACAAAGGTCCTTGAACCTCATGACAGCACAGAAGCAAAAATCAAGGTCCTGGCAGTGTCCAAGGCCAGGCTGGACAGGGCTTGGAGCAGCTTGGGATAGTGGAAGGTGTCCCTGCCCTCGGACAGGGTTGGAACTGGATGGGCTTTAAGGCCCCTTCCAACCCAAACCATTTTGGGATTCTCTGGTCTGAGTCCAGCCAGGAATTTGCTCTGCCCTGAGGACTGGAGCCGAGCAGCTGCATTCCCACTGCTCCTCCTGAGGGAATTCTCCTGGTCCCCCTGCACCAGCACAACCTTTCTGCAAGTCCTTGACCCGCTCCTGTGCTTTTTCCAGCATGGTGAGTGGGTTATCCATGGGGAGCAGGGAATGGAGCCCTGCAGGGAACTGTGCTTGGCAGCTCCGCTCCTGCCCTGCCCCCAGAGTCCCCCTGGCTCTTTCCCTGTCCCCAAGGTCCCCCTGGCTCTTTTCCTGCCCCCCAGAGTCACCCTGGCTCCTGCCCTGTCCTCAAAGTCACCCTGTCCCCAACAGCGCTGCAGCACCGAGTGTTGCCTGGCACATACCTGCATCCCTGGAATGATCCCCTCCCGCTGCTCAGCTCCCTCTCCCCATCCTGCCCACCCAGCAGGGAGCAGGGATGAGGCAGCTCTGCCGGGCTTCCTCTGACAGCCTCGTCTGCCTCATGGCAATTAATTCTCCCTCCTGTCCACTGGCTCCTGGAGGTGTAAACAGGGGCTGTGCCAGTGCCTGGCAGTGCTCCAGGACCAGCTCCAAGTGTCAGGATGCAACAGGGGATTTTTAGGTTTTTTTCTTTATCATCAAGCTCAGCTCCAAACAAACCTTTAATTAATTCCTCCACAAAGTTCTGCTGAGCTTGTGGCCTCCAATTCCTCCGGGCTGCTAATTAACCTGATCTTCTCCCTCCCTACTCCTTCCTCGTGATTGTCAGTTTGCACTTGTTGAATCCTAATGCCTTTCCCTGGTGCAACAATCTGCTCCTGTTCCCCAGACGCCTTCGCCCCCAGAGCACAGGCTCCACTTCTATTTTGCCTCTATGAGCTCATGCTCCAGCTGCCTGAGGAACAGCAACAGCTCCCACTCCTTCACAGCAAAATTCCACTTTTTTCACCATTTCCCTTTAGCATTGGGAAAGGAAATCACCCAGGGATTGCAGTTTTCCACTAAAATTTTCATTTTTTTAAAGCTGTTGTCTTTTGGGTTTTTTCAGTGACAGTTACAGTGCTGTGAAACCATGGAATGGTTTGGGTTGGAAAAGGCCTTAAAGCCCATCCAGTCCCACCCCTGCCATGGGCAGGGACACCTCCCACTAGCCTCCCAGGCTGCTCCAAGCCCCAATGTCCAACCTGGCCTTGGACACTGCCAGGGATCCAGGGGCAGCCACAGCTTCTCTGGGCACCCTGTGCCAGGGCCTCCCCACCCTCGCAGGGAACAATTCCTTCTCAATATCCAATTTAAATCTCCTCTCCTCCAGCTTAAAGCCATTCCCTCTGTCCTGTCACTCCATGCCCTTGTGAGAAATCCATCAGCATGTTCCTGTTGCAAATGTTTCCTGCAAAAACTTGAGGAAAAGGAATCCAGACTCTTATCAGATTCACAGATGTCCACAGGCATTTTGGGCAAAAGCCCATTTTTTGGGGGGGAGATTTTTTCCCTCAGCTCCATCTTGACCAAAAGCCCGTTGATCTCAGGCAGGAGGCACACAGGCTGTTCTCAACATGCAAAACATTTCTTGAGGCTGAAAAAAAGAAGCTCCGGAAAGGAATTGAGATGTTTTAGAGACATTTTAGTCTTTGTGTGACTCAGTTCCCTGAGACTGATGTGGGAGCGCTGAGCCTTCCAAGCTTCCACACGTGGTGACACTGGGCACAGAAATGTTTGTGAAGCTTCCAGCTTTCAGGGGAGGTTCAGGTTGGATATTTGGAAAATTTCTCCCCTGAAAGGGTGGTCAGGCATTAGCACAGGCTGGCAGGGCAGTGCTGGAGTCACCATCCCTGGAAGTGTTCAGAAAATGAGCAGAGGTGGCACTTGGGGATTACTGGGCATGGTTGAAGGTTGGACTTGATGGCCCTGGAGGTCTTCTCCAGACTCAATGACTCTGTGATTGTTTCCATGATCCTACAACACCCATGGGCACCATGTGGCCATGGAAATGCTGAGGGTGGAGCTGTGGGGGGGTGAATTTACACCCCAGGACCAGGGAGGTGAGTGTGGGACGTGGCACCATGGGGACATTGAGGCACAAATCCCACTTTTGCTCCATGTGGGAAACCAGGGCTCTGGACGAAGGCAAGGCAAGGACAAGGTGCTGCAGAGCACCCAGGGACAGGTGGGATTGCTCACCTGCATTCCCTTGAGAAGAGCCTGGCACGATGCTGCAGCTGGGGACAATGGCCCCAGGGGAGGAGGGAGTTGAGGGATTTCACCCCAAGCCCAACGTGCACCGTGAGAAGAAGCAAAGGGGACGCCCTGGGACCTCTCCTCGCCTCCAGTGCCCTCTCCCCTGCCTGGCCACTGCTGAGATCCCTCAGAGGGGCAGAAGCAGAGCAGGGACCAGAGCTGTGCTCCCCACCCTTGGCAGAGCTCGCAGGGCTGGCCTGGGGGACAGGAGGTGGCCTCCACCCGACTCTCTCAGGGACTGGCACCTCACTGCAGGCCGCTGTTACTGAGCTTCTGCTTCCACTGTCAAACCTGAAATAGAACCAATCCCACATCTTTTTTTCTGTTGAACACACAGTTTTTGTCTTTCCAGTCTTCCTGAGGCAAAAAAATTAAATTTGGAAAATCGCTGATATTTCCATTGGGTCCAACTCTTCTGGCCTCAAGGATTACTGGGATGTTGGGTGGCTCAGCTCCCTGCTGAGACTGAGGCAGGAACACTGAGACTTCCAAATTGCCTCGGGAAGTGGCACTGGGAGCAAAAAAATGCTGGAAAAGCTTCAAGACACTGACGTGGCCATGGAAATGCTGAGGGTTGGTGTGGGGTCCAAATTCAGGGAACGAACCTGTACCCCAAAACACTCTCATTAGAGACAGCTGGAAAATTTGCCCAGAGAAGCTGTGGCTGCCCCTGGATCCCTGGCAGTGTCCCAGGCCAGGTTGGAGGGGGTTTGGAGCAACCTGGGACAGTGGAAGGTGTCCCTGCCCATGGCAGGGGGTGGGAGCAGATGTCCTTTAAAGGCCCCTCCCAACCCAACCCATTCCATGATTTTATAAGTGCTGCCTGTTAGCTGAATGCTTGGGATGGAAAGAATAGAAATGCCACGATTTTGAGGAGTTTTTTGTTATTCTTGTGGTTTATGCTTGATTGTTTTTTTTTAACTTGTATGTCACCCTCAGAGCAGTCCAATCACAGATCTTTTGTTGCTGAAAAGAAGGAGTTTGGGAGCAGCTTCCTGGCACTTTGCTGCTCTAACAACCCAAACCCCAGCGCGTTTTGGGCGGATGAGAGGTCAGCAACCCCAACCCTGCTCTCCAAGCACCTGGAAAAAACCACTGCCTACAATGCTGATAAAAAAACCTCCCTATTTTCCAACATTTAAAAACCTTCCTGGCTGGCTGGGAAGCGCCTGGACACCACAGCAACGAGCAGCAGCCCATTTTTAGTGCTGTATCCAGAGCAGGGCTGGGGGAAAGAGGCCACACATGAAACGGTGCCTGTGGGAAGCAGAACAGAGCTGCTCTTCCACCCCCGGTGCTCTCGAGGTTGAGTGAGGTGAGGCCACGGGGGAAAACGATGAGATCATTTCATTCCTCATCTGAAGGGATGTTTGCCAGGATCTGACCCCATGGGGGGGCAGCCCTGGAATTCCTACTTCGTCCCACCGCAAGGTCGCTCCCTAAGCCAGGCTTTCCAGCTCCAGCTGCCCATCCTGAGGGGGGAAATGTCTCCAAAATCCACTCAGACTTGATGTATCCCTCTGGTAGTGAAAGACGAGAGGAAATGCAAAGGAGAAACCATATATAAGTGAATTTATATATTTGGGAAAGATGCTGATTGTTGCTCAGTTCAGGATTTAAATTCTGAGTATTATGTGAGCCCCGGATAAAAATGCAGCAGTTCGTGCCCAAATCCCACTTCTGCTCCTACCCTTTGAGGCCACCTGGGGCATTTTACTCACCCAGAGCCTCCATTTCTCTATGAGCAGTGACAACACAGGGCTGAGCCCTTCCTGGAGGGAATGAGGTGTGGAAGAGCAGCTCTGCCTTTCTCTGTGACTCCCGTCACACAGGGCTCTGGTGACTCTGCTTTGGCTGTTCAAAATGGGAAGAAAAGGTCCCAGGAGCCCTAAAAGAACAGCCTGCCAGGGTGCAAACACCTTCCAGGGACTGACCCCATTCCCTGAAGAACCTCCCGTGTCCAGCACAGCACCTGGGCTCCATCCCCCCCAGGGAAGGAGGCAGTACCCCCGGGGCAGCTGCCACATCCCGAGTGGGCCAACACAAGGCAGAGCAGGCCTGGAGCAGGGGAGAGGGGGAGGACGGCCTTAAAATAAAATTCTTGTGGAAAAAAAAAAAAAAAAAAAAAAAAAAAAAAAAAAAAAAAAAAAAAAAAAAAAAAAAGGCAAAAAAACCCCCACCACGCCCCCTCTCCAGCTGAAATGCTTTGGAAATGTGAGAGTTTCTCTGAGGCTGAGATGACAAAGAAGGAGCCCCAGGAAGAAGGGCTCAGTGGGAAGGAGAGAGCCCCACCAACAGCAGGGCTTTGCCAGGGCCTGGGGGGTGCAGGGGGATGCCAGTTATCCCATCACAGCACATTGTGCCCTTTGTTTCCGCGTGATTGTCCTGCTGTTGCTACAGCCATTAAAACCAGCCTGTAAATAGCTCGGCGGTGATTTCCTAATTGAGTTAACTCGGCTGCAGTGGCTGTGCTGCTGAGGGAAGTGGCTGGTGATTAGATAAGAGCATTGCCCCTTGCAAAACGAACACCACATTAAGGGGTTTTTCTAGGTCAGGCCGGGCTGCTCAGCACAGCTCTGGCAGAGCCCAGAGCCCGTGGCCCCAGCCCAAGACAGACACTCATTACAGCTAATGAAGGACTGTGCTCTCCTTCCCCCGGGGAGCCAGCGTGGAAAACAGCAGCATCTTCAAGCTGGAACAAGTGTCCCCTGCCACAAAGTCCAGGGTGGACACCTCAGGGTGCTCGGATTTACCAGGTCCTGCGGGGCAGGTGGTGAGTGAGGGGTCCCCGAGCTCTCAGGGGCTCTGAATTCCCCACAGGATCAATCCCTGGTCGTGGACCTCAGTGCAGAGCACAACAGCTCTGGAGTGTGATGGTCCCTCAGGGCAAACTCCACTGGAGCCTCCCCTGCAGATCTGCTCTGTTTCTCCCCAGATGTGCCAGCCCCACACTGACCCTGGCCTTATTCCAGGAGCAGCAAACTCTGGGTCAGATGGTTCCTCCCTGGGTCACATCTCAGAATGATCTCCCAGGGTGCTGAGAGCCAGACCCACATCAGGAGGACCCACAGCTCCAGGTGCAGGGCTTGGTGCCCTGAATTCCCTGGGATGCCCACAGGAGATTTGATGGAGTTGGTGGATCATGGAATCACGGAATCAAGTAATGGTTTGGGTGGGAAGGGACCTTAAAGCCCATCCAGTCCCGCCCCTGCCATGGGCAGGGACACCTTCCACTGTCCCAGGCTGCTCCAAGCCCCTTCCAACCTGGCCTTGGACACTGCCAGGGATCCAGGGGCAGCCACAGCTTCTCTAGGCACCCTGTGCCAGGGCCTTCCCACCCTCCCAGGGAACAATTCCTTCCCAATATCCCATCTATCCCTGGGCTCAGTCACAGCACCAGCAGCCCAGCCTAGACACAAAATGGGTGATGCTGAGGTGCCGCCAATCCCCAAGAGTTTCACCCCTCCAGAGTCAGCCCAGAAGGATAATGAGGTGGCAGCAAGCCCTGGGGTTTCTCAGTCCCTCATGTCCTCCAGCTCAGAGTGACAAAGAGTTGGAGGTAAACTCTTCATTTCTGACGTCACAGAACTCTGAACAAAGGGATTCTTGTTCCCTTGGTGGTGCTGAGGCACCTAAACCTGCACTGCATCCCAAAGGAGCGGCCAAGGGAACAGCAGGGCTGGGGACAAGCCATGAGGAAAGACTACCACAGCCACATTCCTGGATTCACTCCTCCACCAAAGTGCTTCCAGCCTGGAGGAGATGTTCCACTGGAGAGCGGCTCCATGTCACACCCCCAACACCTGCACTGCTCCAGGGCTGAATCCAGAGGCTGGTTCTGCCTGGCTGAAAACACAGAGGGAGCTGCAGGACATCTCAGCTCTCCCCGGAGCCTTCTCTTCTCCAGGTGAGCACCCCCAGCTCTCCCAGCCTGGCTCCAGAGCAGAGGGGCTCCAGCCCTTGGAGCATCTCCGTGGCCTCCTCTGGACTCGCTCCAGCAGCTCCAGGTCCTTCCTGTGCTGGGCCCCAGGGCTGGGGCAGCTCTGCAGGTGGGGTCTCACCTGAGCGGGGCAGAGGGGCAGAATCCCCCCCTCTCCCCTGCTGCCCACGCTGGGGGATCAGCCCAGGCTCGGGGGGGGTTTCAGAGCCAGGGCAGAGCTGCCCACCTCACACTCAAACACCAGCCAGGCAAGGAACATGAAATAAACCCCTTTTAACAAGAACTGAAAGTTTTAAAGAGGGAAATGCTGTTTTCCCTGTCAGCTCAGAGCTGGAATTGGCAGCACACGAGCACCTGCCAGGGCTGGGCTGGAGTCATTAGCAGGATCAGAGCCCTGGCAGAGCAGCGGGAGCCTGGACTCGCTGACCTAATTTGCGTCCCTTCCAGCTCCGAGAGGCCTGTGATGTATTTTTAATGAAGCACACACAATAAACTGCTAACATAATATTAGAGGCTCACTTCAAAGCTCCACCAGGCAGGGAAATCAAGGTGAAAGTTTCTGGATTCATCATTATTATGTGTCACTCATTTTCACTATGACAACCCCTGGGCACACCAGATGCTTCCTTTCCAGCCTTTGGAACATGGTTTGGAGCCCACTCTCCTAATTTTTTTCCAAGCAAACCAAAAATAACCTGGAAAGTAGAAATCTTGCCTAGGTTCCCCTTATACACACATGCATTGTTCCAGCACCACAAAAGCTTTTGCAAGCAGCAAAATTTAGCAGCTCTGGAGAAAGCTGAGGCCGCCTTAGACAAGTTTTCAGCCACCTGGGTGGCTCTTGTTCTGCTCACCCCTTCGGACCTGGAGTCTGGGAGGTTTGGGATGTGTCAGGGAGCAGCAAGAGCACGGCTGCTGCCTCAGGGAAGGCCAGGATTAGGATGCCACGACTGGAAAAGGCCCCTCCAGCCTCAGCTTGGCCCACAGGATCTGGGTGAGGGAGCAAGACCAAAGGATGGTGGCCAGGTCCAGCCAGGAGCCCGCACAGCTCCAAGGGGAAGCCAGGGAATCAATCCACAGGTCAGGACAAGGTCCGGGGATCATCCAGCAGGGTCACACTGAGGTGACAGCTCCAAGGGCAAGCCATGAAATCACCCCATGGAGAAGCCAGGAGGGACACGGCAATGGCCAGTGCAGACCAGCACTCCCCAGTATGGCCTGGAGGCACCAGGCTGGACAAAACTGGGGCTCCTGGGCCCAGGGTTTGGGTGGAGACACCAAACCAGGCTGGCCAGGACCAGGAGCACCCAGAGTTAGAGCAGGGCCCTGGCAGGGTGGGAGCTGCACCAACAACACAACGGAAAATGGGGGGCCTGAGGGTCACTTTGCTCCTTCCCTGAACTCTCAGGCCACTTTTTCTCCCAAATACTTTCTCCCACAAACCCAGGCCCAGGGTGAGGTTGGGGTGTCTGTGCAGGGCCAAGAGTTGGACTGATGATTCTTGTGGGCCCCTTCCAACTCAGGATATTCTGTGATTCTACAAAACCTCCATTCCTTCTGGGATGGCTCTGCATCCCTCAGTGGCTGGAAATCATCTCTTAGGTTGTTTAAAGCCCACAAATCTGCTGGAAATAAAGAATATATTCCAAGGGTGGGAACAAATCAGAACCTGAAGGGTCCTCTGACTTCACTTAAATATTCCTGACCCCTCCAGCTGACAAAAGTTAGCCAAGAACAATGAGGTCAAAGTCCAAAGCACCTCTCAGGTCCTACCAAACCAGCAATTGAGAACTTACCCACATGGAGGAGTGTGGAAGAAGCTGGTATTGAATCCCTCTGGTGAGCTGGAATTGCTGGAAAAATCCTAAAAGTGACACACAAATGAAAACATACAGAGCAAAGTTAAACATCCCGGGGTTTTTCCACTCCCACCCCTAATTCCCAGAAATCAGGTGTGTGTGGGAATGCATTCCCAGACTTCACATTGCTTCTCCTTCGTCCCCACATCCCAGCAAGGTCAGTCTGGCAGCAAGGCAGGACAAGAGCAAAGAAAAGGCATTTAGTGCGATACAGAATGTAACAGCCTTGCTCGGGAACCTCGTTAGAATTCCAGCTTTTACTGCCCAGAGCAGACGGGAACATTTAGTCCCGGAGTCTTGAAGTGAACCTGGAACTGGTGCGAGCGCCTGCCGGGGGTGAGGAGCTGCTGCTGCCCAGGCTCCCGCAGCTCGCGGAGCCCTCCCTGCAGGCAGAGCAGAGCCCCCCAGGCCCGCTGCTGGCTGGGGAGCGGGGCTGGGGTGCTCCGGGAGGAGCGACAGTGATCGATCCCTGTCTCGGTGTCAGGACACGGAGCCGCCGTTCGGCAGGAGGCACGGGAATGTCACCGGGATTTGCAAAGCGCTTGTAACCATTACACACAGCCCTCGGAGTAAGGATCACAGGAGATAACTTCCCGAGCCCGCTGCTCCGGGAGGGTGTTCATACAACCGCTGGCTCTTCTTGACATTTCTGCAAACAGCTCATAAATATTCCATGGGAGCGGCTGCTCCCGCTGCCGCTGCTGTTGTGGTTTGAATGGAAATGCCGGAGTGAAAAGAGCAGCTCTGCCCTTATTTAGCAGCGTGCAGCTCAGTCCGAGTCCTCAGGCAGCCACTCCAGGGCTGGGCTCCGATGACAGCAGACAGCGGCCGAGCATCCTGCCCTTCTCCTGCTGCGGGAGAAGCTTGGATGTGTCTGGAGACCCAGCCCACCGCACCCAGGCGGGCCCTGGGAAGGATTAAAGGACGCACCCGCGGTGTCACCGTGTGGAGGTGACACCGCTGGAGGCTGCAGCGTCTCCCTGGCTGTGCCCCAGGGCTCGGAGGCAAACAGAGCTCCTCGGGATGATGTCTGAGGGTCTGGCGGCAGCTCCACGTGGATTTGGGCACTGCCCGTGGTGGGTGCTGTGGAAGGAAGGTGCTGGGCCCCTCCTGGCAGCCACGGGCACAGGGGAGCACAGCAAAGCCCCTACCCAGGGCAGCGGGAGGGTCCCCAGCCTGTCGGGGCACCTGGTGTACGGTGCTCCTGCTCCCCATCCCAGGAAACTCCCGCTCCTTCTCCAGAGGTGCTGGATCCACCGGCACTGGAGAGGCTGGGGCAGAAAGCAGAGCAGGATGTCCCAGCTCAGCAGGGAGCTGCAGGAGTTCCAGTTTAAACCCCAGCAACCACCACCACCACCCAAGAGCTGCAGCCTCACTGCTTCAAAACGTGAGCTGCCCACTCCTATGGAAAAGTCCAGCACTCCCTCCTCACACCAGACCTTGCAGTTGTTCCCTTCCTAGTTGAAATTCCAGGGATAACACTCCAGACCAGCCATAGAACAACAAATCCAAGTGGGATCCAGCCCCAACCACACCAGCAGAGAGGAGCTGAGCAGTCAGCAAAGCACTGCCCACAGACCCGACCCAAAACAAACCCCTGAAGGTGGAACCTGGCACAAATAAACCCCTGCAGGAGGACTCCGACACCAGTAAAGCCCTGCAGGTGGACACTGGGACCAGTAAGGCCCTGCAGGAGGACCCTGACACCAGTAAGGCCCTGCAGGAGGACCCTGACACCAGTAAATCAGTGCAGATGGAGCCGCCCACCAGCGAGAGGCTGCAAAGGAGCCCAGCCCGTGAGTCATGCGAGCAGCGCCCGTGTCGCTGCCATGTGGAGTGCAGCAGGCTATCAAAAGCGATGATTTCATCCCAAAAAATGGCCCTGTTCTTGTGCTTGATGACAGCTGGGCCTTTTTGGTACCTGCTGACCTAGAACAAGTCTCTCCACCGCACCGAAGGTGGGTCACTCTGAGATTTGAAGTGCCTCATCCTTCAGTGAGTGGGCAGGGTGCACCGTTATTTTCATTGTGCCTCTTTTTGCCAAGCCTCTGTTATCCCTATTTATAGATACCCTGGGATGCAATTCCAATAAGTCTCACCTGCCTCAGCAGTTCCCCCTGCAGTGTCCTACTTATGGCACAAATCAAGGGGGCTCTAATTAGAGTTTCTGGCCCAAGTCAGACTCAAATGTTTGACTTTGGATTTATAAGAAAGGTTTTCACAGATTCCTTGCCCTCACCGTGGTTGTAGGCAGAGTTCCTGCTGTCTCCAGAGCTTCCCACCAGCGATCCTGCACTGCGGTCCAATATCATCCCTAAAAAAACTCCTGTCTCTCCTGCCTGTTCTCTGCTCTCCTGCCCACCCCCAGCTCTCAACAACTCTGGGTTTTTTTATCCTTTCCTGATTTTGAGAAGGAGGCAGAACAGCAATAACTCTACTCCCTGACCGCCTAATGATGGGGAACTAATCCAGAAACACAGCTTGGAATTAAAAACCCTTCCAGCCTTTATTATTTCTATGCATCATGTTTGTTTGGAGCAAAACTCAGCAGCTCGGATAATCTGCTCCGTGTCAGAGCAGAGATGTGGAAACATGGCTTGCTCACAGGGTGATGGGGAATCTCTTTAGGAGCAGAGATCTCGCCCCTGTGGAGTCACAGCCAGCTGGGAATTTGCCCCAGGATCTTCTTTTGGGGAAGGATGGAGCAGAGAGATGCCACCTGCCTGCAGCCCAGGCGTCCCCACAGACAGGTGAGGACAGGAGCTCCCTGACACAGCTCTCAGTGCTCTCCTCATTCTTGTGGGGTTTGGAGTTTTTCCTTTGGTTCCCCAACTCCAAGGAGGAGTGCGGAAACTCCAGCCTCAGATGAGAAAAGCCTGGAAAAACGGTCTCCAGACCCAGAATGCAGCTAACAGGACTCAGGTGAGCTTCATTAAGGAGCTGATTTCGGCTCGGGAAGCTGAGCAAAGGGAGAGTTCCAGTGCTGCTGTCAGGGGGAACAGCTTGGAAACGGGAGCTCCCTGTCCCAGGGGAAGGGCAGCAGAGGCAAAGGCAGCTCCTCCCACAGCCAGTGAAAGAGAGGGAAGTGGGGAAACAAACACATTTGTGACTGTAGATTCCTCAAGTCTGAAGCCAAGAGACACCACCAGAGCAGGCACCGAGGTGAGAAGGGACAGGAGCCAGAGAACAGCTGGAGCTGGGCCAGGGCAGGCTCAGAATGGAGATCAGGGAAAGGTTCTTCCCCCACAGGGTGCCGGGCACTGCCCAGGCTCCCCAGGGAATGGGCACGGCCCCGAGGCTGCCAGAGCTCCAGGAGCGTTTGGACAGGGCTGCCAGGGATGCCCAGGGTGGGATTGTTGGGGTGTCTGTGCAGGGCCGGGGGGGACTCTGATCCTTGTCCCATCCAGCTCAGCATATTCTGTGATTCTATCATTCTGCATGGAGCAAAATGCCTGGAACACTCCTGGGGACACAGCCTGCTGTGGGCAGTGGACAAAGGATGTTCCCCAGTGCCTGCCCATGGTCCCTTTGGCTGCCCCTGTCCTGCTCCCGGTCTCTCCCAGTCACCTTCTGGGGTGTTCCCAGCAGGGCTGACTCAGCAGCTGCAGCCATGAGCTCCAGTCCCAGCCCCGCGGGGCACTGTCACTGCCCAGATTCAGACTGTTCATATTCCAAAGGCTTGGAGGGGCTCTGGACAGGGAGGAATCCTCAGGAGAACACAGCTTGTACTCCAACTGCTGAGCCACAGGTGTCAGAGCAGCTCAGTCCTTCTTGATCCATGGCCAGGATATCTGCTGAACCAGGCCATCAGTGGGGCTTCTTCCACACTGCATTCCCCCTCTCTTGCCTCCAGCTTTGATGGGAAAGGTCTTGCTGATGGAAATGGCATCAGAGCCACAGCATCCCTCCATGAAGTTTTGATCCCGGTGAATCACAGTTATCCATTAGCAAAGGAAAAAAAAAACCCTTTCAAAACCAATTGGATGAAATTCCTCTTCCATAAAATCTGTCCACATCAGGTGTTACAGCTTGGCAGCAGAGATGGGGTCCCCTGGAGTGAGGGTCACCACACCTGTGTGTCAGGGACCCCGTTTAGGATGGGGCAAATCCCCACCTGCACGGGCCTTTGGGATCCACTTCCCCATCCACAGGCAGAGGAAAATCCCCTGTGCAGGAGGATGGGAAGGTGGAGGGAGGGGCAGAGGATAAACACCCTCCCCTTGTGACCACGATGAGGAGGGGCACAATCGCCTCATTGCCAGCTTGGGTTGTCCTTCCAGATGGACCTGAAAACCTGCAAAAAGGGTTTATCCTTTGGTTCTGTTCCTGCTTGGAACTACCAGCCAGCAATCCCTGGAGAAAAATTCTGGAGGATTAAGGATGAACACGGTGTGTTCCCACGCTGCTGGAGGGGCTCTGGTGTTGCTGCCTCTTCAGCACTGCCAGGGCTCTATGTGGGGACAGTGCCGGGGACAGTGGGTACTGAAGGGTGCAGCTTTGTGCTGGTGATGGGGAGCCCATTCTTCCCAGGGATCCCATCCCTCATCCCTCCCAGCTCCTTGCTGCTGACTTTGTCTCTGATTTCATTGCCGGCATCAACATCAGGAGCAGAAAACTGAGTGTGGCTTGCACAGGAGAAAGGAAGGGAAAAGGAGGATCCTGAGATGGGGAACAGCCAACAAGGTCCTGAGCCCTGCTGGGTGAATCCCACTCAACTCAGTGACATCCAAGTGTAAAATATGTCTGGGAGTATCTGGAAGAGTTGTCCCAATCCCAGCAAAGCACAAAGCAGGAGTGAAACTCCATTTGAACTCCCTTCCTACCTCACCAATACCAGAGCTCAGCCTTTGCCTCTTCCAAGCTCCTATGGGAACTCCTGCTGCCCACTGCATCCCCTTCTTCAGTATTTGTCATTCCAATGGCCTTCTAATGCCTGTAAACACAGGAATTGGCATCTGGACAGCAGGAGATCTAGGAAATTAGCACGAGGGACTCTTCTGGGCTTGTGGCCAATGTCTAGTCCTAGGAGCCACTGAAAGCATGGCAGAGTCGAGCTCTAGAAAGCGGGAACGGTGTCACTGGGTTGGCAAAGTGCAGCTCCTGCTCCGTTCAGGATAAGTGACAGGAATTCCTTGTCTGCTTTGCATTATCCATAGGGAGCCAAACTCCCTGAGATCCTGAGTTGGGCAGGGCAAGCCCAGCTCTCAGCTCTGCCCTTCAGCTGCTGGGCAGAAATGCCACAATGGTCTCTTTTTTCTCTATTTTTTCCTTTCAGGTTCTTCCTGCATCTTTGCCACCTGGTCTGGCTTCCTCGTGCCCACGGAGCAGGCATTTGGACCACAAGCCTCACTAATTACTGTACAAGGGAGTCACACTGAGCCTATGACCCAAACAGGAGGTTCCATGGGAGCCTGTCACAGCATCCAGCAGATCTTCCAGCTTTTCCATGGGCTTTGGGGCGGCGTTGACCCCATGACCAAGCTGCTCTCTACTCCTGAGCTTCATGTTCCGGTGTAGGTTTGAATCCTTCAAGAGCCTCGATGATGCGTTTTGGGATGAGTAGGAGAGGACAGGGAATGCAGGACCTTGGGAAATCCTTCAGCACTGGCATGATGGGACAGATCCGAGCAGGAATGGCAGGAAGCGGCTGGTGAGGTCCCAGTCAGTGGCCTGCGAGTGTGGACAAGTGCACACCAAGCTGGGCTGGCAGGGCTGGCAGGGCTGGCCAGTTCACCCTGGCACTGTCCCAGCACATTTCCTGCTCCATCCTTCTGTCTGGACAATGAATTTGCACCCAAACACACCTGGACCCTCTGCAGAGGCTGGATCATGGAGCTGGGCTGGCAGGAATCGGATGTGCTGGGATCCCAGGGCTGTTCTGCACAGCAGCTCCTGCCCAGCAGGGTTGGACAGATCTGTCCCCATCTCCGTGACATGAGGGAGATGTTCACTCCCGGGGTCTGTGCCACACCTTTTTGGCAGCCCCAGGGGGGGATTTGGAGACAGATCACAAATGAAGCACTTTAGACACTCCCTGTCACTCACTGAGGTGGGAACGGAGTGGGGCACAGACCCTGCCATGCTGCCCCACAGCATCCCGAGGGGGGACATCGGCCATGCAAGCATCTTCCCATGGTCTCTGCTCCCTCCTCATGAGCCATCAGCCCCAGGACAAGGCTGGAGTAAGCCATGGCCCAGCTGATGCCTTTCACTCCTGGCTGGCAGTGCCGCTCTCCTTCTGGGAAGCTCAGCACCAGTCCCAGTGCTGGGAACCCCAAGGGATGGTGCAGCCTGGAGCCCCCCAGTCTGACTTCCACACATAATCCTGGAGTGCATGTTCTCTTGGGACTGTGGCACTGCCTTTCTCTGGCCCCCATCCCATGCCAGCTGCGTGTGACAGGCTGCTCCTGCCTGCACAGACCACCAAACCCTGGCAGGAGAGAGGGGCACAGGAGAATCTCTGTGGTTCGATGAGGAGAAGCAGCCTCCTGATAAGCTCTGTGCCCAACCCTTCCTAGCCTGGCCTAGTGGGTGGCTGCAGTGCCAGGAGGGCACAGCCAGGTCCACTTTATGGCCCACTGGGTCCTATGGGGTGGCATCCACTGTATGTGGACAGCAATGGTTTATTTTTTCAGCATCCCAAGGTCACCCTGGAGATGAAGCCACTGGCACGGTGACCCCAAGGATGGACACCTGAGCTGCCAGGCCAGGAGCTGTGTTTTTGGGGAGATACTCCCATTTCCTAAATCTCAGTGCTGCTCCACTCGGGATCTACCACAGAACTGAGCCCATCTGTGCAGAGCAGGAGAAAAATGGCCCTGCCCAAATCCTGAGATTGTTCCTGGCATTCCTCTACCCCAGCTCCGAGGGGCTGGGCCAGTATTTCCTGCTCTTCTGAGCATCCTGGAATCTGAATGATGCCAGGAGAAGGTGGGACAGTTTGAAGGGAAACAGGAGCATGAGCAGGGCATGTTTCACACAACCAAACCCTTGCTGGCACCAGTTAAAGGTTGCATAACCATCCAAAAATGTCTTATTTATCACTGCGGTGTTAAATGCTCAGATCACACTCCACATCCTTTTAAATTTTCAGCTTTTGAGCTGCTCCGAGTCCTTCACCCCTCGCAGATGACAAGCACTTAGGAAAAAGAAATCTTTATTTTATAGTTTTTTTGTATACTTGTACACAAGTAAAATAAAATGCATATCTATATATACTGCAATCTTGTGGAGGGGAAGGCAGCATTCTTTAACAAATGCTGCCCGTAAACGTGGTGTGAAGGATGGAATGGAGACGGAAAAACTGCGAGAGTCATCAACATAGGATTAAAACAGCATCAAATCCATTACCTCTGCAAATGGGAACCTGCAACATTGTTCAGTGTGATGGCGAGTTACAAACAGATTTTAGACATTCTTTTCAGAGCATTTCTTACACTTTTTTTTTTTTCCTGTAAATAAACCCTATTTCTTTACCATCTGCTGTAGCAAAAGCTGCTTTGTGGGCAAGTGCAGTTCCGAAGACCAAAGGTATAATTCACAGGTTTCAGGACAAATAAATTATGTACATCTCGGTATTTGTCTTTTGTTTTGTTTTGTTTTTTTGTTTGTTGGTTTGTTTTTTTTTAATAAAGGCATCCAGTTAAGTTTTGTGTAACAAAGCTTTCTCAGGGTGGATGGGAGTCCTGCTTTTGTTTGCAACATTTATGGAGGTCAGCAAAAGTCGAGTATTAAAGTGTCATCAACCCAGGAAAAGAGTTAATTTTAGCAGAACAACAGTAAGCTCCACACCAAGGGGGGGATCAAAAGGCTTAGGCTGAGCTGTAACGTGGAGCTGTTCCCTTGCTGGGTGAGGCGGCACTGGGCCTTTGATCTGTTCTTTTTAGAGCAGCCCTGCCTCTTTTTGGTTGGGACTGTGGAAGGTTCAATGGGCTCTAGAAATTCGGGTCTCAACTTGGTCAAAGGAGGGTCTACAATGCTGGGGAAGGTCCCAAAGGGGGAATCGTTTATCTGCTTGTTGCTACCATTTTTGGAAGGGTCTGTCTCCATGTACTTGGGCCTGGACATGTTCTCCTTTTCCTTGAGGTGGTTGTTGGACGAGCGGCTGCTGTGGGAGGAGGGCCCTGCCTTGCCTTTAGCCTCGTAAATAAAAGACTTGTCCATCTCAGGCTGGCAGCACTTGGAGGAGCCGTCGTGGGAGCCCAGCGGGGGGAGCCCCGTCGGGAGCTTCCCCGACCTGGTTTTGGTGCTAAAAACGCTGGTGCGGATCTGGTTGAAGGAGTCCACGCAGCCGTCCAGGTCGGAGCTCTGCAGCCGCTTGAGGTCCCGCCCTGCCAGGCGAGGGGGCAGGTGGCACTCCAGCTCCGAGGAGGAGCCCTTGAACTGCTTAAACCAATTCCAGAGGGAGCGGGCCTGGCAGTCGCAGATCCACTGGTTGCCGTTGAGGCGCAGGTACTGCAGGGACACCAGGGGGGCCATGGTGTCCCCCGTGAGCACGGTCAGGTTGTTGTTGAACAGGTACAAGGTCATCACCTTCCCCAGGTCGTGGAAGGCACGCCGGTGCACCAGGCTCACCCTGTTCTGGTGCAGCAGCAGCCGGTCGAGGTTGATCAGCCCGCGGAAGACGTTCTCCGACAAGCTCTTGATTTTGTTCCCGTGCAAGAACAGGTACGTGAGGTTCGCCAGGTCGATGAAGGTGTCGTCCAACAGGATCTGGAGGTTATTATCCTGAAGGTAGAGGTACTGCAAGGAGAACAACCCTCGGAAAAGCCCCGTGGAGAGCTCCAGGAGCCCACAGCGATCCAGGTGTAGGGTGTGGAGGTGCACGAGCCCCCGGAAGGTGATGGGGTTGATGGATTTCAGGTTCGTGTTGTCACTGAGGTCCAGCTCCTCCAGTTTGGTGAGCCCGTAGAAGGCCCCAGGCTCGATGAGGCTGATGTTGTTGGAGTGGATCCACAGGATGGTCATGTTGCGGCAGGAGGTGAAGCTGGTGGCCCTCACCAGGGTTATCCGGTTGTTGTGCAGGAAGATGCGCTGGCTCTGGATGGGGATCTCCGTGGGGATCGCTGTCAGCCCCTGCTGCTGGCAGCTGATGGTGATCTTGGGTTCACTGTAGCATACACACGCCCCGGGGCAGGACTCCGCTTCTGACGGGATGTTCAAGCAAAGCACCAAAATCAGCAGTTTGCTTCCTGAGGAATGACAAGAATAGGGTGGGAATTAGGCAGGGTCATGGAGAGAGCTTCTTTTTGCAGAGGAGCCTGAAATCCCCCCTCTGAGTGTGGCGCCACCAACCACAAACAGATGCCAGGGCAGCCAGCGATTAAAATGTGGGATTAAAAATGGGATTCTGCCACTCAACTCAGGAGCAAATGAATGTACACTTGCAGAGATGGAGTCCGAGTGTCTCCTCTGCCCTGCACCCTCAGGAGGTGAAAGAGAGGGATCAGCACTTTGGATTTGCACATCCAACACCAGCCCCATTCCCAAGATCTTACCTGTGAGCAAAGGGATCAAATTCTGGGGCATTTCCCTCTGCCATGGGCACACCTGGCACAGCTCAGCCCCTGGAAAAGCACCTGGAAAAGCACCAGGAAACTCCAAATCCCATCCCAGCAATGCCACCAGCTCCTCACTTTGCAGGGTCACGGAACAACTCTTCCAAACAAGCAGGTGTCCCCACACTGCTCTCAAAACATAACTGTGACTTTCCACAAATAATTTTGGACTGATTTGATCTTCCTGGGAGAAATAACTGTGAGACATTCCCAGAATAACTTTCAGGTCAGACCTGCCTGGAGAAGTCTCAGGGCCAAGAGGATCCTTTCTTTCTCCTGCGCAAAACTTTAAGACACATATTCCTGCTTCCTCTCTCCCCATTTTCTTTTCCTTTGAACCTGTGCAGCCACCGAGGAAGAGGTGGAAGCAGCAGGATTTTCCATGGTGCTGTTGTAGGAGAAAGTCCCATGCAAGGCTTCATTCAGGGACCCCAGAAAGCGTGCACGGCAGGAACAGATTCCATGTGTCCCAAGCGTGCAGGCAGCCCCATGGAGCTGGAAAACCCCTGAGAGGAATATTTTTTCCTGGTGATGCCCACCCGCTTCCCCAGGAGCTGGGCTGCACTGAAATCACAAGCAAGCATTTTGGTTCACCAAATTCTCCAGCTGGGGAGCTGGGAATGAGCCTGGAGGGAGGGAAGGAATGGACAGAGCAGCACCTTCTCCAAAGGGACCTGGGAGGGTCCCTGAAGCTCCCGCTGAGACCTGAGGAGAGCCAGGCTGTTCCCTGCTCCCGGTGGGGAGGGGAGGCAGTGCCAGCAGTGCTTTCCCAGCAATTAGCAGCCAGTAATTAGTCTGATTCCTCCAAACGGGAGCTAAAATGAATGGGCAGCAGCCGGAGCAGGGGGGGGCTCCATTCGGGAATGCCCCATGAGAGCAGGGACACCGTGTCCCCTTCCCAGCTCCTCACAGCACCTCTGGCAAAAGGACGCGCCCTCCCCATCGCTGGGCATCTCCAGCCCAGGGGCAAGAGCGGCTTTATCTCTTTTGTGGGAGGGTTTTTCCTTCTTTGAACCACTCAAAACATCGTTCAGGAATGTTGATGCCTCATTACAAAGTACAGTAGAAAAGCAAGAGTTCAAAAGGCCAAACAGGAAAGCCCAGAACGCTGATTCTTCTGCATCGCTCGGGGCTGAGCTCCACAGCTCATCCCAGGACCTCAGGGCAGCACAAACCTCAGGTGCAGAATGGGATGAACCGGGGAGACTGGAGCCACATCCGGCCTTGCAAATTCCCGAGGGGGAACCCGAAGGCAGAACCTGCTCCTCCCTTAGAGCCTGCAGGTGCTCACGTGGCCAATGAAACCGCATCAAACACCAACAATAACGGATTAAATCACACAGAAACCTCACCAAATGTTTGCTGAAGGAATAACAATTGGAAAAGCCAAGGTGGGAAAGTCTCTTTCCTGCAAGAACAGGCCGGGATCCCAGGTCTGGGTGTCAGTCTGGTCAAAACAATTCCCCGTGTGCGGTTAATAAACCTGGTGTGATCCAA
Source organism: Mohoua ochrocephala (assembly GCA_013398855.1). Lineage (NCBI taxonomy): Eukaryota > Metazoa > Chordata > Aves > Passeriformes > Acanthizidae > Mohoua > Mohoua ochrocephala. The sequence goes on along the minus strand of VZTA01023094.1, from coordinate 267,995 downwards.
CAGTCCGATACAGGCAGAAGACTCCCATCTATCATATTCCACGAGGGATAAAAACCCCAGCTCAGCATGCAGAGATAATTGGAGCCTGATGTTATCAGCTGCTGAGCCGCCCTGCAAGGCAGAGTTTGAGTGCAGTGTTGTGACACATTTTGGCTGCCTTGTCATGTTTTGACGTGTCACGTCCCATTGCATGAAGCACAGTAACACGAGACAGCTGAAATTCCCTGCTGGAGCCATGGCACACCAAGAGCAGCCTCCTGGGAAATTAAAACAGTGCTGGCGACTCTCTGGTCATCCCTCTGCAGCTGATAATGAAACCCTGTGGGCAGGGAAATGGGACTTTCTGGAGCCTCTCTCTACAGCTCCGTGATCGAGGTGATGGGGACAGGGGTGACACCGGAGCAGTGGGAGTCACCTCATTATGCAAGACCTCCCACTCCAGCAAAACAGCTCGGACTGGGACACTGTCCCCAGCTGCTCCTCCCTGCCACGGCCTGGGGCAAATCCAGCCACAGCCCGGGTGTATCCCACAGGCCTTAGGAATAGATGGAAACAGCGGAAGGAATGCAAAGAGGAACCACAGTGACACCATCCCTGTCCCAGCTCCCGCCAGGGGCACGATGAATCCATGTAAATCCATGTATACACGGGGAGAGAGGAGAGGACAGGAAGCAACTGGCAGAGGATGAGCCATGAGCATCACCCTGCCCCGTGCCACCCATCCCGGCAGCTGAGCGGACACAGGTGATCTACAGGATCCCTCTTCCTGTGGGAAGCTCCCAGGCCGGCAGCAGGGTCCTGTCCCAGCTCCTGGGCGTGCCCAGAGCCGAAGCACTGCGGCTCCTCCCTGGCACAGAGGAGCAGCAGGGAAGGGGCACATCCTGCTCCGCTCCAAGCCTCGGCTCTCCCTGTCCCGCTCCGATGCCCGAGGCTGCCAGGAGCGGTGAGTCAGTGGCACTGAGAGCGCTGCCAGCCAGCAGCACAGGGAAATTAATTACAGCAGGGCCAGGCTGTGCGCTTTAATTAGGGACCTGGTGTTCATGAGCTGCTCGGATTAGCTCCTTCCATTGAGACAGTTCCTGTCAGTCATCCCCCAAAGCCTTTTTCCAGTGACTTTTCCACCGTGCAGCTCAGCCGTGTCCTGACTGATCCATGACAAAGCCCAGCCGCTGTCAGTCCCCACCCAGGGCAGGGCCAGAGGGACGGGCAGGAGGGGATGAAGCCCTGGGAAGCCAAGGTGACCCTTTTGTCCCCAGCCAGGCTGGGTGTGCTGTGACAGAGACCCCAGGGACCCTGCCATGGCTTTCCCTGCTCCTCCAAAATCCTTCTCCAGTGCCTGGTGTCCAACCAGCAGCTGTGCCTGCTCTCAGTGTGTCCCAGACCCCAGTGGCCACCAAGTGCCGTGAGCCACCCAGACCTTGCACCGGGATATTTTGATTTGTTTGTTTTCCTGGAGCACTGGGTTCCGCTCTGGCCACGGGGTCCTTCCTTTTCCAGGAAAAACACCCCCTGCCCTTAGGCCAGAAGTACAGGAGACATTCAAGGCCAGGCTGGACAGGGCTTGGGGCAGCCTGGGATAGTGGAAGGTGTCAGGGGGTGGAATGAGATGAGCTTAAAGGTCCTTCCCAACCCAAAGCATTCCAGGATTCTGTGATTTACGGGTGTCACAGGGAGGAGGGAGGTCAGAAGGCTCCCTGTCTGCCCATTCCCAGAACATGCCACACTCAATTCCCAGTGAGGAACAGCATCCTCCCTTCACCTTCCAGATAAACCCATCCCGAGTTCTGTATCTGCAGTGAGCTCCCACCACCACTGGACGCTGGATCCTCCACCTCCGGCTGGACTCTTCCACCTCAGGACCCCTCTCAGTACCCATCCCTGAGGAGAAGGCTCTTGGAATGACACCCATCGCCTCCTCTCTCAGCCGAGAAACCATCCCTCCCCTCTTGCAGAACATGATTAAAACTTAACTCGAGAGTCCCTGTCAAAAGCAAAAGATGAAAGAAATTCCAGAACCTGGAACCTTCAGTCCCTCCAAGACTTTGGCTTTGAGTTTAGCATTTGTTTCTCCAGAGCTTTCTTAAAAGCCAGAAAGCTCCTTCAGTGAAGCTGCAGTGCTTCCCCTTTGCCATCCCCGAGTGTTCTGACTCATGGAACTGGAAGCAATTAAAGGGGGTCCATTATCTGCCTCTCCGCCGCTCCCCCGGGCCATCGCCTTGTCAAACGCGGCAATTAGAAGGAAAAGGCTTCGGGGGCCTCCAACAGATGCTTTGCAAACTTTTTTCAGGAGGCCAAAGCGAGCTGCAATTTGGTGCCGTTTGCAGAGCCACGGCCTCTCCCTGCTGCTCTGCTATCGCCTCGATTGATTCGGAGATATTCTAATGTGGCTTTCCTGCAGTGGAGGGTCAATAAGCATCTGAATTCTCTCCTGCTCGGACATAAAGGGAGTACTTTACAATACAAAGCCTTTTGCTGATGCACACAGCGTTTTGCCTTTGTTTATAGTAGGGACACACTGGAGCTGCCGAATTCCCGGCTCGGAGTGGGCATCGATTGAAATTCCGTGGGCATCGTTTGAAATTCCGCACTTGGCTGCTCTCGATGCCTCCCGCTTTGTCCTGCGGCCAAAGGTGGGGCTGTGCCTGTGCCACAGGGAAGGGGGCAGCGCTTTGATGCATTTCAAGTGAAGGTGAATCGAGAGGTCAATGAGGAAGGACAATTGGTTCGGAGTAGTCTGGAGTTTCCCTCCCTTCTGCTGCGGAGAGGAAGGATGGAGCATGATGGTGCAGCTAGAGCGACTCCAGCTGGGAGGAGGGGACGGGGGTGAAGATTTGCCACCATAAAACACCCGGGACAGGCACCAGAGTCACAACTCCGGGGCACTGAGGCCCTGGGGCAGGGACAGAGCAGTTCCCTGCCACCCTCAGGCAGCTGCAGCATAACATTTTGGGCTGAAGTAGGTCCTGGGGCACCTCTGCATCTCCATGGGGATGTTGGGGTGTTGGACACCCCTCTTAGGTGGGACAGTCAGTGAGGTCACTGGGACGAGTGATCTCTGGGGTTCTGAATCTCTCCCCAGGCTCTGCTGGGGATGCTCCATGTCCAGGGGCTGGAGCTCGAGCCCCAGCTCACACCAAAACATGGGTGATGAATCCCAGCGGCCTAAAAGTAGGGAGCTAATTCCCTTTTGGGCACCCTTGGGGGCCCTGAGGCAGCAGGAATGGTGCAGGCAGGTTTGGCACAGCTCCTGTGTGAGACCTGTGCCAGCCCTGCCTGGAGCTGCTGGGGTATGAGCGGCAGTAGGGGCAGCAATTTAGGTACCTGAACCCCACCCCTGACTTGTCCCTGGTCCCACATCCTCTGCAACTGCATCCAGACCCATTAACCTTTGGGATTGTGGTGCTCTTCCTTGCCTTTGGCAGCACAGCCCCTCTGGAACATCCAGGCTGTGCCTGGAAGAGGATTTGAGCAGGAAAAAATCCCAGCTGCGGCCGGGACTGAAAGGTCATTTCCGTAATGCATCCCGGCAGGGAGGCAGGCAATAGCTGTGCCATTTCCTCACTTCGGGGTGTTCATCTTTTCCTCTTAAATCACACTCCCTCAATGCAGTTTTTGAACTTAATATTGCAGGGATATTTTGAAGGGAAGAAGGTAAAAACGAATTATATCTTGTGCAATTCTTCCACTCCATCCTCCCAAACCTCCAGGGGGGTTTGAACACTGATTCTTCTGCATCGCTCGGGGCTGAGCTCCACAGCTCATCCCAGGACCTCAGGGCAGCACAAACCTTCCCTGGGACAGCTCCATCCTTTCCTGGGGTGTGCCAAAGCAGCTCCCACTTGTGGGGCTCCCCATCCCTGCCAGTGGCTCTCCCTTGCTCCCAAAATTTTGGCGGCAGCCTGGATTCAGCCTAAGAACATTTGGTCAGGGTTACGCTTTTGGTGTTTTGCCAGCCTTTCCCTCGGCAGCAGCAGGGAGAAGAAGGAGAAGGGGAGAGTGAACAGTTTGTATTTCAGCCCATTTGACTGAGAACTCGACAAGGAGCAGAAAAATTAAAGTTTCTTCTGTAGCCAGAGGGTTTTCATCCTGCTGAATTCCCAAGGCTTGCTGCAAGGCACGGAGGTGTGAGAGCATTCTCAGAGAAAAGGTCACCAGAACCCTTCCGAGGGGAAATATCAAAGGATTTAACCCCGGGAGTCATCAGGTCCCTGGTTAACAATAACAGTTATCAATTATTATAGCCCAGGAGTGCCCTGGGAGGCCAGGGAATGGGAAAAGTCCTGATGCCAACAGAAGAAGGTGAGAAGAGCTGCAGGGAGCCAGGCCAGGGACATTTGGGCTGGGCTGAGATGGGATCCAGCAGCAGACAGGGGTGGGAATGCAACTCTTAAATAGTGGGAGCGTTGCCCTGGCACCTTCTCCAAGCCCTGGGCAAACAGTGGCCTGAGGCAGAGCTTCCCTGGCTCCCTAACAGCCATAAAACATTCTTTCCCCTCTTTGGGATTCTTCCAGGCCCTAGGTCCTTATGGGAATGCTGCTCCAGACGTTTTTGCTGTACTTCACAGCTTTTCCTCTTCACTGCAGCGGTGGGAGGGCGATACTTGGGATAGAAGGGCAGCATGGACCATGGCAGAGGTGTGGATGGAATTAGGCAGAGATTTAGATGGAATTTTGCAGAAATTTAGATGGAATTTTGCAGAAATTTAGATGGACTTGTGCAGAGGTTCAGATGGACCATTCCAGAGGTTCAGAAGGACTTTTGCAGTGTTTTAGATGGACTTTTGCAGAGATTTAGATGGACAATTCCAGAGCCTCAGGTGGATTTTGCAGAGGTACAGATGGAAAATTGCAGAGATTCAGAAGGACAATTTAAGATGTTCAGATAGACAATTCCAGAGGTTCAATAAGACTTTTGTAGCATTTTAGATGGACTTTTGCAGAGGTTCAGATGGACAATTGCAGAGGTTTCAGCTGGACCACTGCACAGATTTAGCTGGACAATTGCAGAGGTTCAGATGGACTTTTGCAGAAGTTCAGATGTTCTGCTCTGTCCCTTAGTCCTGCACTCTTCTGCCACCGCAGGCCCCAAGCTGAGCATTGCAAAGATCCCTCCCCGAAGTCCCTGGGATCCCTTTGGCGAATGGCAGCAGCTCATTCCCAGCCCCTCTCCGTGTTTGTTCAGGGTGTCTCTGGGCTGGCTGCCAGGGTCGATTATTTGGCATTTAGAAATGCTGAATTGCAGCTGCCAGCTTGGCTGGGCTTGGGAATCTCACCATGAACCCCTCGGTGCAACAAATCCCGTGCCCAAACATCCACTGCCCTTCAAGCAGAGATGTTATCACAGCTCACAGTGCCCAGAGCTTCAAATATCAGCTGGGTGTGAGCAGGGACATCTCCCCGATCCTTCAGCCAAGCTGCAGCTGGAAGTCACAGAAACAGCCATGGAATCACAGAATTATGGAATGGTTTGGGTTGGGAGGGACCTTAAAGCCCACCCAGTCCCACCCCTGCCATGGGCAGGGACACCTTCCACTAGCCCAGGCTGCTCCAAGCCCCGTCCAACCTGGCCCTGGACACTTCTAGGGATCCAGGGGCAGCCACAGCTTCTCTGGAAAATCCATTTTAGTGCCTCCCCTCCCTCACAGGAAACAATAAATAAGGACTTGGCCAACCCTACACAGGTTAAAGACGGTATTTAAAATTATTTTCATGAAATCAGGAATCACCTTTGAGGTTCTTAAGCACTGAAAACCAGACCTAGTTATCCCTGTTTCCTATAGATAGGCATTGGAAAATCCTATGGATACACCAGCCCACTTTCCAGTGAGTGCTCCTGCCAGTGCTGTGCTCTGCCCCTCACCTGCTGGGGCTCTCTCTGCCAGGTCAATCAACACAAGCAGCATTTTCAGCTCTTCTCATGTAATATGGAATAAATCTGCGTGGTTGCCACCTGTCCTCTTTCCATTTGTGGCATATCTGGAAGGGGAAAGCTCCTGACCTTTTACAGGGAGAAGATTATGATCTTAAAGTAAAACATGGGGAATTCCTCTGGAAAAGGCCTCTTAGGTGGGTTTATTCCAGTCCTGGGCTTGACACAGTCCAACCCTGGTCCTTTCTGTGCAGACAGTGCAGGTGCCAGCTGCTGCTGCCCCCTCCAAACTCCCAGTATTCCCTTTTCCTTCCTCAGAGGTGAACTGGTTTCCCCACTGCATGCAGGAGTGTGGCCCTTTTCAGGATGTGATCATGTCTGGAGCTGGAATAACCATGGACATGTCCAGTTCTCCTCAACACATAATGCAAAGTCTTGTCCTGGTGTCCTCTCCACCCGTGTGACACCACAAAGCCCCTGCACCACAGCAGCAGGCTCTGGACCCCGTGGAGCACATGAGATTTGTAGGAATTTGGCTCAGAGCACCTGAGTTTGACTTGATCCTTTGCCAAGTACCAAATTCCACAGCGACAGCAGGAGGAGAGGCCAAAATCTCCTGGAGATGCATAGAGCAGGGGACAGGCTGTGCCAGAGGCAGGGATCCAAGGCTGTGGGAGTTGGATGAGAGGCAGAGAAAGCCCAGTGCCCAAAGGGAAGGTGAAAGCACATGGCCTGGAATGTGCCTTTGGAGAACTTGAGGCACTCCTGGGGAAAATGGGCACAAAAAGGGGAAGAGAATGGGCAGGAGGGCTGCAGGACAGGGGGACATCCCTGAATTCATCTTGGAGAGCAGCTCTGAGTAACTGCTGTGATCCTGATCCACTTCCCAGGGCTGCACCGGGCACCTGCCAGGCTGGGCCAGGCCACACCGAGCTCAGGGGGGTGAGGAGGAGGGAGGGCTCCTCCCTCACAGCCTGGGAGAACCAGATGGGTTGGAAAGAGTTCATCTTTAAGGTGTCTTCCCACCCAAACCATCCCAGGGTTATGTGAAATGTCACAGCTGCATTGTCTCCAAGTGACAGCCATTAATGGCCACGGGTATTGTCACAGCTATCACAGGACTGTGGGATGGTTTGGGTGGGGAGGACCTTAAATCCCACCCAGTGCCACCCCTGCCATGGGCAGGGACACCTCCCACTGTCCCAGGCTGCTCCAAGCCCCGTCCAACCTGGCCTTGGGCACTGCCAGAGATCCAGGGGCAGCCACAGCTTCTCTGGGCACCCTGTGCCAGGGCCTCCCCACCCTCCCAGGGAACAATTCCTTCCCCAAATCTGTCCCTGTCATGCTGCCTTTTGCCAAGAGTCCCATGGCCAAACCCACACCCAGCCCAGTAAAGCCAAACCCACACCCAGCCCAGTAAAGCCAAACCCAGCAGATCCCTAAGAACAGACCAGCAAAGCCATGCCTGGTTCCAGTACTGTGCTGAGGGCATCGTAAGCGGTCCCAATCCTCGTTCCCATCCTATCCAGACGGGATGCATCCAGCACACTGCACGAGCAGGATCATGTGTGATCCTGCCACCATTCCATCCCCACACTGAGGAGAATGAAGTGACAAAATATTCATTGTGAATCACAAGCAGCTCCTCCAGAAGTCAGGATTATCTGTGCCATATCTCTAAAAAATCAGGGACTAAGAGGTGTCCAGAGGAAGGAAACTCAGGTTCCTGAGATGATTTAGGTCTCCCATGGAGCACAAAGTACCTCAGGAATGTTTCAAAACCTTCTCAGGAAGAAAGTTTCCTGCAGCTCCAAACCTGGCGTTGGTGGCTGCTCTGCGTGTGAGTGACTCAGAGAGAGGAGAGGTGAAGCTCCAGATGGAATTTACACCTGCTCCCCCCCAGCCATCTGGGACTGCACCCCCTGCCAGCTGCAAATCCCACCCCCACAGCTTCTGGAAGAGCCCCCTTGCCCAAGGCAGCATTTTCCTCAGTTTTCCTCTAAAATAACATTATCTCAGTTTTTGCTTGCAGCCCCAGCATCTGCATCATGTGGAGTGAGGGATGAAGTTTAGGAAAGAGCCTGGAAGGGAAAGTTGTTCCAAACATCCCCCATGGCCTCAGCTTGGTTGTGTGTGTGCATGCAGAGTGACCAAACAGCCCTGGGCAGCTCAGGCAGGACAGGGAGGGGGAGAACATTCCAACTCCAACCTTAGACATAGCCACGTTCCCAAAGAACAGCTGGAAATGAAAACATGGGTGAGCAGACATGGGGGACTGGAGATGACATTCTCTGCCCTACTCACAACTTGTTGCTCCCCTGCTGAGCCTGGAGGACCAGAGCTCTCCAGATATCCCAAAGTTTGTCACCTGGAGCAGGGGAGGAGCAGAGCTGTGCAATGATCTGTGAGGTCTCCACCTCAGTGTTCCCTTCAGTGGCTCAGGACATTTCTCATCCCCCCTGGGACACCCGGCCCCTCCAGCCTGGCCATGATCCCCCTCTCCCTCCTTTCCCCTTTTCCCTCAGCATCTCTCCCGGCTCCTGGCACACATCCCTGGCTCGTCCTTTCATTCCCAGATGAAGCTGGGACTGGTTTTTGATAAGCGTGTGTGTCTCAGGTGAGTGCAGCTCACTCAGCCACGCTCCCCAGGTGAGGAGCACGACACCCACAGCTCCATAAATAAATATATTGCTCCGAATATAACTCTATAAATAAACATATTCCTCTGCAATGTGCAGCTCCGTGAAGCCAAGCTAAACAAGGACACAACAGGCTGCTAATGATACAGCTTCCTGTTTTCCTGGAAATCAGGAAGTGAGCAACGGGGAAGGGATCCTGCAGCCCAGCAGGGCTTGAGCCCCCATGCTGGGCTGAGCTGCCCTCACCTCACATCCACCCTGAGATCCTGCAGAATTCCACCAGGAATTCACACCAGATTTCCATGCTCGAGGCCCTCAGTTCAAGGTCTCATTACAGGCAGAAGGATGACAGCCCCTTCCTGCTTTTCATTCCAGGTGGATAAAAGCTCCCTGTTCCACTGCAGCCTCCCCTTGTCCCCCACGCCCGAGTCCATCCCTTTTCCCACTACAGGGCATTAAATGTCCATAACCACCACTTCTCCAATGTGGCCTTAAATCAATTTTAGACCCTGCAGCTCCCAGGCTGCCGGAGCGCCCCCATTCCCTGCTCCCAGACGGATGGCCGAGCATCTGGCTGGATTCAGATTCCTGTTGTTTCCCTGTCACCCATCTCCCAAGCAGTTGCAGTTGCTCTGCATTAGAGCCCTGTCTTCAGCTTTATTTATCAGGGCAAAATCCCAGTCAGCTGCCAACTTTATGGGCAGTAATTTATAGACATTTTCCGGATCATTCATGAAAATAGGTAAATACAGCGGGGTGGAAGCTGAATCCCACAAAGCTCCTGTGCAAGCAGCTTGTTCTGCACTGATCCTCCACCAACAATCGCATTTTGAGGGCTTTAAGCTGCCTGTTTCTTAATCCATTTAATAACTGTCCATTGGTTCCATAGACAGGATATTCTCCACCACGGAAATCAAGCGCCTGACATAAATCTGAATTTATTATGATAATCCAGATCCATGAGCAGAGGCTGGGGGAGTTTGTGCACGTCTCATCCACCAGGACATTGGTCCAGGCCTGGGGCTTGCTGGCACTGAGGTGATGCCATCAATAAATAATTGTGACAGCAGTACCTTTAAAAACGATATCAGGGAAAAAAAAGAAGACAACCGTGCTTAGGAAAAATTCCTGGGAAATGTAGCAGTGAAAATTATTGGCATTTCATGGAATTGAAAAATCAATAAGGTTGGAAAAGCCCTCTAACATTTCCAAGTTCAAGTGTCAACCCAGTACCATTGAACCACGTCCCCAAGTGCCACAGGCACACGTTTCTTGAGCACTCCCAGGGGTGGCGACTCCCTGGGCAGCCTGTGCCAGTCCTTTTCCGTGGATTTGTCTCTGGATTTCAATGCTTCCATGCAAAACATCTCCTCTTTTTCCACAGCACAGATCCTGAGCTGAGCAGCCTCTCCTCACCTCCAGGGCTTTCCCACTTGCTGCTTCCAACCTTCCCTGGCCTTCCCTGCCTCTAGGAATCCTCTGGTTTTCAGGTTTATAAGGAATTAGAACCAGGATCTTGTCAGCAAGTCCTGGCCATGCTCCCACACACACTCCTTAGGAAGGGCCTTGAGCATCCATCTGTGCGGGATTATTGTCCATAACCGATCCTGGTGGATGGGGTCTCATTCCAGCTGGGCATCCCTCTCCACAGACAGGTTGTTTAGGCATTCAGGATCATTTCAGAGGAAATAAAAGATTTCCCTGAATAAGAATAGCATTTTCTCCTTTCCATGGGAGTTGTTTTTTCCCCAGGACTGGGCATTCCTCTCACCCCACCACGCCCTGGTGGCAGGGCCACCTGTCCTTCCTCTCCCACACCAAGCACACAGGGGCAGGCTGTCCCTGAGTTCAGCCCCTGCAGCTCATTTCTTAATTAAAAGAATCAAACCATGAATCTGATTGAAGACAATCACCATCCCATAGCCAGGCCCTGCAAATCTCCAGGGGGGACAGAGAATTCCCACCCTGCAGGTCCCTCCCTCCAGCAGAGGCCTTCCAGAGCAGCAGGGCTCACTTCCCGTAAGTGCCTGTTAATATTTCATGGGACTAAGTGAATTTCTTTCCATTTCATTTCCCATCTTTGTTTAATTCACCTCCTTCAGCACGGAAGGGAGACCAAGGACCGACTGCTGATGTGGGGAAATAAGAATCATCTCATCAAAGGAATGAACTCAAGTGAAAAAATGGAAGAAATTGGTCAAATTATGAATAGAAATTACAGCAGAATCACCAAAATGCCACTGGAAAGCTCAAACCTGCAGGAGCAATAACGTCAGGCACCCAAATGGCACCTCATAGGAAATACATTCATTTCCGAGCAGAATATCCCATCTCTTCCAGCCTGGAAAAGCCTCATCCCAGCACATTCACAGTTATTTTCTTTGGGATTTCTCATACGGTGCAAGTCAAGGAAAAAGAAGAGTAAATCTTGTGGATTTGAAGACAGAAAAAAACATCTCCTCGTGTTCTCCTGCTCTTTTTTCCCTGGCAGAGTGGAAGCCAACTCTCCTTTCCCTGGGGAAGTCATTTGTGCAGCTTCTGACAGGAGCAAGGACAGGGAGCACAAACCCTGCTGGTTCCAGCGGGAACTCTCCAGACATCACTTCCCAAAATGTGCTTGGCGCCAGCCTTGGTTCCCAAACCTGCTCGGTACTCCCACCTCCCAGTCCCACAGCTCCACAGAAACTGCCCAGCAAATCCCCTCCCAGCCTCTTGTGGGGCATCGGACCTGGGAGCTCTCACAGGAAAACCTGGAATACTTTGGAGCGCAGCTGGGAATTCCGAATTGTCCTTTTCTTCTGGTGCCTCTGTCTCTGCTTTCCCTTCCTTAAAGACTTTTTGACAGCAAACTCAGCCAATCTCCCCTCAATTCCAGAGTCCAAATCCTACATCACCACTCATGGAAATGTTTCCTCTCAGGATGTGATGCTGCTGGTTCTGCTTCACCACCCATGATCTCTCCCTTGCTACTTTCCTACTAAGGTGTTATTTGGGGTGACACCCCCCCTCACACAGCCCTTTTTCTGGGAGAACAGCCCAAACCCTCTTCCCTTGTGCGCAGCCTGGTCAGACCCACACGGGGCAGCACCAACTCTGGGGGGAGGTGACAGCAAATCAGGGTGACAACAAAGAAACCAGGGACAAATTCTGCTCTGTTCTGTGCATGTCCTGGGCTGATCCCACAGAGTGGGGGACCAAGGGAGGGGATTCTGCCTCTCTGCCCCACTCAGGTGAGACCCCACCTGCAGAGCTGCCCCAGCCCTGGGGCCCAGCACAGGAAGGACCTGGAGCTGCTGAAGCCAGGCCAGAGGAGGCCACGGAGCTGCTCCAAGGGCTGGAGCCCCTCTGCTCTGGAGCCAGGCTGGGAGAGCTGGGGGTGCTCACCTGGAGAAGAGAAGGCTCCAGGGAGACCTCAGAGCCCCTCCCAGGGCCTAAAGGGGCTCCAGGAGAGCTGGAGAGGGACTTGGGACAAGGGATGGAGAGACAGGACAAGGGGGAATGGCTTCCCACTGCCAGAGGGCAGGGATGGATGGGATATTGGGAAGGAATTCCTCCCTGCGAGGGTGGGGAGGCCCTGGCACAGGGTGCCCAGAGAAGCTGTGGCTGCCCCTGGATCCCTGGCAGTGTCCAAGGCCAGGTTGGACATTGGGGCTTGGAGCAGCCTGGGACAGTGGGAGGTGTCCCTGCCCATGGACTACATGACATTTAAAAGGCTCCTTCCAGCCCAAATTGTTCTGTGGTTCCATGAGTGAAGCAGCAGCAGTGACCTGTGCTTGGGACAAGGGGACCTCTTGCAATGGCAAACATCCCCAGGAGCTGCCAGTACCTGAACCGCAGCTGCCACGGCACCTCTCAAACTCATCCCAGCTCCCTGGAATGTTTAGGTGTGAAATTTAGATGAAATTTCAGGCACTTTTCTGGCACATGATTTCTGTTGCCACCCAGCAGCATGGGGGTGCACATTTCCATCCCCAGGGTTGATGGAGCATGCAGGGTTTGCTTGGCCAGCTGGGTGTGGGGGGGCTTCCAGAGGTGTCCAGGGGTGTGTGACCATTCCTTAACCATTCCTAAGGCACCCAGGAGCACAATGGAGGGAGATCTGTTTGTTTGATCCTTCCAAAGCCTGGCTTGAGGCAGAGCCCTGCACCTCCATCCCACAGGCAGGACTACACCACGCTGCAGCATCAAGCAGCTCATTCCTGACAGTTCCTGCTGGACTGGGGCAATGACTTCTCCACGTCATTCCATGGAGGAATCCCTCCTTCTGCCTGGAAGATCCCAACTCAGTGCTAAGTGGCTGATGTATGGAGAGGAGGACACATGCTGTGACAGGCCACTGGGACCACCATCATACCCAGCCTCATTAGAACTCTCATTAACGATTTAATGAGAAGGGCAGAAAATAGCAGGTTAATTAAAGCTGCCCCTCCTGAGCTGGGGAAAGTTTCAGCTTTAGTGAGGATGGATGAATGACAGGGAGGGCTGTGGCAAGTGCTGGCAGATTGTTCTAGGCTGGAAAACTGCTCCTTGTGGGGAAAATGAGCCTCCTTCCACCTCATCAGGAAGGGGAGAGGCTGGAGATGAAAGAGTTGAGTGTGAGGAGCTGCCAGGAGCTGAGAGGTGATGCCTGATAATGAGAGAAGGAGGTGGGGGACTTGGGAGGGAATTTTTGCTCTGAGCTTGTATTGCCAAATGTTACTCCTTGCCTGGGGCTCCTGGAGCCGATCAGAAAGAACCCAATTGTTATTGATCCCTGTTCCAACAGCTCTTAGGGGCTGATGTTCTGCCTTAACCAAAACACCAAGAAACTCAGAGAAAGGGGGAGAGAAAGAGCTTTATCCACAGGTGAACTTGGAGCAGCACAGGAAATGTCTTAATTATGTGTCCAAAGAGCTGGAGAATCCTGGAAATACAGGAGGAAGCAGTGTGGGACAGTGAATTAACTGAGCTGGAGGAGGAGGAGCTCCAGGACTTCCAGGGCTCATCAGCAAGGAGATATGGAAAGAGTGCAGGGAAGAATGTTGTGTGATCTCTCTAGTTCAAATTGACCTCCTGACTGAGCTGTGCTGTGACGGGAACCCTGTGTAGGAGGATACCACAAGGACCCAGAGCAAAGGCACACCAGGACAACCCCTGGCAGCTTGCAAAGAGCTGGGAAAACAAAAAACCCCATGAATTTATGGGCAAAATAGTCCCAGATCAACATCTGTGTTACACTGGGACACAGCAACTGGAAGTGTCCGGGCTGGGTTGGACGGGGCTTGGAGCACCCTGGGACAGTGGAAGGTGTCCCATTCCATGATCTTTAAGGTCACCCAAACCATTCTGGGATTCTGTGATTTGTCTGTAAAATCACCCCTCAGACCAGCACAGCACCACAGGTCAGCACTGTTTGGCCTCCTTTTTGTCATCCCTATCCAAGAGAAAGGAAGGGAAGGAAATTTGGTGCTCCACAAAAAGAAATGTTTCAGGAGAAAATGCTTGGAGAAAAGGGGACAACAAAATGTCGCCTTTCCAAGGCAGAAATGTGTGCAGAGTGTGTCTGTCCAAAGTTCTGCTCTCTCCAGAGTCAGAACTTCCCTGGAATCCTCCAACTTAAACCAGCTGCAGTCCAAGTGCTCTCTGAAACCACAGCAGTGAAAGACTAAATGACTTAAAGCCTTTTCTAAAGGCAGGGACTTCAAACAAGAGGGGGAAGATAGTCAAGGCAAATGTGGAAGTCTGACTACTTAAAACAGCTCCTGAAGAGCAGAGACGAGGCAACAAAGCAAGCTCCGGAAAAAAAAAAAAAAAAGGTGTTAAGGCTTGAGAGCAGCATTAATGCACAAAATCAAAGCAATTTCTCTAAGCTGTCAAAATAATCCCTGGATGTTGGGAGGAGCAGACCCACAATTGGAGAAGGAAGGGATCCCTCCTGCCTTGGGGGGTGGGAATTCAGCCATTCCTGACAATCACAATAGGAGCAAAGCCCATGGCTGAGTGGCATTTACAGGAGACTGAGAAGAAAATCTAAATGAGAAAGAGAGAATTGAAAAGCCCTGGCAAGCAGGGACACAAAAGGTTTCTGTTGAGATGCTTGTAAGCCTTGGTGCATCTGAGACGTGCAGAAATTAATAAATCAGTGGTGTAGGGCTCTGATTAAAAAAATAAACCCATATATAAGTAAGAGGTTGTCAGCTCCCGAGCTCTCATTTGAATCCACGTTGTGTCACCACTGATCAGATCTCACCCAGCACGAGCAGCTCAGCACCAGAGTGAAATTAAAGACAAAAGGCACAAAATCAGCATTTCTGACTTATGAGCTTGTTATAAACTCCCTAATCCGAGAGGAGAAACCCTCCAGGATAAGAGGGATAGACCAAGAGGCTTCAGCTGAGATCTGGGTTGGAGTGGAGCTCCTGGAGGCTGCGGAGCCGAGGAAGGGCCTGGAGCATCTCCGTGCCCAGGAAAGGCTGAGGGAGCCGGGGCTGCTCAGCCTCGAGAGGAGCCCCAGCCGAGAGGGGCCCTCAGCCCTGGCTGTCCCTGTGTGCAGGGAGGGCTCCGAGCAGGGCCCGGGCTCTGCTGCGGGGGCCCAGCAGTGGCCCCAGAGCAACGGGCAGGGACCGAGCCCAGCAATTGCCCCTGGGCAGGAGGCAGAACCTCTGCCCTGGGCAGTGCCCAGCCTTGAGCAGGCTGTGCAGAGAGGCTGTGGAGTCTCCTCCCTGGGGCTATTGCAGAGCTGTGTGCAACGCACTGCTGTGCCCTGTGCTCTGGGATGGCCCTGCTGGAGCAGGGAGGTGGCACCAGTGACCCACTGTGCTCCCTCCACCCTGACCCCTCCTGGCATCCTGTGACTGTGACATAGGATACTCTGAGAACCTGTGGCACTTTAAAGAACATTTGAATGGGGTCTGATGGAGCAGAGGATCCCACCCAGCTTTCCACACAGTGGGGTATCAGCTGAAAGGGTACATCCCCACCTCTGCCTCTTCTGCATTTCCCTCGCCCACCTGAGGTGTGGAGATCAGCTGGAGCCCAGGATGTTTTCCATCCCTCACCCTGTCCCTGGGACTGTCTGGAATGACAGGCAGGGGGAGGGAAGGGGCCACAGCTCTGCCTGAGATCGTTACCAACATTTGCATGAAGGCCCAACCTTTAAGAGGAATGGTCTGAGCTGACCTTCAGCTGAAATCCCTGCCCTGGTACCCCCGGAGGAAGCACAAACAATGTGACATTTCAGAGCACGGCCTCTGCGGCGACTCTGACATTACAGAGAGAGAAAACAACTTCGGACTGCAAGGAAAGTTGACATCAGCTCTGGAAACCTCGGCTGATGGGAAACACCCAGGGCTGGTGCCAGCCCAGTCACAGCCCCAGCACTGGTGTGACAGTCTGGGCTCGGGAAGAGCTGAGCTGGGGACCGTGGCCAAGCACAGCACAAGCACAAACAAACCCAGATGCTGATGGGCTCCGTCCCTAAGCAAAAATGGAGATGTCAATTGAGAAATTCCTGCTTATGAAGAGATCTAAACATTTTAGACCCCTTTAACAGCAGTGAGTCCGTGGGCACAGCATGGCACACATCCTAGGAAAATGGGAAGGTGAATTCAAAGGGTGGAAAACAAAGCCCCTGCATGTAAATTGTGACCTTTTAACAACCAAGCCCCTCTCGGATGATCAGCTGGAGCTCTGTCCCAGCACCACAGGATGACACTGGCCACACTCTCACAACTGCTGGCCCCACACCTGCCGAGAGAGAAGAGCCATCCCTCAGGTGCTCTCCAAGGCACATAAATCCTGGGAGCAGAGCTCAGATCCCATGTGCAGGTTAAAAATCACCAGTTTCTTGCAAAAGACAGCCACCAGCGTTGATTCACAGTGATAATGTTGATGCAGGGGTGTCACAGTGCAAGGAGAGGCTCCTCCTCAGACCTGGTGTCCCATGAAACTTTGTGTCTACCTGCATTTCCCAGGCAAATTCCCAAGCTTAAAGCTGTGCCTGTGCATCTCTGAGCATCTCAGTGCTTGGTGGGAGGCTCCAGAGAAAGGGGGGGCACTCAGGCATGGAACTCTCCAGCTCACAGCCATATCCAAGTGGATTCGAGAGGAGCGAACGGGCCGGGTCACAAACCTTGTCAAGAAGGACTGGAAATTGAAACAGTTCTGCCATGACAAATACAACCAGAGCTTGCACGAAATGAGGCAGGAGACGAACTGGAGAGCAGGACAGAGAGCAGAAGGAGAAGGTTTATTTCAGGCCCTGCTCTGAGGACTGTTCCTGTATCTGACATGACAGAGCTGGGAATTAAAAACCAGAAATGCTCCACTGAGAAGGGAGGGGGGGAAAGGGCTCCTTCCTCCCCTGCGTGCTCCTGCTGTCCTCTGCCTGCTCCCTCGGGATCCCTGCACTGCTGGATGCATCTGGGATGGGAAGGAAAAGCTGCAGAGCACCACTTCCCTCCCCTCTCCCTTCCCAGTTGTCCATCACTTGGGGTGGCTGCTGGCAGCAGCCTGCACCATGGATCTCAGCCTCTGCCTTGGCTCTCCCATCTCTTAGCCTGACGGCAAAGCACAGGCAGGTGTCACCCTCAGGCTGCCATGAATTATCTGGAGTTCATTCTTTGCTGACCCCTGCTCCACCTGGAGCACTGCATCCAGCCCTGGGTCCAACAGCAGAAGGACCTGGAGCTGCTGGAGCCAGGCCAGAGGAGGCCACGGAGCTGCTCCAAGGGCTGGAGCCCCTCTGCTCTGGAGCCAGGCTGGGAGAGCTGGGGGTGCTCACCTGGAGAAGAGAAGGCTCCAGGGAGACCTCAGAGCCCCTCCCAGGGCCTAAAGGGGCTCCGGGAGAGCTGGAGAGGGACTTGGGACAAGGCATGGAGGGACAGGACACAGGGAATGGCTTCCCACTGCCAGAGGGCAGGGATGGATGGGATATTGGGAAGGAATTGTTCCCTGCGAGGGTGGGGAGGCCCTGGCACAGGGTGCCCAGAGAAGCTGTGGCTGCCCCTGGATCCCTGGCAGTGCCCAAGGCCAAGCTGGACGGGGCTTGGAGCAGCCTGGGATGGTGGAAGGTGTCCCTGCCCATGGCAGGGGGTGGCACTGGATGGGCTTTAAGGTCCCTTCCAATCTGAACCATTCCATGATTTTCAGAGTTCTCCCAACCTCTGTGCTGCAGATGGTGCCAGTGGCACTGACAGAGGTGATGAAGATCATTTATTGCAGCCCGAGCTGTGAGGAACATCCTTCACCTGAAACACCCGACAGAAAACCCCACAAACACCCAACAGCAGCCCGGGCACTCCATCCCCGCAGGTCCCTGTGCCTGGAGACACCCCCCTCATCCAGGGCTGAGGAAAGGGATGAGATTCATTGACTTCAGCACTTCTCATGTTGACTTTATACCTCAGGAGCTCTAACACTGCATCCTGTGGGTGCCACATCCCCTAAGCACAGCAGGAATGGAGCTGTGCATTATCCAGCAGGGCCATGTGGCTCAGCACTCTGGAGCTGAGGAGTTGGGGTTGGCTGGGTGACCATGACCAGGTTTGGGCGCCCAGTAGGGCACATTTGGTGTGGAAAAATAATAAATACTTGAGTGAATAGTTGTCAGGCCCTGGAGGGAGCGAGGTCACCGAGGATTTGCCATCCTGAGACATCGTTTTCCCAACAGCTGCCATTCAGCTCTGCTCTCTCACTGCTCCTGCAGCCTCTCCCTGTGCTGAACTCCAGCTCTTGCTCCCCTTTCTGCACCCCAAAAACACCCCAGCCTGTCAGAAACCCACACCTGGCTGCAGGTACGGTATCCTGGGGGAGGGATGACATTCATCATCACTCCCCTGACATTACAGACAAGAGGGAACTCTGAAAATGCCTTTAAAGCAGGGGAATTCAGAGAAGGAACTCCAAACATCACCTGTGGTTTCCTTGACAGAGGCTGACCCACGGGAGGCTATAGAGCTGTCACTCACTGCCAGCACCAAGGGGAAATGATGGGATCAGGCTGCTGGGGAGTGTCCCGTGTTCCCCTTAAACACAGGCTGCTCCATCCCTGGCGGCCCAGGGATGGCAGGGAGCGGGCAGGAGCCCCCTGAGCTCAGCCCAAGGCAGGGGATGTGTGGCACTGCCATGCTGCAGCTCTCGCCACATTGCAGGGTTTGGCGCTGATCTCAGGGTATTGAGCAAATTTTTTGAGGTGCCAGCTTCCGGATTCAGGGGCTCCTCGCACCTTTCTCTGTACTGCTATTTTATTTGTCTGGCAAAGGAGATGAAAACATGAACTCTACCCAACCCTCAGAGAGAAGGAGGGATATGATATATCCCAGACTGTGTTCTCTGGGAATCTTCTTCCCTGTTCCTGAGGTTTGCAGCTGCTGTTTGCAAACAGGGTGGATGAGGAAAGGCTCAGGGACAGGTTCCCAAATCACGTCACCCCTGGAGAGAGCAACACCCCTCTCCTCAGGAACAGGGCACCATTTTCCATGATTTTCTGATTTCAGGTGAGCTTCAAGCAGGGCAGTGTGGAAAGAGCTGGAGAAGGGCTCAAAACCAGAGCCTGAGCACTGAAGAGGATGGTTTGAAATGACCAGGGATGGTTTGGAAGGACAGGGAATGGTGTGAAAGGACAGGGAGTGGTTTGAAAGGACAGGGGATGAGGGTGTGGAAAGACAGGGAATGGTTTAGAAGGACAGAGGATGGTTTGAAAGGACAGGGGATAGTGTGGAAGGACAGAGCATGGTGTGAAAGGACAGAGGATGGTTTGAAAAGCCAGCAGGGAGGGAGGACAATGCTGATAACCCTTCAGCTGAGGATGCACACACACAACCACAGGCTGAGCTCAAGGCTCGGCTCAGCCCGGCCGCGGCCTCTGATTTACAGGGTTGTGCCTTCTGGAGTGCAGATGACCAATAAGTGCTCGTCGCTTTTAAGAAAGCCCTTGTGCCTCGCAGTAACTCAGCGCTGATTGCCCGCATTTCCTTAAAAGAGCTCATTTAGGGTTGATTTAAGCACTCCTGGGGAGGGCAGGCAGGCGGGGGGAGGTGATTTACAGAGCTGGTGTAGCCGCAGAGGCAGCTCAGGCTTGCCTGCCTGAAATGTGGGACTGGCTGGAGAATGGGAGAGCCAAGGACTCCCCAGAAAGGGTCTTGGAGCTGAGCCATGGGAAAGATAAATTCTTTTTCCCCTTTTTAAGGGCCAGCTCTGGTTCAAGCACGGATTTGCTGTGCACCACAGGTGCCAGAGGTCGGGTGGTGCTTGTAGTTGCATTTCACCACTCGCATGTGGGGGAGGGCATCAGTCTGGGCTGACTCTGGGAAACTGCAGTTCAGGTGGAAACACCATGCCCTGGACTCCACTGAGTGCAAAGGTGACCTGCAGGGACTTTCAAATGACCAAGTAAATGTCACTGGACAAGGAGATTGGATGTACACATCCCCTTGGGGCTGATCCCTCTGTTTTTGCAGTGACACCCCTGCGAGAGCCTCCAGTGAGGCCCTGTGGGCCCTGAGGGGAGGAGGTTTTGCCCCTCTGTTGTACAAAGCCTCCTCCCCGTTGTCTCCTGGCTCTGCAGGGAATTGCCCCGCTTGGGACAGCCCTGGGAGCAGAGGCTGGGGAATGTGGGCAGGCAAAGCCCCGATGGGTTCCCCCATTCCTGAGCACTGCAGGACATTCCTGCTGTGGCAGAGGCGTCTGAGAACGACAGGAAAATGATCCCCAGGACTGTCCAGCTCTTCCTTCTCAGCCACAGCCTCTGACATTCCCAGGAGCTGCCTGACAGGTCCCTGCCACACTCCTGGCAAAAGCAGGAATAATCCAAACTTTTAATGACACATCTCCTAGTCCTATAAGTGTACTGCCTCTTTAAAACACTGCCTGATATTTCTGTGCATCCCTGTCTGGAAGGGCTGGAAAAGATTGAGAAGAGAAATAACGAGGAGAAAAGGATCAGTTTAGAAACGAGCAGAATGGGGAGATTTCTGCTGTCCTGCCCTCCCTTGTGCCGAGTCCCCCTCTCCATTCCTGCCCTCCCAAATTGGGAGCAAGGCCAGAAAACCAAGGAGCTGCCCTACGTGTGCCCCAGCGAGGAGCGGCAGAGGCTCAGGGTCTCTCTCCTGCTCATTGTTCCCCAACCTGGAGGCTTGTCTGTGATTCCTGGCTGGCTGAGGGCTGGAGCTGTCAGAGCAGGGCCTGGTTTCCATAGCAAACACGCGTTGGCAGAGGGAGAAGCTCAGCGCCGCACTCAGCAGAGCCGAGAAGAAAAGCCTTTTTTCCCCCACAAGCATGAAGGGCACGGAGAACTCCGATGCCACGTGTGGTTTAGATTCCATGAGCTTCTTCAAAGCAGGAGGAGCCTGTGAGCCAGGGACTGCTGGCAGCTTTTCTCTCCAGCTCGATCCAGGGGTTGAAGCCTTTGCGGTTCCGAGCTGAGTTTTGCTCCCAGTTTATGGATTTGTTGTTCTCCCGGAAGATCCGAGGCTGTGCCCAGGGGGAGGATGGGCTGCTCCTGTCCCACGAAGCACAGAGGGATGGGAAAAAGGCAGTGAAGGCACCAGGACCTCCTGGCACGGCACACGTGGGAGGATGGAGGGGAGATAGAGATGGCCAAAAGTGCTGCATCCTGTGGGAGGCAGGGAAAGACAAGGTCCAGGCACGTGGGATGAAGGCTCTGGAAAGCCCCCAGGGAGGGGCTGGGCATTGTCAGAGCCACAAAAGGTGAGATCAGGTGGGGTGGGACACTCCCGTTATGGCTCTGCTCTGTCCCACCCTGCTCCCGGGGACCCTGACGATGCACCCAGTTCCCCCTCCCACAGCAGCCGGGAAAGCAGCACAGGGGCCACACTCCCCTTCCAGCACTGCAGGGTCACTGCCACCTTCCAGCACCTCTGCTGCTCGTGCCAAGCTGCCTGCACAGGGACACACTCGTGGGTTTGGCTCTGGTTCCACGGAAAACGGGAGAGGACACTTCCCACATCCACCTCCCCAAGCACCGTCCAGCTCACAACGTCTCCTGTGGCTCACCAGTGCTGTGGGGCTGGTGAGCTGTGGCTGTGTGTGTGCATCCAAAGGGCTGGGTTATCTCATCTCTCCCCTCTGCCATCAGGATCACAAACTGCTCCCAGAATCTCGGCCCTGCTCCCAGAATCACAGCCCTGCTCCCAGAATCTCAGCCCTGCTCCCAGAATCTCAGCCCTGCTCCCAGAATCACAGCCCTGCTCCCAGAATCTCAGCCCTGCTCCCAGAATCTCAGCCCTGCTCCCAGAATCACAGTCCTGCTCCCAGAATCACGGCCCTGCTTCCAGCAGCTCCAGTTTTCCTCAAGGATGAGGCTGCAGAGGACTGGGAGGAGACACTTGTTTAGCTGACAGAGGAGAGGGAGAGGGATCCACTCCCAAGGCCACAAAGGGTTACAGAACCCTTTATGGCAATTATTTCTCTGCTCCCCTGTGGCTGGGGATCCCCAACTCACTTGGCACAGGCTGTGTGCCAGGCAGTCCCTGTGGTGTCCCCTGCAAGGCTTTGGGGACTGGGAAGGGCTGGACATCTTTGCCTTCACAGAGGCTGGTTCCACATTCCCAGGGGCATGCGGGAATCCATCCTCTCCTGGACTGCTCCTTGGCAGTCCCTCAGGAGCAGAGGCATCACCCAGCCAGCCCTGCCCCAGGCTGTCCCATCCCCCAGCAGGACCTGAGGGCTGTGTCCGTGTCCTCCTGAGCGGGTTCCTGAGCAGAGCAGGCAAGAGCAGGCCTCCACCAGATGCAGAGATCTGCATTTGCAGTGGACATTAAATGATAAAAAAGAAAAACTGTGCTGCAGCCATAAAGCTCCTTCCCTCAGCCAGATCTCTGGGAGTGCCTGCGGTGGCAGGGACGCTGTCCAGGCCAGGAGAGGCAGGAGGGGACACGGGTGACCTCTGAGAGGTCTCACCTTTCTCACAGCTACCCAAGGGCAGGACAAGCATCCAGCTCTTCCCCTGCTGGATTCCCGTGCGGGGATGCAGCAGAACACTGGGAATGTGCTGGCAAGAATTCCTTCAGCCCCAGCTGCCCCGGGGCTTTCCCCTGGCTCTGGAATGGTTGGGCACAGCTCAGGGCTGAGCATTCTGCAGGTAAAAGGGAGCACTCCATTTCCCAGCTGGATGTTGGACACAGGCTCTTCCTGCTCCCTCTGCCCCATGAATTCCCTTTCCCGTGGGAGGTGGGAACAGCCCATCCTGCAGCCCTGTGCTGGGAACAGACCCCCAGCCCTGGTGCAGAAGGAGAATTCCAAACTCGTTTCCAAAGGGTTGGTTACTGAAAGGCAGTGAAGGAGGGAAGATGCTCTTTTATGTATTAATTAGACATTAACTAATTTGCTCTAGAGCTACACCAGGAGCACATGAAGAATTACTGCATTAATTAGGGAGTAAATGACCCCGAACTCATCCCTGACAGGCTCCCAGCCCTGGCAGCCGTTTGCCGCCAGTGAGGAAAAGCCCCAGATTTCACTGCAGAGCAGAACGACGAGCGACCACACACTCAGCACTTCAGCATTTCCCTGCCAGAGGACAGGGAACGTGGCTGTCCCCCTGGAATCAGCCGGAGCTGCTCCATAAAACGCTCCCAGCATCTCACACCTTTGATTTTGGGACCAAGAGATTTTTCCTCCAGCTGAAAATCTCTGCAGCAGCACATCAGAGCAATGACCAGGGGCAGCTTTCAGTCCTGCACGGCTCATCCCCTGCCAGAGCCCCAGCAGCCTGTGCATTCTTAATTGACAGAATTAGGAAGCTTATTTGAAGAATACTTGAGTCCTCAGAGTCTAATTTCCTGCTGTATAAATAATACATCAGCAACAGCAGGCTCCGGGAAAACCAAATAAATAAATAAATAAATAAAAAATAAAGAACCAAAGGAGCCCAGATGAGTATTCCAGCTTCCATCACATTGTGAGAAATCCTTTGCAGAGGCTTTTCACAATAGCCCCCAACTGCATTGTACCATTTCTCGCCTTGTCTGCTGCAACCAAGGAGATGGGAGCTGAAAATTATTCTTGGGGGCCTCTCTGCAGGCGTGATCACACCTTGTGATGAGCACAGCGCCACTGGGCTCGCCAAAATAAACATTCCAGCCTCCCAGAGCCTGGCCTTCGGCTCTACCTCCAGGGAAACCTCCACCAGCATTCCCAGGAGACCCCTCAGCCCCGCTGCCATGGCCACAAGGGCTCATGACAAAAAAACCACCATGAATGTCCCAGCCAGTGCCAACTCCCAGTGCTCCCAGTCCAGCCAGTGAAGCTCAGACTGGTTTGGGTTGGGAAGGGACCTTAAAGCTCATCTCATTCCACCTCCCAGCCATGGGCAGGGACACCTTCCACCATCCCAGGGAGCTCCAAGCCCCGTCCAGCCTGGCCTTGGGCACTGCCAGGGATCCAGGGGCAGCCACAGCTTCTCTGGGCCCCCTGTGCCAGGGCCTCCCCACCCTCGCAGGGAACAATTCCTTCTTAACATCCGATCTAAATCTCTCCTATTTCAATTCAAAACCATTTCCCCCTTTTCCTGCCCCTGCAAAAGCAGCTCTGTGTCCCACAGCCCAGGAAGCGCAACAGGCCTGTGAAAGGCTAAAAGGAATTGAGAGGGGAGTTCCAGGACTTCATGGGAAGTGTTTCCACAGCACAAATATTTGTATTCCTCTGCTGTGGGATTTACAAGCACACACTCGACTGCAGCAGGGAGAGCCTGCAAACACAGGCGAGGTTTCTGTGTACTCACCACTTGCTCCTGCCTTTCTCCCTCCCTCTGGCTTCTCCCTCGTGTTATCTCCATTTTTTCCTGTGTCTGACCCAGGGAACTGTGGTTTCTGGCCAGAGAAAATCATCACTGGGTGCTCTCACCAGAGGCAAAGCAGCCCCTGAGAAGGGGAGCACACAGAGGTGCCTGGCTGCAGAGTGACATCTCAGACTGTCCCTTTCCTTCCTGGAATCCTGGAATCACAGGGTCATTAAGGTTGGAAAAGCCCTCTAAGGTCCAACTGTCATCTCAACACTGCCAAGGCCACCACTGACCCCTGTCCCCAAGTGCCACATCCACATGGCTGTTAAATCCCTCCAGAGATGGGAACGCCACCACTGACCCCTCTCCCCAAGTGCCACATCCACATGGCTGTTAAATCCCTCCAGAGATGGGAACTCCACCACTGCCCTGGGCACCCTGAGCCAGTGCCTGAACACCCTTTCCATGAAGAAATGTTCCCAATAATCCAACCTGAGCCTCCCCTGGCACAGCTCCAGGCCATTCCCTCTCCTCCTGTCCCTGTTCCCTGGGAGCAGAGCCCGACCCCCCCCGGCCGCCCCCTCCTGTCAGGGACTTGTGGAGTGATAAAGACACCCCTGAGCCTCCTCAGAGGAGTCCAACTGCTTTTAACACTCTACCAGCAAGACCAGGTAGAATTAAGCAGCTGTGTAAAAAGCACGANCCCAGCTCCGTTCCCTTCCCTGGACACGCTGCAGCCCCTGCAGGTGTCTCTTGTCAGGAGGGTCCCAGAGCTGTCCCAGCACTGGAGGTGCCCCAGCAGTGCCAGCACAGGGGGATGTGGAGGGACATTCCCAGCCCTCAGGGCCCGTGCAGGGATTGGGTGGGACACAGGGACAGAGGTGCCAGGCACCCTGAGCTGATGCACCCGAGGCCTGAAGCAGTGTGGGGACAGTCCTGGGGCTGCCCTGCTCCAGACACCTCCATCTCCACAGGAATCTCACTTACAGGATCCCTACGGCTGGAAAAGAGCTCCACGATCACCAAGTCCAGCCTTGGATCCAACACCTTCAGCTCCCTCTCCACCGGCAGTCCCACAGCTTCCAGGAATTCCCATTGTTCCCAGCCGGTGGAGTGGAACAGGCAGGGCTGTGGGACATGGAGCTTTCCTGTCCCCAGCTCTGCCTCGGAGGAGCGGCCTCGTCTCCACCTGGGAGTGCCGAAATGTGGAGCAAACGGCGCAGACAAAGGGCCCTGTTAGAACCAGCACTGCCGATAAATAATTCATAGGAGAGAAGTGGGGAGTCTCCAGGGAGCCAGCGCAGGGATCTGTGAATCTGGATGAGTTTGCAGTGCTTTAATTATGCAAATTGACAAATGTCTCTACACTGAGAAATTCTGCTAGCCCTGCAAAAGAGCAAGAGCTGGAAAACAGCAAGAGTTTCCCAAGGCCGCGTGCCCAGCCAGCTGCCAGCCACAGCTGGCAGGGGGAGCCTCCCCCAGGCCCCTCTGGAGCTGGCTCTGCTCCTTGGAAAGGCAGCCAGGAGCATCCTCCATGCAGGAATGGGGGGCAGTGCCTCAACAGCTCCCTACTCTGCACAGCCACGGCCTCAGAGCCTCCCTGGCTCCAGCACCTTTGCTCCCCGCTGGCTCAGAGAGAGGGGATGAACACCCAGCTCAGGGCTGCTGTGGGATCCCAGGTTATGAGTTCGTGGAATCACAGAATCACAGGATGTCCTGACTTCAGAGGAACCCACAGGGATCATCCAGCCCAGCTCCTGGCCCTGCACAGACACCCCAACAATCCCACCCTGGGCATCCCTGGCAGCCCTGTCCAAATGCTCCTGGAGCTCTGGCAGCCTCGGGGCCGTGCCCATTCCCTGGGGAGCCTGGGCAGTGCCCAGCACCCTCTGGGGGAAGAACCTTTCCCTGATCTCCATTCTGAGCCTGCCCTGGCCCAGCTCCAGCCGTTGCCTGGCTCCTGTCCCTGTCCCAGGGAGCAGAGATTGGAGCTGCCCTCGGGAGGAGCTGCACCTCTGGTGAGGTCTGAGCTTAGTGTCCCCTGCTCCAGCTGAACATTCCAAGTGCCCTTGGAGTCCCCCACGCTGGCCCTGAGCCTTGCACCAGTGCAGCCCAGCACCCAAAGGATGGAGAACCTGCAGGTGATGCTCTTGTGTTCCCAGGCACATCCAGGGACAATCCAGCATGGCTTGGAGAAGCAAAGCCTTTGCCTGTGGAATACTTTTGGAAAGCTGAGCCTGCCTTGGCACCTCGATGGGCCAGGCAGAAATAGGGCAGAGGAAGCCGAATCCAGGGCACCAGGGGCTGGCATGGCCCCAGCAGCAGCCAGCCCACGTGGGGCCTGTGGGAATGTGCTCCGTTCGGAGCCGGTGTCCCCTGGGACCCAGACAGTGCCCAACACCGTCTGCCACCAGAGCGGATTAATTAGGTGCCTTAATTAGGTGCCTCATCCAGCCTCATTAGGATCAAACCAAGGACTGGGCAGAGAGCAGGAGATGGGCACAGAGAATCCTGGCACGGGGAAGGCAATGTGGGCTCCAGGTCATGAGGAAGAGGCTGGAGCCGAGGGCAGGGACACTGTTGTCCCCTCTCCGTGCTCAGGGCTGCAGGGCTGAGGGGCTGTGGGACACAGCATCCCTCATTCCTCTCTGCAAACCCTTCCCCAGGTCGTTCTGATACCCCCAGTCCATTACCTGTTGATGGTTTCATTTCTGAAAACTGACTTTTCCTCAGTTTGAGAGAAAATATTTGATTTGCTCTCAAAATATGCAGTTCTCTGTTACCCAAAGCCAGACACTTTCACTGAAAAATTAACACTGCCTCTGAATTATTTTTGGGCTTGTCTCTTTGGAAGAAAGTGGGAGAAAGAAGGAAGGGAAGTGTATCATTGAAAAAAAATGGGGAAATGTCAATGCAAATAATATTTCATGCAGAAACGCCTGCTTTGATTGAAAATCCATTTTCTTGCAAAATAAATTTTTCATGAAAACCGTGTCAGTGCCAGCTCCAAAGAGGGACAACCTGGAGTGGAGACAAGTCACCATGTTTCTCTGCTGCTGATTTATGCCAGGCTGGGAGCAGGAGCTGGTGGCAGCTGCCTTGACCTGTCACATGCTGAAAAAGTGGTTGAACCTCCCCATCCCAAGGCTCTGGATTTTGTTCAGGTTCTTCCCTGCACCTTGGCATTGCATTGGTGGCTGCGCTGATGCCTCCTTAAGCAAATCATCCTCTTCCCTCACATTTTTGGTATTCTGCTGGTGGGGCAGGATGAGGGCAGTGAGATGAAAGGTCTGTTCAGGGTGATGTGCTCTGGACTGGCAGGGCACAGAGTCCCCACTGTTCCTCAGAGGGCTCTGGGACACATGGAAAAGGAGGCACCCCAAAATTATCGTGCTCCACGGGGCTGCAGAGCGACTCCTCTGAGGTTGGTCCTGTTCCCGATGCTCCCATCTCTGTGGGTATGGAAAAAGCTGCTCCTGACGTGCCCTCAGGGCTGCAGCAGCGTGTGTGACACATCCCGCTCTGCCAGTGCCTCTGGAAATGTTCAGTCCCAGCAGGACGGCACCCAGGGCACTTCAGGGCACTGGGGATGCTCTGGGATCAGCTCCGTGCTGGGGGCAGGGTGCTGGCAGCTGGAATCTCCATTTCCCAGACACTCCGCCCTGAGGGGTTTTCCAACAGCTGCTGCTGCGGTGGAGATCCATCACTGTGCCCTGCAGGCTGGGCTCACGGCTGGCATCAAGTCACGGGATGGAGTTTGGGAGGGGTTTTGGAGGAGTTTTGGAGGAGCAGGGTCTGCTAACTGCCCTGCCCCTCCCACAGGAGCTCCAGCCGGGGACAGAGCCCGGTGGGAGCATAAACATCCCAACAGTCCAGGCGCAGTCACTGGAGCTGCTGTCACGTGGAGAACAGGGAATGAAGATCTTGAGGCACTGCTGAGGCTCCCCAGTGCTGGGGACAGTTCTGGGTCCCTCAATTCAAGAAGGACCTTGAGGGGCTGGAGCGTGTCCAGGGAAGGGAACGGAGCTGGGAAGGGGCTGGAGCCCCAGGAGCGGCTGAGGGAGCTGGGAAAGGGGCTCAGCCTGGAGAAAAGGAGGCTCCGGGGGGACCTTGTGGCTCTGCACAACTCCCTGACAGGAGGGGGCAGCCGGGGGGGGTCGGGCTCTGCTCCCAGGGAACAGGGACGGGAGGAGAGGGAACGGCCTCAGGCTGTGCCAGGGGAGCGTCAGGCTGGACACCAGGAGGAATTTCTCCATGGAAAGGGTGGTCAGGCACTGGAAGGGGCTGCCCAGGGAGGTTTGGTGTCCCCATCCCTGGAGGTGTCCAGGGAAGGCCTGGACGTGGCACTCAGTGCTCTGGGCTGAGGACAAGGTGGGGATCGGACACAGCTTGGACTCAATGGTCTGGGAGGGCTTTTCCAACCTCAGTGATCCTGGGATTCTGTGGCCAAGAACTTCATGTGAGAAAGGTGATCTGGCCACAGCCCCTCCCTGGTGACCAGCTGCCATGCCCTGGTTATTCCCAGCACCTTCAGATGTACCATGAGAGCTGGACATTGGTTATCTCCTGACCCCCAAGCAAAGGTTCGGATACCACACTGTGCCACCAGCCCCAGGACAGACTGCAGGAGCTTTGACTGGATTGGGGTGATTCTTGGATGGATTTTTGGGAGTGTCTTCAGGTCTCTGCACTGCCATTCATCTGCCACAGCCATCAGCTCTGGGAGTGCATTGGCTCCAGCCACCCTTCCTGCTGCCCTTGGGCGGGGAGCTGAGAGCTCTCCTGTGCCAGCAGGACACACTCCTCTGTGTCCTCAAGAGCACAAAGGGACTAGAGCTTCTCCCCAGGGCCTGTCCAGCCTCAGACATGCCACGAGAGTGGAGGGATACAGCATGGTCTTACTGCAGAGCCAGTGTTTGTTCTCTGCAGGACAGGGCTGCTCCTTTCCCTGGAACCAGAGAGACTCCTGACCCATTGCATCAGCTCCTTGGAAACACAGAATCATGGAATGGTTTGGGTGGGAAGGACCTTAAAACTCATCCAGTGCCACCCCCTGCCACAGGCAGGGACACCTTCCACCATCCCAGGGTGCTCCAAGCCCCGTCCAACCTGGCCTTGGGCACTGCCAGGGATCCAGGGGCAGCCACAGCTTCTCTGGGCACCCTGTGCCAGGGCCTCCCCACCCTCGCAGGGAACAATTCCTTCCCAATATCCCATATAAATCTACTCCATCCCAGTTACAGCCATTCCCCCCTGTTCTGTCACTCTGTGCCCTTGTCAGAAGTCAGTGGCCACATTTCTTGGGGACCCTGAAGCCTTTGCAGGGCTGCCCTGGCAGCTCTGGCTCTTCTGCCTGATCCCTGCTCCTTCTCCCCAGGGAGAGTCCGCAGGGATCCGTGCCAGGCCCTGGGGGGAGCACAGCCTTGTTCTGCAGTTCTGTCTGGGCAGCTTGGCCAGGTGCTCAGAGAACGCTGCAGCTGCCCTTGAGCGGGGATCAGAGGTCGGTGCCACCTGGTCCACTGGGCACGGCCAAAGAGGAGAAGGCCCTGTTATTTTCTGCCTCAGCACTGGAGACAGACAGCAGCGCCTTAAAACAGGATACTCTCATCAATCATTTATTGGATTTATGCAGCTTCACTTAGGAACCTGATTTATATTTCCTCTCAATTTACTGCGTTTGAATTGTTTGCAAATAGGCACGTGAATCATCGGCTGGAGAGGAAAAAAAAGCTATTTTCAAGCTTCATTTAGGCCTTTCCAAGCATTAATTTTTAGTTGCAAAGGCTATTTTTTGCTAAATTGGTTTTTAGATCTTGTCTTCCTTGTGCTGGGTTATAAATTTAGTGCTGCTGGAGCAAAAATGAGCAGAATTGGATTCTTTTCAGCCTTCCGAGGCAGGTGCAAGGGCCCAACCCTGTGTTGGGTTGCGCTGCGGGACGAGAGGAGAAAATTTGACAGAAATACCCACCCTGCCCCTAGCACAATTCAGCACAAGAGCTTCAGAACAAGCCCTGTGCACACTCCCTTGTCTTTCCTTGGCATCAAGATTGGATCTTTCCTTCAAGAAGATTACAAATCCTTCAGCTGCACTCCAAGGGTGCCTTTGCTCCTGGAGCATCACCTCGAATGCAGCAGGAAGAAAAGCCTCCAGCTCAGCTGTTTTAGAGGTGAACTCATTCCAGGGCCACAGCCTCCAGCAGCTTGTGTGGGTGGCTGGTGGCTGATGTTTTATTTAAACACAAAGCCATGAGATTCCAGCTCAGTTAAACAAATCCTTCGCTGGGAAAATATGCACATATTTTTGACACAAATCTGTCCGCAGCTCCATTAATTCTCCACCAAAGTGCTTTACCTGCTGGAGCAGATGATAATTCAGCAATGTAAACAGAGCCTTTTAATTTCATTTTGGGATCACGAAGAGAAACAAACTGATTAACAAAAGCAGGGTAAACAATGGTTCTGCCTCCTCCTGTTAGGATTAATATTCGCCTAGAATTGATGCCGCTCTCCGGGGAGCCGGTGCCACGCGATGCCGTGCCCTGCTCGGGGCCCGGCACATCCAAGGACATGGGACAGGGTCAGCAGGGTGGGTTTGGCTGCCTGGACACAGGGACAGTGCCTTCTCCACACTGGGATCCACCGGCACAGAGGGAATGCATCCCCTCGGCTTCTGCAGTGCCCCAAGGAGCTCTCTGTCCCTGCTGCAGGGCTGCCCCACCACCCACAGGGTCAGGTCATGGAATCATCACAGGATCACGGAATGGTTTAGGTGGGAAGGGACCTTACAGCTCACCCAGTGCCATGGGCAGGGACACCTTCCACCGTCCCAGGCTGCTCCAAGCCCCGTCCAGCCTGGCCTTGGACACTGCCAGGGATCCAGGGGCAGCCACAGCTTCTCTGGGCACCCTGTGCCAGGGCCTCCCCACCCTCGCAGGGAACAATTCCTTCCCAATATCCCATCTAACCCTACTGTTTATCAGTGTGACTCCCTTCCCCCTTGTCCTAGCACTCCAGGCCCTTTAAATTGTCTCCCTCCATCTTTTGTGTCATCTCCTCCAGGCACTGGAAAGCCACTTCCTTGCACACCCAGTGCCAACACTGCCAGGGAGGGACTCCGAGGTGGGACATGAAAGTCCAGGGTGGGATTGTTGGGGTGTCTGTGCAGGGCCAGGAGTTGGACTGGGTGATCCTGGTGGGTCCCTTCTAGCTCAGGACATTCCATGGTTACATGATTTACTTGGCAGGTGAGCCTTCAGGCAGGCCAAAGGGGTTTTGTTCAGGAGCAAGGGAAGGGATAAATCTCTACCCAGAGGTTTTGTCCCTGAGAGCAGCCCCAGCCTGGCTGATCCAAGAACGTTCTGGAGCTGCAGGAAGTGCTGAGAGTGCCACAGCCCCTCTCCAGGTGTCAGGAATGCCTGTGGGTTCAGTGCAAGCACGGGGGAGGGACAAAATGTTATCCCAGCTGGAGCAAGAGCACAGGGAGCTGCTCAGAGCTCTTGTTCAGGACACCTCATCCCACGCTGCAAACCCAACATCCAGGGAAGGACTGGGTACCCTGGGGGTGGCAGGGCACAGTGGGGCTGCAGCAGGGGACATCACAGCTGCTCCTTCTCCACAGCACCTGAGCAATAAAAAACAGTTCAAGCAATAAAAGAGAGTGAGATGTGGCTCCCAGCTGGACAACTGCTCCATCCCATCCAGCTAGCTGGGATCTGATCCGTGCTGAGATGCAGGCAGGGAGGCAGATGGAGAAGGGAAAGGGCTGCAGGACAAGTACAGAGATCATGTTCAAGCCACAGGCCAAATTAAATCTTGATGATCTCGTTTGTGCTGCAGCTGCCAGAGGAGTGAAACCCAGAAGGCAGCAAAGTTTTGGTACTACAAACACAGGTTTTTCTTGCTTGATTTTGATGCTGCTGTTTGAGTCTTTCTCTGGAGAATGCCAGGCTGGGCCTCTGCAAGACAGAGCAGGATGATACCTTAGGATTTTAGCTTTAATTTTTTTTCATATATTTGTGATCCTGCAATTCTTTAGTGTATAACTCTAAACTCCATATAGCCTGTTAGCTGCTGTTCTCCCATTTTAGTCAGACAAAACAATTCCTCTCTAGGCCTGAAACTCAAGGACACCTTCCTGTCTCAGGCCCTGAGATGTGTAAACAGAAGCGAGTTGGGGGGGAGCAAACTTGGGGTGAATGACTTCACTACCTGAAGCTGTAATTGGAGGATTAACCCCCGATACGCAAATGGACCAAACTTATCAAAGTATGAAAACCCGTGGCCCAGTCGTCCATTTTTGGGTGTAGCCCCTGGGGGGGGCTTCGTCTGCCCTAATGTACCTGAAGGCCCTTCAATAAATATCACTGCTTTTTATTCTCTTAATGTTGTCTGGCCTCTGTTTTTAGGTAGTCCCATCAAGGCATCAAGGGGAGCATCTCCTCACACATCTGTGAACCCAGAGTGGGCCATGGGCACCACGGTGGCAGAGCTGGGCTGGAGAACGGACATTGGCATCAGGGAGTGCCATGCCCATGGGGAAGAGATCCCTCAGGAAGCCCCAAAGGAAGTGTTTGTGTGTGGGGACAAGGAGGAGAGGAAGAGAAGCCAGCTGGGCTGGTATGAGGTGCTCAAAGGAGACCAGGGAGGTGAAGGGAAGGCACAGCACCCACACCTGGCTTTGCTGGGCCTGAGCTTAAGGAGGGGATGTCCAGACGAAGAACTCACTGAGACGGCTCACACAGATATCCTGAACCTTTGGATGCAAATAATAGATTTCCCTGGCTGTGGCAGAGTGGTTACCTCATCCTGGGGCACTCCGAGGTGCTGGAGATGTCAAATCAAAAACCTGAGAGAGATCAGCAGGACATCCTGATGCTCCAAATGCTGGAGCCCCTCTGCTCTGGAGCCGGGCTGGGAGAGCTGG
This sequence comes from Mohoua ochrocephala, assembly GCA_013398855.1. Classification (NCBI taxonomy): domain Eukaryota; kingdom Metazoa; phylum Chordata; class Aves; order Passeriformes; family Acanthizidae; genus Mohoua; species Mohoua ochrocephala. The sequence goes on along the minus strand of VZTA01023094.1, from coordinate 234,843 downwards.
GGGTGCTCACCTGGAGAAGAGAAGGCTCCAGGGAGACCTCAGAGCCCCTTCTAGGGCCTAAAGGGGCTCCAGGAGAGCTGGAGAGGGACTTGGGACAAGGCATGGAGGGACAGGACGCAGGGAATGGCTTCCCACTGCCAGAGGGCAGGAATAGATGGGATACTGGGAACGAATTGTTCCCTGCGAGGGTGGGGAGGCCCTGGCACAGGGTGCCCAGAGAAGCTGTGGCTGCCCCTGGATCCCTGGCAGTGCCCAAGGTCAGGCTGGACGGGGCTTGGAGCAACCTGGGATGGTGGAAGGTGTCCCTGCCACAGCAGGGGTGGTTTTAATGTCCCTTCCCACCCAAACCCATCCATGATTCCATTGTCTTCATGCTCAAACTGTGGCAAGTCCGGGTCAGGGGGACAGCTCCCACTCCTGCTGGAGGAACTGAGGAAGGGGATGGAAGGAAATTCACAGAGTGGTGAAGTACAGAGCTCCCAGGCACCATCAGAGCGCTGCAAGGAAACCATGAAGAATAAGGGTTCCAGGAAGGTAATTCAGGAATTGTGTGGGAACAAAGTATCCACCTGTGTGCTCATTTGTTGCAACTTAATTTGCATTCCACAGTTGTCATAAATATTGAATAAACAATGATTTCGGAAATGCTCTTATTGCAAGTTCTTTGTGAAGGAGTGAAAAGGCTCCCGTGGAAAGGGAAGGAGGAGAAAAATGAGCTCAAATGAGTGGGGACACCGACGGCCTGGTGTAGCGTGGGAGCTGCAAAGTGCTGCAACACCTTCTTCCCACTGCAGTTCAACTGCCTCTAGCAAGAAGAGGCAAATGGGCACAAAACCAGCACTTGAGGGTCTCATTTTCTTATCCAAGAGATTCCTTCTCAAATCCACTGGAGAGCATTTCCTCAGCAGGCCCTCAGGTGCTTGAGGGGCAGCAGCAGGATGCCAATATAAGGAAGCCCCAACATCAGTAGAATAAAAAGCTCCATGAGATGGTGTCTGGGATGGGCATGGATATGATTCCAGAGGCCCCAGGATATCTCTGGACCCTGCACATGAGCTCTGTGGTTCTCCCTGCCAAGGACACACGAGAAGTCACAGAACCATGGAATAATGGACTGGTTTGGGTGAGAAGGGACCCTACAGCTCATCCAGTGCCACCCCCTGCCACAGGCAGGGACACCTTCCACCATCCCAGGGAGCTCCAAGCCCCATCCAACCTGGCCTTGGACACTGCCAGGGATCCAGGGGCAGCCACAGCTTCTCTGGGAATTCCATCCCAACCCCTCCCCACCCTCACAGCCAACGCTTTCTCCCCAATACCCCATCTATCCCTGCCCTCTGGCAGTGGGAAGCCATTCCCTGCGTCCTGTCCCTCCATGCCTTGTCCCAAGTCCCTCTCCAGCTCTTCTGGAGCCCCTTCAGGCACTGAACAATCATAGAGTTAAGGTTGGAAAAGACCTCCAAGGCCATCGAGTCCAAGCACTGACCTCATTAACCAGACCTTGCCCAGGCCACCACTGAACCCTGTCCCTCCATCGCCACATCTGCACGTGCAGGGATGGTGACTGCAGCCTTCCCCTGCTTCATACACTGGGCAGGACCTTCTGAGGTGTGGAAGATCCCTCTGGCCCGCACGGGTCAACTCTCCTGGCCACGTTCCATCCCAGCTCACGGGCAGAGCCTGGGATCCTGAAAACTCCTGGATCTAGAGTAAGCACAGCTTGTCACCAACCACAGCCTCAATGTGTTCTCAATGTTATCCTCACACCAAATCCCAAACACTGCCCTGCACCAGCTCCAGGAAGGAAGGGATCCTATCCCAGCCCAAACCAGGACAGCAGGACAGTGGTGACAGCAGGACAGTGGCGACAGCATCTTGCTGAAGGTGCCACAAGGTCCAGCCAGAGCGACTCCAACCCCAGCACACACAGAGAGGGGATGGAAAGCTGGGACAGATTTGTCACCACCCTGCATTTGTGGACTGCTGATATCAGGTGTCCTGAGCACAGAAATGTCCTCGGGAGGTGACAGCCTGGCCCTGGCTCAGAGTGAGCTTGGGGAAGGAGAGTTCCTGTTCTCATCCCACTCCCAGCAAAGCTTCCATCCAAGAGAGCAGAGCATGGAGAATTGAGAAGGTCAATAATGTTATTTTAGATCTTTCATTTAAAAAGAATTCCGACTGTTTCAGAATAGCTGCAATGATTTAGGGTATTTATATTTGCCATGTGATCCCTGTGACTGGCACAGAGAAGCTGTGGCTGCCCCTGGATCCCTGGAAGTGTCCAAGGCCAGGTTGGACATTGAGGCTTGGAGCAGCCTGGGATAGTGGAAGGTGTCCCTGCCCATGGCAAGGGTGGCACTGGAAGAGTTTTAAGGTCCCTTCCCACCCAACCCATCCCACAATTCTGTGATATTCATTTCACCAATCAGCTGCAGGGTCTGTGTGTCTCTGGAGACCAAGGAGGGAGCACCAACGTGCTGTGGATTTTCACACTCACACACAATAAACCAATCAGAAATCCACCATCTGTGGGTGCTTTTTGATAATTTTAGAAAACCATTAAAAAAAAAAAAAGACAGACAAGAGCCAGGACAAAATCTGCAGCTTCTAAAAGTTAAATAAATCCCTGTTTCTGCAGCACCCAAGCAGCTCGGAATCTGGGTCTTGGCTGCTCCTGTGAACCCTTTTAAAATTCTTTTTTTGTACAATCCCTGGAATATTGAAGCACTACAAAGATCATGGGGCTTTCATCCTGCTCTGGCACAGGCAGGGGCTCCACGTGGGTCCGAGCAGGTGACAGGGCAGAGTGTGACAGCCCTGCCCTGCCAGTCTGCCAGAGGGAACAGGCAGCACTTGAAGACTTCCAGATTTGGGATTATTCACATGCACCACCCGCTCCACAGCCACAATGGATCCCAGACAGCCACTCTGCCTTTCCTCTCTTCAAACTCACTCTGTCCTTTGGCTCCCACAGCGTCCTGGGGCAAAGCCCTCCACAAGTGATGGATGCCTGGTGAGGTTCCAGCCTCACCTTTTCCCCGAGTGCCACCAGGGTTAAAAATGTGACCAATTCCTCAGTGCCCCCCTGCCCTGCCCTGGGTACCTCTGGCAAAAAGGTCTCCAAAAGTGTAAAATCCCTCTGAGGGTCCTTCCCTACCCCAGCCCTCTGGTCACCCTGGCTGCCCTTCTCAGCAGCTTTTCCTTTACTCCAGCATCTTTTCTGAGGCAGGACAATAAGAAATCCATGGATTATTCAAACCGTGGACATAGCATAAGGCTTATTATATCCATATTAAAACCCCTTCTCTCTTAGTGGCATAAAATCTTTGCACATTCAAAACAAATTGATTCCTTGTTAGCGTTAAAAAGTGATCTCGGCTTGCAAGGCACCAACTGGCTGTAAAATTCCTGTGCACACAGGCTGACATTTCCAAAGGGAGCAGGATAAAACCAGCCTCGTGCTCCAGGCAACGGGAAGAGGGAAGGGTTTGCTGAAGCACTTCAATGCTTGGGGTGCCCAAGTCCCAATAAGTTCAACCTGGAAACTCTGATCGGATATAAAATCATGGAATGGTTTGGTTTGGAATGGACCTTAAAGCCCATCCAGTGCCACCCCTGCCATGGGCAGGGACACCTTCCACCGTCCCAGGCTGCTCCAAGCCCCGTCCAGCCTGGCCTTGGACACTGCCAGGGATCCAGGGGCAGCCACAGCTGCTCTGGGCACCCTGTGCCAGGGCCTCCCCACCCTCCCAGGGAACAATTCCTTCCCAGTATCCCATCCAGCCCTGCCCTCTGCCAGTGGGAAGCCATTCCCTGTGTCCTGTCCCTCCATCCCTTGTCCCCAGTCCCTCTCCAGCTCTCCTGGAGCCCCTTTAGGCCCTGGAAGGGGCTCTGAGATCTCTCCAGAGCTTTCTCCTATCCAGGCTGCATGATCCCAATCTCTCAGCCTTTCCTAATAGGAAGAGCGCTCCAGCCCTCTGATCATCTTTGTGATGATTGATGATTGATGATGATCAATCTTTATGACCTGTAAGGTCAAATCACAGCCCCTGGATCTCTCCCTGTGTGTCAGAACTGGACACTGAGGGTCAGCAAACGTGTCTGCATCATTCCTACAGCCAAGCCTTCCCTTTCACTTCATGTCTTTCCGTATGGATGAGCTTTTTAAAGCCTAACCTTAAGAAATCAACTTCAGAAGAAGAACAAGTCTCCATAGGAAAGCTGGGAAGCTGCTAAGAAACTAATTAAAGGAACAAGCACAAAACAACCACTTCAGCAGTACCAGCCTCTAAGAGGAACAGAAAATGAGGGAAAGAAAATGCAGCCCCGTAACATGAAAAGAAATAAAACTCATTTAAATTTAAAAATTTATTTTTTTTCCCCCAGTTGCTTTGTGCTTACTCTGGTTTCTCTGCACACAACAGCCCTGGGCCACAGCTCAGTCACTGCTGCCTCACACCCAGGGAATTCTGTGCAAGGCTGCACTTTGAAGCTCGTTTGGATCACCAGATCCTCCAGCAGGGTCAGGAGCAGTGTCCAAGGCAATCCTTCATGGAGGATATTCCTCCTTTTGGCATGCAACCAGAGAGTAGTGGAATCATTAAGGTTGAAAAAGCCCTCCAAGACCACCAGGTCCAACCATTCCCAGTCCTCCAGGGATGGAGCCACAGCCTGGGCACTGTCCTGCAGCTCCTGTGTGTGCCAGGGTGAGCAGGAGGCTGGAAATGCAGGTGACAACACCCTGTCCCTGCAGCAGCATTCCTGCCTGGAATCACTGGACAGCCCTAGGAGAGAATTGTTTCTCTGACCTCCTCAAAAGCAGACACAACAAAACTCCCTGGATTTAATTCTGTTTCACAGCTGGTCAGGAGGGAAATGCCAACTCTGACAGTTGCCCCAGATCTGCCCCCCTCCTTGTCCCAGCAGCCACCTCCTGCTCCTCAAACACGGATTTTAGCTCCAGCTGCTGCTACCAACCCCTGCCTGACCAAGGGAGCTCTTTGCACTCCGGTGTCTCAGTGCTTGAGCCACTCCAAAGTCCTCCAGCTCCAAGGCAGGGTCTGAGCTGGGGCTGGCATGGCCACAGTGGGATGAGACCCACAGGTCCGGGCAAGACCTTCTGGGAAGAGATCCTGCCCCACACAGCCCCCGCCTCTGCACAGTGCCAGTGTGAGCTGCTCCTGCAGTGTGGAATCACAGAATCATGGAATCATTCAGGTTGGAAAAGAGCTCCAGGGTCACTGAGTCCAACCTGTGCCCGATCCCCACCTTGTCCTCAGCCCAGAGCACTGAGTGCCACGTCCAGGCCTTCCCTGGACACCTCCAGGGATGGGGACTCCAAACCTCCCTGGGCAGCCCCTTCCAGTGCCTGACCACCCTTTCCATGGAGAAATTCCTCCTGGTGTCCAGCCTGACGCTCCCCTGGCCCAGCCTGAGGCCGTTCCCTCTCCTCCCGTCCCTGTTCCCTGGGAGCAGAGCCCGACTCCCCCTGGCTGCCCCCTCCTGTCAGGGAGTTGTGGAGTTCCCAGCTCTGCCCTTGCACGGATCCTAGGGGCCTCCTGCCTCCTTCAGCTCCCACTGCCACATTCCTGGGATTGCTGGGCTCCCCGGACTTCATCCAGGGAAACTCAGAGACCCAAACCAGCAGCATGACCCAGTATGACCCCGTAAAACCCAGTACGACCCAGTATGACCCAGCACAACCCAGTAGAATTCAGTATGACCCAGCATAACCCAGTAGGACCCAGCACAACCCAGTATGACCCAGCAACCCAGCATGACCCAGCACAACCCAGTATGACCCAGCACAACCCAGTATGACCCAGCACAACCCAGTATAATCCAGTAGGACCCAGCATAACCCAGTAGGACCCAGCACAACCCAGTAGGACCCAGCACAACCCAGTATAACCCAGTAGGACCCAGCACAACCCAGTATGACCCAGCACAACCCAGCATTACCCGGCACGACCCAGTATGAACCAGCACGACCCAGCATGACCCACCACCTTGTCCTCCCAGAGCAGCACCAGCCCCGCACCCGTGGCAGAGCCATGTGTGGAGGTCTGCCAGCACCTTTCACCACCACCCCTGCAAAGGGTGGCCCAGGTGTCCCCAGCTGCCCTCAGAAGCAGCAGCTGGGGATGCCAGGGCAGGTCCCTCGGGGTCCAGCTGCAGCTCCGCTCTCTGCCAAGCACAGGCTGTGTGGGGTCACAAGGGTTCCCAGGCACTTCCCAGCCTGAGCCTCGCACTCAGGAATTGCAGGGAGATGGAAAAGGTCGATCATTAAGAGCCCTTGATGTGATTCTTTGCTGAACCACTCTGGAAGCTGGAAACACTCAGCCTGCTATTTACAGAGGGGCCTTTCCCAGGAGACGGGCCTGGAGCAGACAGTGGGAGAGGATGGAGTTATTACCCTCCCTACACTTTGTCTAGGAGAGCTCCCCTGGCCTAAAACCCATGGAAACACCTGAAATGGATGTTGCAGAACCTGTGGGGGAGGGAATTCCTGCAGGAAACACGGCCACGCATGGGAAAGGAGGGAAGCAAGCAGTGCCTGCTTGGAGGTTTGTGCAGAGCCGAGTGTCACTACCTGTCTGTCACCTGCAGCAGGACAGGCCCCTGGCTGAGGGAGGTATGGATGTGATCAGGGTGGATCCTCGGGAGATGTGGAGCTCCCTGCAGCTGAGGGAAGTTCTCCTTGCTGGTGGGCACAGATCATCCGTGGAGGGAAACAGGGAACAGGGCAGGTGAAGCTCAGAGCCACCAAGGACACGGACACCAAACAGCTCAGCACAGGAGGACACAGGACCGGGCACCCTTGGGTGAGCCACGGGTCAGTGGGTGCTGTCCCTCCTGGGAAGGAGGTCTTGTAGGATTTGAGACCGTTCTGTCTAAAATCAGACTGTCCTGCCCAGCTCCCAGAGCTCTGTGTCCTTTCAGATACGAGCAAAGCCACCAGCTCTGCACCCTCCCTGCAGACAGGGACCCACAGCCCAGCCCCTCTGCTGGGGCCAGCTGGGATGGAGGGGGCAGAGGGAGAGCTCAGGGATCCTGGGATTCAGGGTTGTCCTGGCTGTCCTGGAAGCCCTGAGGAAAGCCATCCCATGTCTAAAGTCTGCCCCAGGCAGTGCTGGCAGCCTCAGGAAAGGGTCCTGTGCCAAAGAAGAGGGGCTGGCTCCTATTCCCAAGGCTCCTGGTTCACCTCCAGCCCTGGTCATCTGTACATCCCCTGCCCGGAGTGATGTGAAAATACTGATTTTTCATTTTCATGGAATCACAGAATCCTCGAATGGTTTCGGTTGAAAGGGACCTTAAAGTCCATCCCATCCCACCCCCTGCCACGGGCAGGGACACCTTCCGTTATCCCAGGTTGCTCCAAGCCCTGTCCAACCTGGCCTTGGACGCTTCCAGGGGTGGGGAATGTGGTTTTTTTCAGGGAAAGGGAGTATTTCTGTGAAACGTCTGGAGCTCAGTGTGAATAGAGGAGAATCAGCAGAGCCAGAGGGATTTTCACTGGAGAGATTTGCAGGGCAGGGGAAGAACCTTGGAGCAGCTCAGTGCAGGTTCACACCTGCCTTGGTTACACCTGCAGTGCTCACCCCCCACTGCGCTTCCCACCACATCCCTGACATTCGGGCACCAGCCATTTTCCCCCTCAAACTTAAAACTGGGAACTAAAAACTGTCACTGCCCTGAAGACTCTGCTGAAGGACCCTGATGGTTTTAGCTCCACATCCCAGGATAACCACATCCTGGGAATTTCTCATGGACCTACCACAGCTCCCAGGAGTGGAACAGTCAGAGGGACCTGAGAACCCACTGATCCAGTCCTGGCTGCAATCCACATGGAGAGGAAAGGGCTCTGAGAGCACAACTGAGCAGTGATGTCCAGCTTGGGAGGAGCAGGATGTGGCTGAGTGTGCCCAGGGCAATCCCTCATCCCTGCAAGTTGGTCCCGAGCGAATTCTGGTGCAAGACTTGGTGCTGCTTTCCCTCACCATCAGTGCACTATCCTTGCTCTGTGCAGCAGGAGAAGGGAGCTGGAATGCTGGGATGCTGAGGGCAGGACTCCCAGGGATGCACAGGGATGGGCCTGCGCTGCACAAGCAGTTCCCTGCTTTGGCCATAGTCCCCAGCTCTCTTGGGTGGGCAAAGGCCCTGGAATGTCTTCTCTCTCCAGATGAGCTGGCACTCCTGGCTTCTCCAGGAGAATGACATTTCCCTCCCTTCGCCCAGGAAGCCTCAGGATGCAGCTCCCTCCAGCTGCCACAAACAGGCCAGGATCCAGCCCATGGCTTTGAGTCTCAGGGAGATTAGGAGTCACAACTTGGTGCAGAGATGGGGATGGAGCTCAGCCCTGCCTCTGCCACCCGGCATTGGATGTTCCTGGATGAGCCTTGAACCAAGATTCAGCTTCACAGAGAGGGGAATAAAGTAAAATAAAACTTCATTTTCCATGTCCAAACACAGCAGATCCAGCTTTTCCTGCTCCACACATGCATGAGTCTGGCACGGTATATCCACAACCAGCAACTGCTCATAAAAAGTGCAGCTTCCAGCCAGTGTCAGCTCAAGCCACAGCAAGCCCAGTGCTGGGACTGAACTCCAAAATTAATCCCGCTTGGGTGGCCTTCTGCAAGTCCAGAAGGGAATTGGCCCAAGCTGCACCAAAAGGAAGGCAGGATTAGAATATTGCTCCAGTGGAAAACTATCCCAAGGGAGTTCAGGAAAAAGCACAAGACTGAGACCAGTTGTGAAGAAGAGCCTAAAATGATGTCAAGAGCCAGGACAAGTGGTGTGAAGTAAAGACACCTGATCTGACTGTCCCTGAAGAAAAGCACCTTTTAAGGTGACCTGATAACAGCCCTCGAGCACTTCCAGGGAAGGAAACCACTGGACACTCAAAGGCTCTTTAATTCAGCAGAAGATGGCAAAGCAAGACCCAGGTTCCAGCCAGGGAATTCGGTTCAGGAGTGAGTCACAGTGATCAACCACAGCCACAAACGCTGGGGGGGGAGCAGCAGCTGCTCCATCGGCCGGTGCCTTCCAAGGCAGACTGCCCAAAATCCAGCCTACATTCCTGCACCCAATCCCTGTAGCTGTGCCTGCCTGCTGAGCCCCATTCATGGCCCTGCTCCCGAGCCTCATCAATGGGAACCAGGCAGCTCTGCCCTCCCAGACAGTGTTTGCTGATGCACAGCCCTGGCACAGAGTCAGGAGAGGCTCTGGACCTGCCTCTGTAAGAGTTTTCCCATTCTCCCGTGGCACAGAATCACAAAATCCCAGAATGCTTTGGGTTGGAATGGACCTTAAAGCCCACCCAATGCCACCCCTACCATGGGCAGGGACACCTTCCCACTAGCCCAGGCTGCTCCAAGCCCCAATGTCCAGCCTGGCCTTGGACACTGCCAGGGATCCAGGGGCAGCCACAGCTTCTCTGGGCACCCTGTGCCAGGGCCTCCCCACCCTCCCAGGGGAAAAATTCCTTCCCAATATCCCATCCATCCCTGCCCTCTGGCAGTTCAAATCCACTGCCCCTTGTTCTGTCCCTCCACTGGGACGCTCCACTGCTGGGCCCCTGTTCTGTCCCTCTTCCAGCAGAGTCCCTCAGGAGCAATGTGAGGCTGCAGCAGCCAGGCCCAGGCTGGACCTTAGCACCTGCAGCTCCCCCATCAGAGGTCCCTGCTCTGAGTCCTCGAGGAGATGTCACGGCCCTGTTTCTATTCCAGCCGGTGCCTGACACCCCAAAACTGCCCCTTTCAAGGTGAGACTTCCAACGTTCATGGTCCCTTTAATTCCTAAAATCAGGTGATGACACGTGGGGCAGGCAGCAAAGCCCAGCACTGCTCACAGCTCCTTCTGCAGTGATGGGACAGGGACTCTGCTCAGGCTTGATGCCCTCTCCACTCCCAGGTGTCCAGGATTTTGCTGGAATTCCAGTGCAGCCAGTGGGAGAGTGACGCCGGGGGTGTGCAGCACATGGATCAAACGAACCCTCCACCGCCCTCCCGAGCACACCAGCAGCAGCACCAAGCTCCGTGGCCAGCTTTGCCCCGGGCCATTTGCTGCCGAGCCAAGCACGATCCCATCGTGCCAGGTTTTCCAGCTTCTCCCGGGGCTCCCATCACCCGTGGAGCTGTTTCGACTCCTTTCAGCTCCGCTCCATCTGCGGTGCCAGCGCCGGGCCGCCCGTGCCCCCGCCGCTCGCTAATGAAGCTGTTAATGAGAGCGCATCCCCCGCGCACCCCCTGCCCACAGCCCCCGGGCAGTCTCTGCTCGTTGTGACGGCGCTTCCAAACCCACCCCGAGACAAAGATTCCCTGAGAATCCGTTCCAAACGTTTTGGCAATCTCGCCTTGCCCCGTCTCTTTATTTTGTGATTCCAGTCCCCAGGGATTCCCAAGTCCAGTACCAGAGGAGGGGCTTTTGACTTCGCCTTTGGAAAGGGTCACACTGAGCGATCACATCTCTTTTGGCAGAGCCCCCCCAAACAAACACCTCAACACAATTTGCTTCATTTTCCTGGTTTCCTGAATGTCAATTCCAAAATGGATCCCGTGGCTGCATTTTTATTGGTGCAAAGCCTGCTTGGGAAGCGCAGAGAGAGAGAGATGCTCCCATGTTTGCAAAGCAGCCGAGATCGCATTTCCATGGGAAAACTTCAGAGTTATTTTTGTTCTTCCTTGGGAAATCTGGGGTGGGGAGAAGAGGGGCTAACACTGGAATCTCCCAAAGAATACAAATGCTGGGTTTTCAGCATCTCTCCTGAACAGTAATCCCTTTTTCTTAGCAGGATTAATTCCTGATAATCCTAGAGTCGAGTTTGCCCTGGGATCAGCTCTTTGCTCAGCCCTCGTTCCCGAGTTTGGCAGCGTCAGAGAAGCGGTGCCATGAGGTGTCCCCGCAGCAGGATAGGGTCCCAGGGTGCCAAGAGCTCTTTTACTCCACTTATCCAGCATCTGCCGGAGCTGCTGTGCAGGGAAGGGGCCCATTCCTGTTGGCAGGAGCACACACTTGGGTTCCAGTCAGTCCCACTGAGCTGCAGACACCGCGCTTCCCTCTCCCACAAAACTCCTGTGGGAGGGGGCTCCAGGTACGGAGCTGGACTAAAGGAGCAGCACCCAGCGGGCTCCGGGACTGACAGGCCTGCTTGAATCCCCAGGGCATCTCCCTGTTTCAAGGACACGGCTCTACCCTCCCACCCCAGGGAATCATTCAGGGCATTCGGGTCTCGGCTTCAGCAGTAGCTTCCCTGGAGGAGCCCAAAGTTCCACTGCAGGAAATGTCCTCTGGGACCTCGTGCCACCATCCCTGTTTGTCATGGAGCAGCTCCGTGCTCGGAACCAGCTGGGGCACAGCTGCCTTGGGCCCAGCACATCCAGGTTCTTCCCCATTCCCTGGTTCACCAGGGGTGGAAGTTGGCACCGGGCTCTCATTGCTGCCCTGGACCACCCCGGGTGCCCGGCCAGACCAACCACCTTTTCCTGCCCCAGCCTCGGGGGGATGTCTCCATCAGAAAAAGTTCATCACCTTCACCTGAGCACAGCCAAGTGCCAGGGCAGGTAAAAACACACCTGGGGCTGAGGAAACCGCCCTGGCTCCCCGCTGGCTGAGCAGGGAAAGAGGATCCTGCAGTTTTCTCCGTGGCCAGGGCTCTGCAGGATTAGGGACATGAAGGTCCAGGACTGGCCACGGCCAGCTCGGATTCCTGGTGTGGGGGAGCTCCAGGACACAACCAGAAAGGATCTCTGTGCCTGGAGAGGGAAGGTGAATTCACAGCTCAGCAGAACACAACAGCATCCAACTGACTGGAGCACATCTTCTGTTTGTCAAAATAAAATGTAGATGCTTAATAATTAATCAGCTCATATGCAAAATAGGTATCATAGCAAAGGGGGGAGGGGGGAACGCATTGTTCCTTTAGAATAAATATTTAACATGATACAGAACAGCATGAATTTTTAAAGACGAGTTTTTGTAACTGCTGAGGCTCTGTTAAAGAAGCAGAACATCTTCAAGCAGCAGTGCCAACTTCTCGAGTGGGCACAGCCATTTCCACACAGGGACTGCAGAGGAGGAGGAGGAGGAGGAGGAGGAGGAAGGACAGGAGAGCCTGGGCCCCAGGAATAGCAGATTTTGAACCCCCTCCTCCTATAGCCACAGCAAAGCAGCTCTGAAAGTGCAGCTCTGGCCAGGAGGGACAGCTGGATGGGAAAGGGCTCGGCCTGCCCTGGTGGATCTGCGAAGAAATCCATGGAATTCCTGCTGATTTCAGGCTTTTCAGGATTTCAGTGAGAGCAAAGGCTCAGGGAGCTGAGACACTCCAGCCATTTCTGCTTTCTGGGATGTGAGGAAGGTTTGTGCTCTACCCTGTGTGGGGCTGGTGGGTGCAGCACCCAGGGCCTGAGACCCTGCTTACACCCACTTTTCCCTCTCCCCACCCCTCGCAGTGCCTCTGCACCATCAGCTGCTCCAGGCCCTGCCTGCAGCCTTGGGAATGAGTCGGAAAGGGATTTATCCTGCAGGGAATGCAGCCTGTTCCAGCCCAGCTCAGCCCTCACAGCTCTCCAGCCCCAGCACCGCCAGCACCGAACCCAGCAGAGCCTTTGCCAGCCCTGGGCTGCTCCAGGCTCGCCCAGGCAGCTCCCACTGGGATTCTGCTGTGGTATCCAGCAGCTGCTGGGATCCCCAGCTCCAGTCCAGCAGCTCCCACTGAGATGCTGCTGCTGTATCCAGCAGCTGCTGGCATTCCCAGCTCCCAGAGGAATTCCAGCTATCCCCTATCTGCTGAATGCTGGATGCCCCCAGGACCCTGTTCCCAGATGGTCCCAGCCACCCCCAGCTCAGCTCTCCTGCCTAGCTCCTCCCCAGCCAGGGCAGTCCCTGGGGCATCCCTCTGGGGGTGGGTGATGGGGCACAGCACCACGGGGCAGGGAGAGGACAGAGATCACACCCACAGCTCTGTCCCCACCCTCCCAAGGGCTCCAGGATGCTCAGAAGAGCTTTGGGAATGGGAAGTGAAACAGGAGCCAATCTGCCCCTTCACCTTTCTGCCTGTCCCATGAACCAAGGGACACTGGGCCATTTTCAGAGGCGGGAGCACTAGGAGGTGACAGTGCCTGAAGGGACACCTTGGGGCCGGTCCCCAGGGCTGGGCCAGGAGGCAGAGAGAGTCCAGCAGCACCACCAGCTCTGGGTACCGGCAGGGAGGGCCAGGAAGGACAAACTGCCCATGGTGGGGTCAGGAGCAGGGGGAAAGAGTGGGCATGGACAGGGCACTGCAGGAGGGTCCTGCAGGAAGGGCAGGGAGTTGGGTGGGTTGAGCTTTGGGAAATCTCCCCTTCTTCAGTTTCCCATTCACTGCCAGAATCCTTTGGGTCCCACTCCCAGCTTCCTCCCAGCACTTGGGGCACTCTGGGGTAGTGGCAGGATTGTCCCTTCCCTGCTGCTGAGGTGAAGGAGTTAAAGCAGTGACACTGGTGAGTGCTCCCACAGCTGTCCCTGCTCCCAGAGACTCCAGGACGTCCCCCCCAGAGATGGGCCACAGGAAAGCTATTACATTGTGCCTTGATATACACCGCCCATAAATCCAGGGCCCATAAATTAGGGTAACCTTCTGCTTTAAGGGCTGTCTGAGTCTGCAAAGACATCCCAAAGTCACGCACATCCTCGATGGAGACACAGGAACTCTGTCCTCACTTCCCTTGGGAGCACAGCCCTGGGACAAGGGACAAACGCCCCAGCCCAGGGGCGCAGAGGAGCTGTGCCAACAGCTCAGGGCCTGGGGAAACCCCCAATTTCTGTCCTCAGAGGGGACCAGTGCTGGTGTCTGAGCTACTCCTGCTGTCCCCAGGGCCTGTCACCCCTCCTCAGAGGGAGGAGGTGCTGTCCCCAGGGCCTGTCACCTCCTTCAGAGGGATGTAGCTCCTCTGTCCCCGTGCCCCTGGTTTGGTCTCACTGAGTGCACAGAATGAGCTCTGAGTACTCGCCGACCTCTCAGAGGTCAAGGAAAGGGCCATAGAAAGGATGCAGCACTTCCCTGCTCCTCTGGAAGCACCTCACCCTACAATGACACTCGGGTGTGTCCTGGCAGGAGCAGAGGCAGTGCTGGGCCAGCACAGAGCCTCTCCTCCTCCTCCTCCACCAGAGCTATGTGGTCACTGTGGCCTCGTGCCGTGTCCATGCTCAGCATCCAGCTGCAGGCTGACCCTCACTGCACCAAGGCTGCCTGGGCTCCCTCTGCCCTGTCCCATCCTCCCCTCCACCCCACATCCCAAGCGCCATCCCAGGCTGTGCTGGGAGCCCCAGGGATGAGAGCAACACTAATGGAAACAGACCCAAACTGGGATTTACCCTCCTGGATCCAGCTCCAGGCTGATGGCAGGAGCAAGGACACTGACCACAGCCCCAGGGGAACAAGATCCACCAGTCCCCACTGCCCTGGGGCAGCTGAAACCCCTCATGGAGTTCCAGCCCTTTGACTTTCACCTCATTCCTTCCCACTCTTCTCTTGCCTCTCCTCGGGAATTTCTCCTGCCCAAGCAGTTAGTCCTAGAATCATGGATTTTGGGTTGGAAGGGATCTTAAAGGTTCCAAGTCTCCTGCCAGGGACAGGGACCCCTTCCACTATCCCCGGTTGCAGGAGTTGGGAGGTGACAGCCAGGAGATGAGGACATTGCCATGGGGCAGCACTTGCCAGCCATGATCCAGCTCTCATCCCTGAGAAAATCTTGTTTTCCCAGCACCAGGATCGTGCAGGAGCTCCAAACACAGGAGAGCACAGCCAGGGCATGAGGGAACAGATCCCCATCACCATGGGCTGCCAGAAGCTCAGAGGATCCAAGGCAATCCTGCCCTGATCCCTGTGGGATTGACCCCTTCACATTCCCAGGCTGTGAGGAAGTGGCCCCAGGGGCAAAGGGGCCGGGCCCCAGACCTGGAGCACCCGGGTGTGAAGCACTGCATGTCCCAGCCTGGCCCTGGGGCTGGCACCCGGCCTGGCAGCATTTACCACACACCACCAGTCACAGCTGAAACTAAGTAGGATCAGCTTCCCAACAGAAAACACCCCCCAAACCCAGCCTGCTCATCTGCTCCGGGATGAGAAATCTAATAAAGTCATCGAGGTGAGTTCGGGCTGGGCACCATTATTCTGCCCCAATTTGAGCTGTCAGCCCCTTGTAAAACATGACATATGGCCCTGAAAATTCATCTTGGGCACCAAACTGGATTTATTCTGCTGTAAAAAAGAAAGAGACAGTGAACAGTGGCCCAGGGACCTCCACACCACTGCAAACACACCCGCACTGATCTCAGCAAACAATTTATTTGATTCCCCACCGCCGCCATCCGTCTCTGCTCCATCCATTGCCTGACCAGGCTGGCAGGAGAAGATGAGTTTTAAAGGTCACCACTTAATGATGTTAAGGAGCCATCCTCCCTCCCAGATAAAATACGGATCAATCTGTAATATTTCTGATGGGACTCTGCTCGTGGAGAAGATACAGGGGAGATTCTCTTCTCCTTTATGTTTCCTATAAACTCAAAGCTTTGCTGACACCAGGCTGGGGCCAGACCTAGCTGCAAGTGGCACATCCCAGGTGCAGGGAGCAGGCAGGAGGGGGATGGAGTTGGGATTGCTCTGCAGCATAAAGTGCTGTTAAATCCTTGCATAATTTAATGTATAAACCTTTGGCTCTCGCCTCTCCTGTCACCTGTGGGGAACGAGAACAGTTGGAGCAGCTCTGGCCCCACTTTTCCCCTCGATTTCTGCGCTTTGGGTGCCCAGAAGGAGCTCCCACCCAGCTCAGAGGTGCTGCTGCTGCAGCTGCTCCGTGCTCAGCAGACCTGGGGCATCATCTCCCACATGGATTTGGGATGTCTGGGGTGCTGAGCAGGCACAGGGACAGGGACAGCAGCACCCCCCTCTGAGTGTGGCATCCCAGGGACTTCCTGTCACTGAGACAGGGCTGGGCTGCAAAGTGTCCTCCAGTGAGGCTCCTTGGGGACCTCTCTGGCGAGACCTTCCCGAATCTTTGCTGAGCCACTTCTGGCTGCTCCCAGCACAGCACAGCAGCTGCCAAGGGTCTGTGTGACAGCTCTGGCTCCCTACAGCCAATGCCTGCTCCAAGGAGACCCAGCAGCATCCTGGACCCCATCCCAAGGGATGCCCAGGGAGCCCCCCCACAGCCTAGCCCTGGCACCTGGGCTCTCCTCTCCCCAGCCGCCCTCCCAGGCAGAGATTCCCCCTCCTGAGCAGCCTGAGAAAAAGGTAAATACTCTGAATCCACAATCCTCAAACTGAAGCAAACGTCTCCATTCGATATTGCACTGAAGAGGATTTAATTTGCTTTTGGCTGTGCAGCCTCTGCCCGAGGATGGGGTTTATAATTTATTCAGCAGCCAGAGCATTTCCGAGTCTGTCAGAAGTTCCTCACAAAGAAAGCCGAGGGTGGGGGGGTGTGCAGCAGAATTTTATTTATATTTTAATTTTTTTTAAACAAAGCGAGCAGGGTCAGCTCTGAATTTCTAAAGCATCTGCGAGGTGTGCAGACTTTTAAAGCTCTCCTGAGAGAGCACTCACATCTTCTCTTCCATCTTGGCTCGTTTTCTCTGCAAAGTCGATCCCTGAAACTTTGTTTTGCAAACAAACCAACACAAACCTGCCTGCCTTGCTCAGGGAGCAGCCAGGCTCCAACCCCCCGTGGTTCCTTTAGCAAAAACAAAGAGCAAATTAACACCCCAGACCTCTCTTTACTCTCAAACAATTCCACAGGAAAACAATTTAGCTTTTACTAATCGAGGCCAGGAGTTTAAAGCAGCCAAGGAGCCTGGGCTGTGCACAGCAGACAAAAACGGGTCAGGTTTTTGCCTCTTTTCCCTCGGGCTGGGTTTCAGAGGAGCTCCCAGAGGCTGATGCATCTCCAGCTGAGGCTGCACGAGGCTGCATCAGAGAGGGCTGGAAAGATCCCGAGGCCCAGAGGCCTCTGTGGATGCCCCACGGAGGGTGGGATGTGTGGCACAGCCTCCTGAACCCACTGCCCCCCGTGACCTTGTTTCCCAGACCTTCCAGAGCCGCCCTGGGGATGCAGCCAAACCTCCGAGCTCTACCTTTCTCCTGCCCCAGCAGAGGCAAAAACGAGACAGAGCATTTTGCGGATGCATTAATTCAGGGACACCCCAAAAGGCTTTTCCCAGGAATACCTGGCAGGGACATGGAATTATCAGTGCAACCTGGGACCTGTTTGGGATGCAGCTGAGCTCGGTTCCAACTCTCTCAGTCACTGTCAGGGCCTTGTTTAACACCATCAGCAGTGACTGGGGGCAGCAGGGGGACAGGGAGGATTCTGCCCCTCTGCCCCACCTGCAGAGCTGCCCCAGCCCTGGGGCCCAGCACAGGCAGGACTTGGAGCTGCTGGAGCCAGGCCAGAGGAGGCCACGGAGATGCTCCAAGGGCTGGAGCCCCTCTGCTCTGGAGCCAGGCTGGGAGAGCTGGGGGTGCTCACCTGGAGAAGAGAAGGCTCCGGGGAGACCTCAGAGCCCCTTCCAGGGCCTAAAGGGGCTCCAGGAGAGCTGGAGAGGGACTTGGGACAAGGCATGGAGGGACAGGACACAGGGAATGGCTTCCCACTGCCAGAGGGGAGGGATAGATGGGATATTGGGAAGGAATTGTTCCCTGCGAGGGTGGGGAGGCCCTGGCACAGGGTGCCCAGAGAAGCTGTGGCTGCCCCTGGATCCCTGGCAGTGTCCAAGGCCAGGCTGGACGGGGCTTGGAGCAGCCTGGGACGGTGGAAGGTGTCCCTGCCCATGGCAGGAGTGGCACTGGATGGGATTTAATGTCCATCCCAATCCAAACCACTCCATGATTTTATGATTTTACGAGCAGATGGAATCCCAGACCGAAGTCAGATTCCATCCTGTCCAGTGCTCCTACAGACACAATGCCTATGGAATAGAGCAGGATTCATGCAGGGTTAGGAGTGTGGAGGCTGCCCCATGGCTGGCAGGGGCTGTACCACAACAACCCCTCCCAGGGCAGCTGCTGCAGCTCAGTGACAACAGGGTGAGGTTGCCCCGGCTGTCACAGGCTCCGGAGAAACAAGGCCTGTGGTTTGGGAATAAACAGGAGCTGTAATTCCTGTCTGTTTTACCCCTGAAAGCCTTCAGGGTTACAGTCCTGACTTCAGCCCTTCCCTCTGCTGGAAGAAAGCCTCCAGAGAGCCCAGGACTGGCTGCAGGTGTGCACAGAACCACACCAGGGACTGCCTCAGCACCCCCAGGGGAATCCCAGCGCTCTGAGGTCCCCAGACCTCGGGGTGCTCTTGGGATTTGTAAAGGGAAAAAATCTCCCAGATGACTCCGTGACCCAAAACCTGCAAATCCACAAATCCATGGGGTATCCACCTGCCAGCCATGGGGCCTGCTGGGCCTTCAGGAGCAGTGGGATTCCTAGAGTTGGGACACTTTGAATGTTTCCACACCGGGAATTTGTAACTCAGGCATGAAAGGGCCCCTGTGGAGGTGAGACAGGCACAGACACTGCTGCCACACCAGGGAGGGCAGAAAACAAACCATCATGGAATCAGCAAGGCTGGAAAAGCCCTCTGAGATCCCCAGTTCCAGCTCCCCCCAAACACTGCCCAGGCCATCACTACCCCATGTCCCTAAGTGCCACATCCACTGGGATTGGGACTCCAACCTGCTCTGGGCAGCTGTGCCAGGGCTCGATTTCCTCCTCTTCGGGTGTTCCCCCAGATCCTCCCCAAACACAGGGCTCAGATCCCACTGGCTGCATCTCAGACCTCAAATAATCAGGAATAAACAGCAGTTCTGGTTGCTGACATTCCTGGATCCCAGCACAGGCACCGAGCAGCCTCCCTCTCTGGAGGGAGCCTGCTGCTGCCCACCTGACCCCAAAAGCAGCTTAGGGGTAAGCACGGAGCTGAGTGGCCGGGCAGGGCCAGCACTGCCGGATTAGCTGCCCGAAAGAAGGGGGATTACACAGTCCAGCCTGTCCTGGCAGCACGCAGCACTCGGGGAGTGCTGGCACGGAGGAGCTGCCTGTGAATGGGAAGAAGGAAAAAGTCAGGGTTGGGCTGGCTGGGAATGGGGACAATGACATGAGGCTGCAGCCCCTGTCCCCAGGAAGGGCTGTCCCTGCTGATGGTGCTCCCATTCCCAAGCACTGTCCCAGCCCTGCTCCATTCTCCTCAGAACACCAGGATGCTGAGCACAAGATGTGAGGAGGAAAAGGTGCTCATGCCATGGCCCAGGGAGCAGAACAGGAGATCCACGCGGACATGGAAGAGATGCATTTCCCAGCAATATCCCAACTCTGGAGCAGTGTGAACAGAAAAGAAATAAAGGCCTTAAATATGACAGATTAATGGGCTAGAGCTGAAATATGAGATTAGAAATTTCAGAATATGCCTGCATATTCCAGGTGCTCTTTAAATTTGTACAATCCAGTTACTCTATTATGTGCAATTTAATTGCCTAAGAAATCCATATCACTCCATGCTCTCAGCAGCCGGAGTGGGGGCTCCTTATTTCTGCAATCTTTATTCAGGTTGGTTTTAAAGATTGAAATGTGAGCTCTCCTGGGTGCAGGGAGTTTACTAAATCAAGTGCCGGCCTTAGGCTGGAGCACAAAAGGACGTGTCCAACAGCAGAGGGAGGCAGGGTCTGCATGGCCAGGCTGCCCATCAGCCCCTGGGGTTAACAAAATCCATGGAATCACAGAATCATGGAATGGTTTGAGTTGGAAGAGATCTTAAAGCCCATCCAGTGCCACTCCTGCCATGGGCAGGGGCACCTTCCACCGTCCCAGGCTGCTCCAAGCCCCGTCCAGCCTGGCCTTGGACACTGCCAGGGATCCAGGGGCAGCCACAGCTGCTCTGGGCACCCTGTGCCAGGGCCTCCCCACCCTCGCAGGGAACAATTCCTTCCCAATATCCCATCTATCCCTACCCTCTGGCAGTGGGAAGCCATTCCCTGTGTCCTGTCCCTCCATGCCTTGTCCCAAGTCCCTCTCCAGCTCTCCTGGAGCCCCTTTAGGCCCTGGAAGGGGCTCTGAGGTCTCCCTGGAGCCTTCTCTTCTCCAGGCTCTCCCAGCCTGGCTCCAGCCCTCGGAGCATCCCATGGCCTACCCTGGACCCAAAACGAGGGGGTTTGGCATGGCCTGGGCAGCAGAGCGGGGCTGGCACAGCAGCAGGATCCCAGACACAGGAGGGTTCAGGGGCTTCTGCTGCCCAGCTTTGAGGGATGCTGAGCAGACACTGGGGGGGCACAGCTGGACCCCACAGGCCCCAGGGCAGGGCCAGCACCCCCCTGCTCCCCCCTGAGCTCTGCCCCATGAGCAGAGGGATGGAGAGAGGGCTCAGAGCCACTGCGATTATGGGACTCCCTGACACTGGCTCTGAGCTCTTGCAGCCCTTTCTGAGAAAATCCCAGCTCCTGATCCGCGAGGACGGGGGGATCAGGGCTGATCCCGGACTGGGCAAGTAGCCCACGTGGATGGGAAGGAGCCTCTCAGCAGGGACTGAATGCATCAGGCTGTGAGCCATGTCCATGGACAGCAATCATCCTGGAATGTCACCCACAGCCTCCCTTCTCCAGGACTCACCATGTCTGGCTGGACTTGGGACAAAGGATGGAGGGACAGGTCACAGGGAATGGCTTCCCACTGCCAGAGGGCAGGGGTGGATGGGATATTGGGAAGGAATTGTTCCCTGCGAGGGTGGGGAGGCCCTGGCACAGGATGCCCAGAGCAGCTGTTGCTGTCCCCGGATCCCTGGCAGTGTCCAAGGCCGGGTTGGACAGGGTTGAACACTCCCTTCTTGCCCCCGTGGTTCTGGGGGATATCAGGCACTGAACAGCAATCCCTGAGCTGAAATCTCACCTGCAAATCCACTCAGGCCCCTCTCGGAGCCACTGGGCAGAGCCAGGCCCTGTGCAGAGAGCTCTCTGTGAATAATCCACCCCGCAGACACTCAGCCTTGCAGAAGCAGAGCAACCAGCGGAGGGATATTTAAGGTTGCTCCTGAGCACTTAATATAGTTTATATTTACAGCTTAATGGCTTTTCAGCATCACTAACTTCCACTCCAGCAAAAAGACTTCTACTGTATTGCCTCGGCTTAAGTGCTAACGACATCTTCACATTAATAAATATTTTAAAACAGTGGAATTCTAAACTCCTCTGGCACTGAGCCGGCATCCGCTCAGCTGGAGCCGGCATTCGCACGTGAGGGAGAACAGACGGAAAAGCCCTTCCGGACCCTCGGGACACGGCAGCCAGGGGCCTCTCCAGCTGCGGCAGAGCACCCCTGCCCGGGGGAGCTGCCTTCTTCCCTCTCCACATCCCAGGGCACGGCCACAGGCATCCCTGGCTCCTGCAGGCTCTGCTCCCAGCTCTGCATCCCGATGCCAGACTGCCATGGGTGCTCCCAGGCTCTGCTGACACACCCCTTCCCAGGGATTTCCTGGGGTTCACTCCTGGATGATGGGGCCAAGCCCTCAGCTCAGGCCCCCACTGCTCCTCAAAATTCCCCTTCCCTGCACCCACTCATCCCTTTCATGTCTGAGCTCTGGTGCTGGGAACAGCAGGAGGGGCCTTCTGTGTGTGCTCCCACACCTCACAGACACCTCAAAGCCTCCACACACCCCCCAAAGCTTCCATGTACACCCCAAACTGCCACGTACACCCCAAACCTCCATGTACACCCCCCCAAACCTCCACATACACTCCAAAGCTTCCATGTACACCCCAAAGCTCCACATACACTCCAAAGCTACCATGTACACCCCAAAGCTCCATGTACACCCCAAAGCTCCACGTACACTCCAAAGCTACCATGTACACCTCAAAGCTCCATGTACACCCCAAAGCTCCATGTACACCCCAAAGCTACCATGTACACCCCAAAGCTCCATGTACACCCCAAAGCTACCATGTACACCCCAAACCTCCACGTACACTCCAAAGCTACCATGTACACCTCAAAGCTCCATGTACACCCCAAAGCTCCATGTACACCCCAAACCTCCACGTACACTCCAAAGCTTCCATGTACACCCCAAAGCTCCATGTACACCCCAAACATCCCACATAAACTCCAAAGGCACCCTATGCACTCCAAGCCCCCACATCCACCCCAAAACCTCCACACACACCCTAGACCTTCATATACACCCCAAAGCTTCCATGTATACCCCAAGTCTTGACATAAACCCCAAATCTTGATATACACCCCAAAGCTTCCATGTACACCTCAAACCTCCACATACATCCCAAAGCCCCCATATACACCCCAAATGTCCACATACACCCCAATTTCCCCTCAAGGCCCCAGAAGGCAGAGCCACGGAGCCTTCTCCTGGCAGCCCAAGCAGCCGCTGCTGCCTCCAGTGCCAGGGCCTGTGGTGGGGTGTCCTCAGACTGTCCCCAAGGCCTGAGATATCCCCAAGATCCAAGCAGAGCCATGGAGAAGGGCAAATGTCCAGCCTGGCTGAGCTGAGCCCCCAGCCAGGAGCTCAGCAATTCCCAGGAGATCCCTTGACCTGTGGTACTCCCACAGGGACAGAGCTGCCATGGAGTGGGACAAGGACTCGGAGGGCTCCTGGCACACAGAGGGCTCTGCTGCTCCACAGAATCCTCCCTCCTCCTGCTGAAATCGGGATGCTCTGCTCCTCCAGAGGTCCTGGATGATCCACCCTCTCCCAGACCCGGGTCCTGAGGCCCACAGAGCCGGCAGTGCTGGGGAGTTCCCCCTCTCCCTGCTGGAAACCCCGGATTCCTGCTCAGCTCCTCAGCCTGGATGAGGCTGCCCCGTGCTAACCACACCAGCCTTTCCAAATCCAGAGCTCCTGCTGGAAACTCCCCCTTGGGATCAGCCCTGGGGGATCCCTCTGGCAAGGGAAGGGCTCGGGAAGCAATGGGATGGGGCTTTATGTCCCTTCAAGGGGGACAATGGCACCAGAGCCTCACCCACACCCTCTGCCACTGAGAGCAGCAAACACGTCAAGCCCACGCTGGGTCAGCTCTGCTTTGAATTCTCGGGATGGTTTCCTACAGGAGGGACAGAAAAACCCCACCCCGCTTGGCTGTGAAGGATCCAGCTCTGTAGCAGTGTTTGGATTGTACAGGAAATTTTACAAAGCTCAGCTGAAGGAAAGCCTTGCCTTGTACAGGGAGAGATAAAACTCCTCCGCGCTCACAAATGAATGTTCTCATCTGCTGTGCACAGCATTATCTTGCTCAAAGAGGGCAGAAAAGAAAGACAGGGAAAGGAAAAAAAGAAGAAAGTGAATGGAACGTTGGATGCTTTTCATTTCCCAACAATGTGCAGCAAACTGTGATTCCTATTCATTAAGAGGGAAGATTGACATTCATTAGAGTGAGCATTAAATTCCTCATTCTTCTTCTCCCCTCAAAATTAATCCACAGAGGGTCGTACCCAGCCGTTTCGATATTGAATTTCTAGGAACTACAGTGGGTTTTTTTCCAAATAAGCCAGGCAATTACACCAGGACACACTTCTCCCTGGAATGGGAATACAGGCGGTGCCATCTGAACCCTCTGCTGTTCCCTTTCCAGCTGCAGCTCCAATGTGCACCAGCAGCTCACGTTTGCTCCTGAAGGAATTTGGGAAGCAACAGCTCTGCCCCAGAGCTCAGGAGCTCAAAAATCCCAGAATCCCAGATTGGTTTGGATGGGATCTTAAAGCCCATCCAGTGCCACCCCCTGCCATGGGCAGGGACACCTTCCACCATCCCAGGGTGCTCCAAACCCTGTCCAACCTGGCCTTGGACACTGCCAGGGATCCAGGGGCAGCCACAGCTGCTCTGGGCACCCTGTGCCAGGGCCTCCCCACCCTCGCAGGGAACAATTCCTTCCCGATATCCCATCTATCCCTGCCCTCTGGCTGTTGAAATCCATTACAATCCATTCCCAAACCAGTCTGGGATTCTGTGACAGTGGTGCCTGGAAAGCTTTAGCACAGGTGCCCACAGAGGTGGGCGGGGGTGACCCCCTGGGACCCCCTTGCTGGGATAGGGACATGGCACTTGGTGTGCCACACAGCTGTGGGGAACAGCTGGGGACAGCCAGGGCAGCACAGCTGGAGAGGAACCTGTGAGTGCCTTCAGCACCCAGCCCCTGCTCCTTCAGACATCCAGACATCCCTGGAGACAGGGAAGCCTCGGACCAGACAGAGCCTTTTTACAAAAGCACAGCAATGTGGGTATTTCGCTATTTCCAGGCCACATTCCAAGGTCCACCCTCTGTCCTTAAGGAACAAACTCACAGCCACTGAACCTCCTTGCAAGGGACCAGGCAGCACCACGAGCTCCCCCAGGACAGGTTCAGGAGAGGGTGCAAGGACAAGAATGGGCATTGATGGACACAGGGGTTCCTGAGGGGAACAGCCAGCAGGGGACAGAGCAGTTTCCTGCCCCAGGGCAGGTGGAGAGAAGAGTCTGTTCTAGAAACCTCCTGTCTGGAGCTGCCAGGGCTCTCAGATGTTACCTGGGGATTGTTTAGATTTTGTCTCTGTGCCTGGCAAGGTCTCCTTTAGCCCTGCTGGTCCCTGAGCTCAGCACCAGACCCTTGTCCCACAGCAGGGACACAAACTGGGGGCACACAGGGAGCCTGGACAGGGAGCACTGCGCAAGGAGCTCCAAAATCACCTTATCGGGATCAGCCACCTCGTCAGGGACATCCAGGCCTCTGAGCCCACCAAGCAAGGAGAACAACTCCCTTCTTGCTCCTGAAGGAGCTACAGCACCAGTGCCAACTGGAATTGGGAGAGCTTGAGTAAAATCAGGATACTCCTTTGGCCCAGCATTCCAGGGACATAATCCCACCACAACTGGGGACCTGAACGTCCCACCCAGGCACCCACCTCCTTCTGGCAACTGTGGATTGGCCACACCTGCAGCTCAAACCCCTTTTAGGGAATGAGGAGTCCCCTTCACAGAGGTGAGCTTTAATCAGGAGATGTGGATATGGTGACAACTCTGTGTACCAGTGCTGGTTGCAGGAAAACTTGACCAGGAAGGGGTGTCCCACACCAGGGAGACACTTCTGGTCAAGGACCATACAAAGTCCAAAGCTGCCCCAGGGGTCAAGGCACGGATCCAGTCCTTGGGTCAGTTCAGATCCCAGTCAGCCAGTGAGGAGAGAAACATGGAATCATGGAATGGTTTGGGCAGGAAGGGACCCTTAAGTCCATCCCATTCCACCGCCTGCCATGGCAGGGACACCTTCCACTAGCCCAGGCTGCTCCAAGCCCCGTCCAACCCGGCCTTGGACACTGCCAGGGATCCAGGGGCAGCCACAGCTTCTCTGGACACCCTGTGCCAGGGTCTCCCCACCCTCTGAGTAAAGAATAAATCAGGCCTTGGCCATCCCCACCCAGCAACACAGCGTAAAGGTGCTCCTTAAAATGGTTTACATGAAAAGAGGGATAAACTTTGCTTACGTCTTTGGGATGAGGTTTTTCTCTCGGGCATTAAAAAGCTGACCTGGTTCTCACTGTTTCCTATGGATAGGCCCAGGAAAATCCTATGGATATCGCAGGCTATGCTCCAGCGAGTGCTGGGCAGGGAACGTTCCACACCCGCCACTGCTGTGAGCTGGAAACGCTCCAATCCCCACCTGCATTTGGGGCCGTTCCCCTTTGTGTAAATAATCCAACACCCTGCAGAGCCTGCCTGGCCTGGGCTGTCCCTGCTCTGGTACAGGGCCGCTTGTCCCCCTGGAGCCCGACTCAGGGTCCCCTGAGTGGCACCGCCGCTGGCCAGGCGCTCTCAGGTTGCACAGGAACGGAAACCCATCCCTGCCCTGCTCCCACCTTCCCCTCCCCACTGCCGGCACAAAGCCTGGGATGGTTTCCCAGCCCCCAGCAGCCCCAGGGTGGACTCAGCTGGTGCTGATAACACCAAGGTGCAATCCCAGCATGGGCCCTTCACTTCAGAGCTGGACTTGATGATCCTTGTGGGTCCCTTCCAGCTCAGAATATTCCATGATCTGGCAGATCCAAGGGTTCTGGAAGTTGCTTATGAACTGTGAGAGCAGCAGCTCTGCCATGTGGATCCTGCCCTACTCCCTTTGTTTCACTGCCTTGTTCCTGGGAGTGAGGACCAGCAGCATCCCCCACCTCTCACTGCTCCATGACTTCAGCCCCATCCTGTCCTGCATCCCTCTCCAGCACTCCCAGCCCTTCTGCCAGGGACTGCTGAATTTATTGGTTATTAATTAAGGAGGTTTGAATACACCTTGTGATGGATTTGTAATTGCTCTTATCTGACTGTACAGAACTGCAGCACACACAGCACAGCTCCGACCTTCTCCTAATTAGCAGCCAAAAACCAGGAGCACAGCAGATGCAGGGATCCACAGGGCCCCACGCTCCTCCCAGAGCCTCTGGAGGTGTGAGTGCAATCCCAAACAGCTCGGGCTGCTCAGAAGGGCACCTCCAAGGCATCTCTCATCGCTTCCAAACCCTTATTTACTCTCTACTGCTTCCCAAAACCCTTCTGGGAGCTGGGAAACGAATCTGTTCTCCTGTTGGAACCCACCACGTGGACCTCCTGCCTTGCTCATTTTGGGCTGCTTGTGAAGACACTTGCTCTGCTTTTCCAGGGTCCTGTTGGCCCAGAGCTGCCCATGCTGGTCCTGGAGGAGAGCCTTGGCCTGTCCTTGGAGAGCTCCTGCCCTGCTGACCCCAAGCATTTGTCCCACACAGAGACAGATCTGAAGTGGCAGCTGAAGTCACTCTGCAGAGGACACGGCACCAGGGCTGCCCACTCTGAGCTCTCCAGGTGTGCTCTGCCTGCCCAAAGCCCCAGCTGGAGCTGGCACAGCCCACAGGGAATCACAGAATCGTCTGGGTTGGAAAAAACCTCTGAGATTGTTGAGTCCGACCCCTAACCCAGCAGCACCACGTTCACCACTAACCCATGCCCCAGTGCCACATCCACACAGCTTTCTGAGCTTTTCCAGGCATGGGGACTCCACCACTGCCCTGGGCGGCTGTTCCTGACCACCCTTTCTATGCAGAAATTTCCCAATATCCAACCTGAGCCTCCCCCGGCACAGCTCGAGGCCGTTCCCTCTCCTCCTGTCCCTGTTCCCTGGGAGCAGAGCCCGACCCCCCCGGCTGCCCCCTCCTGTCAGGGAGTTGTGCAGAGCCAGAAGGTCCCCCCTGAGCCTCCTTTTCTCCAGGCTGAGCCCCTTTCCCAGCTCCCTCAGCCGCTCCTCAGTGGAATCATGGAATTATTCCATGAGAATGGTGGGAATGCTGTGGACATCAGCACATCCACCCTGGCAGGGGCTGCCAGAAGCCACAGAGCTGATGTGGCAGGAAAGGCTTTGCCCTGGGATGGTCCTGCAACCAGGGCAAAGCCCTCCAGGGGTGTTGATAAAGGCTTTGGTTATTCCGGTGCTGAAGTTCCTCTCCTTCCCGCAGTCACTCCTGCCCTCACTGCAATCACACCTTTCTTTGTCCCACAGGTGCCTCTCAGGAAACTCAACCCTTCATCTCAGTCTGGGCTGGGCTGGGGCAGTTCCATCAGCCACTGCCAGCTGTGATTCCCTTCCTCTCTCCACACAAACAGGGAGCTCCCTCCTGCTGCAGCAGCACCCTCTGGATCCATCCCTGGAGCACAGGAGCCTCCCCAGCATGGCACTGGCTCCCAAGCCTCTCCCAGCAGCAGGAGACGTGTCACTGCCCCCAGCCACGGGGACACGAGGGACACAACCCTCCCTCTGTCACTCAGGAGCTGGCTCCAGTCACCAGAATGTTCCTCCCGTCCCGTCCCTTCGCATCCCATCCCATCCCTGCTGACAGCCAGGGCAGGGCAGGGCAGCTCCCGGTGCTCCCAGAGCACTGAAGGCTCCCTGGAGGAGCCAGCTCCATGCTGGATCATCCGCAGGAACTGAGCACACACCACCGATGCTCATTCCCCCAATCCCAGGAGCAGGCGATCCCAGCTTGGTGCCCCCAGTGACATTTCCCAGGAAAAGAACAGCACAGTAAATTCAAAGGTTAAATTTGCATATTCCCTGTGCTGCTCCAAAGAGCCAGGCAGACATCCAGGAGGAACTGCTGCCAGCCTGGGGGCACGGGAGCACCAACAGCCTGTGCCAGCAGGGCTCAGGGACCTGTTCAGGTGGCACCAGGCACCTTCCTGGGCAAGTGGGAAAGGGGAAACGGCCTCAAGCTGCACCAAGGGAGGTTCAGGTTGGAAGTCAGGGGAAATTTCTCCACTGAAAGTGGTCAGGCCCAGGAACAGGCTGGAGTCACCATCCCTGGAGGAGTTCAAGAAAAGAGCAGACGTGGCACTTCACAATATGGTTTGGTGGCCATGGGGGTGTTGGTCAAAGGCTGGATTTGATGATCTTGGAGACCTTTCCCAGCCCTAATGATTCCATGATTCCATGACTCTCCACAGTGGCCTTTGGTTCTGGGAGGGAGCAAAGCAAAGGAGGGGACACAGTTGTGGCCCTGCCTCTGTAGAGCAGCCCAGGGCAGGGAGGGGGAAGCCACCATCACCTCCTTGTCCCCTTGTGAGGGACAGCATGGCTGCACCCTGGGAAGGGCCAGGGAGCCACCTCTGCATTTACTAACACAACATCTGCTTCCAACTGTGTCCCTGGGACTGCAGCACTCCAAGGAGGCCAGGGAGGCCACAGAAACCTCCCCAGCAGAGCTCCAAAGGCTGCAGACTCAGCACAACCCTCCCATTCAACATCTCTGGGAGAGGTTACAAACCCAAGTGAATGATCCATGAGTGAATCACCCAGCAGGGAAGGAAGGGTGGGAAGGGCTGGCTCTGGCTAAGCGAGGAGGGCTCTCTGGGACAAGACTCAGGCCCAGGGAGAGCCCCTTGGGCAGCTCATGTGGGTGGAGGTGCAGAGGGTCCCCTCAAGGGTGGGCATGGGACCCCCAGCTCAGCACCAGTCATGGAACCACAGGGTCACTGAGGTTGGAAAAGACCTCCAGGTTCACGGAGTCCATTCTTCAATCTTTTGGCACCACTACACTGTTAAAAGAGCATTCCAGATCCATCATTTCCTATCACCTTCTGCTTCCCAAGCCTTGGATGCTCCTCCAGGCATTTGTGGTATGCTCTGAGGGATCCCTGTTCCCGGTCTCACCTCCTTGGAAGCTCCTCTGGAACACAAACTGAGGTGGCAATGCTCGAGAGGGAGCAGGTTTGGGGATGCCCTGAGCCCAGAACTGTCACCTGAGGAGAAAACAGGGTCCCCAGAGGGGCAGAGGGCACCAGCTGCTGGTTTCGCAGGAGGAGCTGCTCTGGTGGGCACTGGTGGTGACCCCTGCTTGCATTCCCACAGGGAGCAGGGCTCTCTCCAAGCCCGGCCAGAGGTGGGAGAGCTGCAGGCTGGATGCTGGATGGTCTCCTGAAAATACAAACGTGTGGCCCTTGCTGCACCTGCCGTGGACTTGGAGCTCAGGAGGCCTCTCCTGCTCACAGAACACTTTCCTGTGCCATTTGTCACCACCCTGTCTCCTGTACACTGTCCCCTTTTTCCATCTCCCTTTGCAACTGCATCCCCTGTGAGCCCTGTCCATGCCAAACTCTCCGTGTGTCCTCAGCATTTTGGGTCTTTTGGGAGAGAAGAGGATAGAAGGAACCATAATTCTCCAAGGGAGAGGCACCAATTTACACCTACACCTTCCATTTCCTCCTCACCCAGGTTTTATCCCCCTTCGCGGAGAGGAGAAGGAGAAGGAGAAGGAGAAGGAGAAGGAGAAGGAGAAGGAGAAGGAGAAGGAGAAGGAGAAGGAGAAGCCTTTCACCAGCTCCAAGCCCATGAGCTCACACACTGCCCATGCAGTGCTGATCGCAGCCGAGATGCCTGGCAGAGCCTGTCCTTACCCTGTGTTCAGCACAACCATTTGTTTCATTGTTTTTGATCCATGTCCCTGTTTTTCCTGTCCCTCTTGGGTGACAAACAAGCTGTGGCCCATTCCCCTTCACAAACTGTGTGCTTCACATGCTGATTTTCACCCCTGTCCCATGGCAGATCAAGGGCAGCCCCTGGTGCAGCTGACCCCGTGCACAACTCCCTTGTCCTTTCCTGCTCCTAAAGCCACCCCGTAAGGCTCAGTGTGGGAACACTGATGTGAAAGCTCCTAAAAGCTCTGTGGGATGAGTCTGGGAGTGTTCCCCCCTGTGCTGGTGGGAGATGTGTGCAGTGGGGCTGTGCTGGCAGTGCTGCTCCCCCAGCTCCATGTGTGTGACAGTGTCACACACCCAGGCACGTCCCCACTCTGGTTTTGGCCTCACAGCCACGCCCAGCACCACGATCCATCCAGGGTCCCCACAAGGCTGTACTTGGCCTGGACAGGGGGCTGTGCCCATCCCCCGCTCCTTCCCAAGCACCAGGAGTCTGGGGAGGCAGGAGGGGCCGCTGGGGGTCACAGGAGCTGCTCTGGCAAGGCGGCCCCAAAGCTGACTCAGGGCTCTTTCCCAGGAGCTGTGGGGTGCCCTTGCCAACCCTGGTCACTCCTCTTCCTCTCTGACACTCCCAGCGAGGTTCTGGCTCCCATCACGGTGAGAGATCTCTGTGCCATTAAAGCCCTGTCTCCATTAACACTTCCCAGCTCTCCCGGTGCCAAGTGTTGGGCTCATTCCTTTGATTCACGGGATCTCTCTGGATTAGAGAGCGCAGACAAACACCAGCGCTGAGCAAGGAGGGCTCCCAGGGCTTTTTTAGCTGTAGTCCCTGGTTTAGAGCAGCCAGCCCTGTTCCTGCAGTGCCACAGGGCACCAGGTCACCCCAGCTCCTCCCCTGGGGACATTCAGCCCGAGCACGGGGGGGA
>VZTA01023094.1:190976-203774 GCA_013398855.1 Mohoua ochrocephala | reverse complement strand
GGGGGGGGGCTGCTGGCCCGTGGCCTGTGTGTGCCACTCACTAAAGCATTGTCCGGACCCCAGGGCTGGACCTCCCACCCCTCCCGGTGACCCCACTGCCAGCACAGCCCCACTGCACACATCTCCCACCAGCACAGGGGGGAACACTCCCAGACTCATCCCACAGAGCTTTTAGGAGCTTTCACATCAGTGTTCCCGCACTGAGCCTTACGGGGTGGCTTTAGGAGCAGGAAAGGACAAGGGAGTTGTGTTCGGATGGGCCACGGTGAAGGTTTAATTTTAGGAGGAGAGGAGCAAGTTAGAAACACTCAGAAACACAGGGGAAACCAACAGAGCCCCAACACTGCCAGAGGGTCCATCCCAGCTGCAGCGAGAGGAGGGATCAGAGTGCACAGCACCCAGGAGCTGCCTCAGCCAGCACCCTCTGCGTGTTTGCCAATGGAACAAACTCAAAAGGCAGGCGGGAATGTGTCAGAGGGCACATGCAGCACCAAAGCAGAGCCCATGCGGGGCAGGAAGTCCCAGGGATCCCAGCACAGCTCCTGCCAGTCCTGCAGCCGATCCATCAGGGCTCAATCCCAAAGCACTTCACCTAAAGCTGTGCAGGGAGCAGGGCTGGAGCAGGCACAGACTGAGCTGGGGGGTTCTCATGACAATAAAGCCAGGATCACAGAACCATGGAATGGTTTGGTTGGAAGGGACCTTGCAGCTCATCCAGTGCCACCTCTGCCACGGGCAGGGACACCTCCCACTATCCCAGGTTGCTCCAAGCACCGTCCAGCCTGGCCTTGGACACTGCCAGGGATCCAGGGGCAGCCACAGCTTCTCTGGGCACCCTGTGCCAGGGCCTCACCTCCCTCTGCACGAAGAACTTTGTACCATCCAATCTAAGCCTCTCTCAGTTTAAAACCATCCCCCTTGTCCTGTCACCATCCACTGGTGTAGGAATTTGCCAGGTGTCCCTGACGAGGGGCAGGCCCAACTCTGACACATGCACACCCCCCTGCCAAGGTGCCACCAGCCTGTGCACCCAGTGACACACATTTGGGTCCCTTCCCCACATGCATCTCCCAGTAGCAATGCCCCAGCCGCTGCCTCTCCCAGGGGAGAGCACATTCCCTGTCCAACTGATGGGGAAGAGCCAAGGGGCTTCTCCCCTGCCTTCCCTGTGCAGACTGCAGCCACAGGGACCTCTTCTCATGGAATCACAGAATCATGGAATCACAGAGCCACAGAACCATGGAATCATAGAACCACAGAGTCATAGAGCCACAGTCACAGAATCATGGAATCACAGAATGGTTTAGGTTGGAAGGTACCCAAAGACCAGCCCATTCCAATGCTCTTGCCATGGGCAGGGACACCTTCCCCTGTCCCAGCTGTCTCTCCATCCAAAGCACTCTGCACATGCCCCAGGTGTCCCCAGGTTAAGCTATTCCAAGCTCCCAGTAAATCCAAGGTCCCCAGGAAATGACCAAACTGTGTGTTCTGAGGCAGACTTTGTTCCTGCAGCCCAGCTGGCCACCCCAAAGCTCAAGATTAATTGTAAGCCTTGAGAAACTCCAGGAAAGCCAAAAATAAACACAGCAAAAGCAAAGCATTTCCCACTGAAAGCCACGGCCGAGGAAAGGCTCTCCTGGGCTGGCTCCTCCAAGGCAGCTCGGGGTCATTTATTGTGCCACTGGTACAAATGTCTCTCCTTGGCCGTGCTGCTCCCTTGGAGCTCCCTTCCAGCCTGGGAGAGAAGGGGACAGGGACTGGACACGATCCTGGGCCAGCAGCACCCTCAGCCCCTCACAGAGCCCTTTCCCAGGGCTTGGGGCACGCACCAGAGGGTGCAGCCTCAGGAAAACAGGAGTAGTGCTGGAATAGTGGGGATGATGTTTAAACAACCACCGTCTGATTCCCAGACCCCACATTGCCCTCAGCAGCAAAATTTGGGCCATGGTAGAAACTGGATCTTGGAAAAAGCCTGGGAGAAATGGCTCCTTGGGTTTGTGGGTGACATCAAACCCAAGGACGTCACCTTGGATGTCACCTGAAGATGAAGCCACAGCCCCTCAGCCAGGCTCTGCCTCCAAGCCCAGCTGAAGTCTCCTCTCACTTCACCCCCTGATGTCAGAAACTGAGGTTCAAACCTGACACATCAAGGCCTGCAGGAGCTGAGCCTGCTGCCCCAGGGAGGGCAGAATCCCTTTGCTTCCCACCCAGAAGGGCTAAAATCCATTTTGGGGCCTGAAATGGACCCAGCCAAGGGGGGGATTCAGCAGCTCTGCACAGAGTTGTGTAAATGTGGAGGAGCAGGGTGGGCTGAACGTGCAGCCCATGAACCCAGCCCGGGCAGCTGCCCCAGCCCTGGCAGTGTCCAAGGCCAGGCTGGACGGGGCTTGGAGCAGCCCGCGATAGCGGGAGGTGTCCCTGCCCGTGGCAGGGGTGGCACTGGATGGGCTTTAGGGTCCCTCCCAACCCAACCCATTCCATGTTCCTGTGATTCCTGAACTGCCCTGCCTGGCTGGCACACGGGCAGGGCACAGCAGCTCTGTGCCAGGAGGGTTCAGGTGGTGCCCTCCTGCCTGCTCACAGCTCCTAGCTGTGCCCTTGGTGACAGGGACAGGCAGGTGATGCTGCCTGCAGCAGTGACCCCCGAGCAGCACAGGGGCCCATCTTGGACCCTTGGCCCGGGGACATCGCTGTCCTGAGCCCAGGTCACAGCAGGCCCCAGCTGCTCCCACTGCTGCTGCTCCTGCTCCTGTCCCAGCCGTGGGTGGGGTGGATGCAGAGCAAGTCCAACACCTCCACGTCCCTCTCCCCATGGCCCAGCAGTGTCTCACCACCATCACTGGTGTCAGAGCCACCACTCAGAGCCACTGCCACCACCATCATTAACCCCCCTTCTTCAGGACACAGTAGGGGCAAATTGAGGGAGGGAGAGAAGTGCCTAGAGTTCATAAATCAACTTGTGCCGAAGAGCCAACCTCTGCACTTCAGTGTATGCTGGGCACGGCCCCAGAGTGCTCCCAGTACCCACCAGTGCCTCCCCTCCACTCGCTCCTGGCCATCCCAGCTCATTCCCCCACTCTCCCCAGCCCTGCTCACTGGGGCAGACCCTTGGGCAGGGTTCAGGGACTTGGCTGCTCTCAATTATCACCACTTTTGCCCAAACTGAGCCAAACCTTGACTGCTCAGGCATCCAGGAACAGGAAAAAGCAGTGCTAGAAATGCAGTTGGCACGAGGCACACAGGAGTCACTGAGGGGTTGTGTTTGGGGCTGGAATTCTCCAGGCAGGGAGCCTGGTTTAAGTACAGGCCTGAATTCAAACCAGGTGTGACAGGCAAAGGCAAACCTCAGCTGGTTCCATCTTTACCTGAGTTAAAGGTGAGTGGGGACAGAATTAAACAAATCAATTCAATTAAACCAGCAGGAAGTTGTGCCGGGGAGGCTCAGGCTGGAGATCAGGGAAAGGTTCTTCCCCCAGGGGGTGCTGGGCACTGCCCAGGCTCCCCAGGGAATGGGCACGGCCCTGAGGCTGCCAGAGCTCCAGGAGCGTTT
This sequence comes from Mohoua ochrocephala, assembly GCA_013398855.1. NCBI lineage: Eukaryota > Metazoa > Chordata > Aves > Passeriformes > Acanthizidae > Mohoua > Mohoua ochrocephala. Next base: position 200,224 of record VZTA01023094.1, on the reverse strand, counting down.
GGACACCGCTCCCAGGGATGCCCAGGCTGGGATTGTTGGGTGTCTGTGCAGGGCCAGGAGCTGGGCTGGATGATCCCTGTGGGTCCTTCCAGCTCAGGATATTCTGTGATTCTATGAAAGCTGTGACAGCAGTGGACCCAAGCAAGTGTCCTTCATGTTGGCAATGTCCTCACGGAAGTCCCAGCCCTGCAGGTGACAGGAAAGCCAGAGGAGCTGTCCCAGCTGAACTTTGAGGAAGAAGCTCCCAAATCTCTTTTAGCCCTGGGACACTGAAGGCTCCTGCAGCCCCCAGGAGCCATTTCCAAAGCAATTCCTGTCCGAGTCAGCCCACAGCTGGATGTGCAGATGTTCAGGGCTGCAGATCCTCAGCAGTGCAGGGCACCAGCAGGGAATGCCACACTCCCGGAAACCCAGGGCATCCCTGTGCTAGCACTGAGTGCTCTACTCCTGATAGCAAAAGGGGCCTGGAAAAACAGGAGGGGAAGGAAAGCTGTTTGGAAACTGCTGCTTCCTGCTGAGCTGGCCAGGGGGACAGAGCCAGAGAGCTCCACTTCACCCGGGCAAACAGCTCCAAAGTGCCTCCAGCCCAGGGCAGAGATGTTCTGAGCAGCAAACACCAGCCTGCAGCACATTCCCCACCTGACAGGACGGGATGCTGTCAAATTGAGGGAACATTCCCGGCACATGGATTGCGATCCGAAGGGAAAGGGACAGACAGCCCTCTAGTGTAAAGCCAATGCTAACCGTGTTTGCACGGCCATGGAGAGCATTCATCAGGGCCAGGTCCATGAGGATGTGTGCTTGGGAAGGAACCTGGGCACGGGGAGAGGGATTTGCTCCCACCCCAGCTCCCACTGCTCCTGAAAACATGCCAGTGCCACAGGGATGTGCAATTCCAGAATCCCAGACTGGTTTGGGCCCATCCAGTGCCAGCCCTGCCATGGGCAGGGACACCTCCCCCTATCCCAGGCTGCTCCAAGCCCCATCCAGCCTGGCCTTGGACACTGCCAGGGATCCAGGGGCAGCCACAGCTTCTCTGGGCACCCTGTGCCAGGGCCTCCCCACCCTCGCAGGGAACAATTCCTTCCCAATATCCCATCCATCCCTGCCCTCTGCCAGTGGGAAGCCATTCCCTGTGTCCTGTCCCTCCAGGTCCTTGTAGTGCAAGTCCTACAGGTCCCGCTGGCTTCCAAGTGACCATTTCTCTCTGCAGAAACAAATCCCACGGTCCCAAACTCTGGATTTGCTCTTAGGCTTTCCAAAGACCCCTCTAGTCAGGAGAGGGTGTGGAGCCCTCCCAAAGGGCTTCTGAGAGCCCAACTTCCCCAGCAGCTCATGGCACATCCCTGACACAGTCCCCATGGGAGCAGGGAAAGCTGAATTTGGGGCCTCCAAAGATATTTTTCTTTCCTCTCCCTCCCCTCTGCTGAAGAGTCGGGCTGAGTTCCCACCTCCTGGTGCACGTGGCTGTGTTGTGCACAGGGATTATTGTCCGTAGCTCCCACCATCACGCACAGCCTTAAGAAAGATGCACAATTAAAATCAATATTTAAAGGCATCCAACAAGCAGAGGCAAATTTGAACAGTCCCACAATTCACTGTGACATAACAACCAGGGTGCAGGGCTGAGCACTGAGCTGCAGCGCCGAGAGCGCACTTCTGCCCACGGTCTTCAAAATTTAATGAAAACACACCAGTTTTAAACACTTCCCCAAATCCAGCTCGCAAAATCTGTCACTTTGATGTGAATGGTCCCAGTCTCAGACTAATCAGTCACTTTTACTTCCTCTTTAGTAGCTAAAGACGCAAATGAACTCCCAGCAAACCGCACAGCTCCGGGAGGAGAATTTAGCAGCCAGATGGTTCTTGCAAAAGATTGGTTTTTAACAAAAAAATAAAAGTGAGCCCGTTTCCCCCATGAGCAGCTCACGGGAGATGAGGTGACACATCACATGTCACTGCGGAGTGTGGCATTAGAGCATCACTTCTGCCACAGAAATGCCCCTTCCTAAAGCCCCGTGTAAATCAGAATTATCGCTGATAACGGATCAATTAGTGCAAGGCACTGTAATTATCCCTTGCACTCAGGGAAGAAAGGGAAGCGTCACACTGGAATGCAAACATCCCTTTGTTTCCAGAGCAAGGCGCAGCACGGAGAGAGAAAACAAAGCACAGAGTGCTGGAAAGGCACGAGGATTCTCAGAGCCATCGGAGGGAATGTGTCCAGCTCCCATGGGATAAAGAAAAGCTGGGATGGGCTGGAAACTCCCATCCAGGCAGTGAACCTCCCTCTCTACTGCTGCATCCCTTTGCTTTCTCCGGACTGTTCCCACCTCCGTGTGGAATTGCAGCTGGGGATGGAGATCAGAGCACAGCTGACAATAAAGACTCTCCAGACCTCCATGGATCAAGGACAGAAGTGCTGGACAAGGAAGTTTCTGTGAGTCAGCTCCAGGAGTGAACGGCAAAACAAACACCATGGGGCAAAAGGGTTTGGATCCCCTCAGGATGCAGATCCTGGAAGGAAGGAGTCCATGTCCAGTGCTTGTCCTTGGCTGTCTGGGCTGGAACTGGGGCAGCAGCGCAGGGAACAAATCCCATTCCACAGGTGGTTTGGAGATCTGCGGAGTGGGAACCCTGCACTCCTTCAGATGTTTCTGACCCGCTGCTAAATAACTCCTCAGCACTATAAAGAGAGAAATCATGTGCTGGGCACCCAAATGTCAGAGCTTTTTGAATGTCTGGGTGAAAAGGGACAGGATTAAGAAGTAATATTGTCATGAATGGGACAGGAAGTGCAGGAAGTTCTGCTCCTGGGGCTTCAGCCCCTTCCCCAGCTCCGTTCCCTTCCCTGGACACGCTCCAGCAGGTCCCTCTTGTCAGGAGGGTCCCAGAGCTGCCCCAGCACTGGAGGTGCCCCAGCAGTGCCAGCACAGGGGACGGGCACTGCCCTGGCCCTGCTGCCGCCCCAGGGCTGGCACAGCCCAGGATGGCCAGGGATGACCAGAAGCCTATAGAATGTCATAGAACCAGAGAGCTACAGAGTCCCAGACTGGTTTGGGTGGGAAGAGACCTTAAAGCTCATCCAGTGCCATCCCTGCCATGGGCAGGGACACCTTCCACTGTCCCAGGCTGCTCCAAGCCCCCTCCAACCTGGCCTTGGACACTGCCAGGGATCCAGGGGCAGCCACAGCTGCTCTGTGCCAGGGCCTCCCCACCCTCGCAGGGAACAATTCCTTCCTAATGTATGTCCTAGTATGTCCTACAGGGTCAGGCAGAGGGAATTATGATGGTTGATCTGGCAAAGAGAAGGTGAAGGGAGATTTAGTTCCAGCCTCCAGCTACTCCAAGGCAGTTGAAAGGATGGCAGAGCCAAGCACATCTTTGTGTGGCCAGGTGACATAGCAAGGAGCCATGACCAAGAACTACAGCTTGGGAGGTTCAGTTCAGACATCAGGAAAAGCTTTTTAATCAGCTCCAGTACTGGGAAAGGCCAGCAAGGCTCCATCAGTGGAGGTTTCCAAAGCTTGGATAGAGACCTGAGCTGAGGTGCAACAGCCCTGTTCTGGACCCTCCCACCAGCACCTCCGGGATTCTGGGATTTGGCCAGGTCTGTGTGTCCTCAGAGAGGTCCCTGCCCCTGCAGGGTGTCAGGAAAGGCTTCCAGCACAGGGTGCATCTGAGGACTCCAGAGCTCCAGGGAAGCTCTGCTTTAATTACCATCGATGTGGGACACCAGGCTGGGGCGGCTGGAACCAGGCCACACAAAATGTGCCCAGGGGCTTTGTCCCCAGGAGCAGCCAGTGAAGCAAACACAGGCACAGGACAACATCTGCAAGGGTCTGCTGCTATCCTGAGTGTCCCTGCCACGGTCCCTGGCTGTGACCCCTCTTCGATACCTCCCCAGCACCTGCTCCGAACTCACAGGGACCCAGCACCATGTTCACCATTGCTCCTGCCCCAGCCCTGCCGCACCCAGGGACAGACCCAGGTACCCCCACCTCGCCAAAGGGACATGGGCCACCCATGGTGCTGAGCCAGGCCAGGTGACAAAGGGCTTGGGCTGTCTCTGCCAGAGAGGTCATGGAGCTGTGGAGAATAACAGGGTATCTCTATCCTCGGGAAGATATCCATCCTCGGGAAGATATCCATCCTTGGGAAGACATCGATCCTCGGGAAGACATCCATCCTCGGGAAGACATCCATCCTCGGGAAGACATCCACCCTTGGGAAGACATCCATCCTTGGGAAGATATCCATGCTGGACAGGACAAGCCCCTGAGCAACCAGACCTGGCTTTGAAATCAGCTGTGCTTTGAGCAAGAGGTTCTTTAGATACCTCCAGAGGTACTCCAGGTGTATCCAGGTGATTCCTCCAAAATATTCCAAGATTTCATTAAAGCAAATATTCTGAGCCCTGCCTTGCCTGACCCATGCAGACAGGACCCAACACTGACCCACTTGAGAGTCATCAGGGTGATGCCTCAAACTACTGAGCCCTCCAGAAACTGAACTAAAAATCCCAGCACTGGAGTGTTTGTGTTTTCCTGTTTCCAGCCTCCTTGATGCTTTGCATGTGCTTGCGGAGGGTTTCTGCTTTCCTTGACAACCAGGGAGGATTCAAAATAAAACTCAAGCACTTTTCTAATCCCCTGGTTCTAGGAGAGGGACAATAAATGCTGTAAAATCTGCTCGTGCTGTTGATCAGCTCCAGTGTGAAGGCTGGGAGCAAGGTGGGCCAGCCCAGAGACACAAACCTGCTGTGGATGCAGCAACACCCCTCAGAAGATCATCAGTCTTGTCACCTGACACTGTGCCGCTGCTAAAGAGGTGATCAGTGACTGCTCAGAACGCCACATTTCAGCTCTGGGCTGAATTTAAGCATATCCTGGGTCCCCTGGGAGATAACTCAGCACCACTCTCCAAGGGACAGAGCTGGAAAAGCTGAGAGTACATCGCAGAAAGGCCCATTGACCTGGTCAAGGATACAAAGAAGGCAGAAGCGGGGCCAAGACCAGACTCCAGAGGCCTTCTAGGAGCACTCTAAAAGCAAAGCAAGCATGGCCAGAGTCTGTGCCACACCACGAGATGTGCTTTGCCCACACAGGCAGGGCCTGGCCATGAGCTGCACACAGCCCAAGGGGAACACCCGTGTCACCTGGTGCCACTGCCCTGAGCCCACACATCCCCTCTGAACACCACACAAAGGGTAACCAGCCACTCCAACCTCCCATTCCTGTGTTGTCCCAGCAGCCTCAGTCAGACACAGCCCAGGCTGAGGTGAGTTTGCATATTTGAGCAAACTCTGTACGAATTCCTTTGGCATCTCTGCACGAGCATGGCAGGATCCACCCTCGGCCTCTTTTAGCTGATTAAGACTTTTCGGTACAATTGTCCCCCTTTCCCTCAGCCTCTGGAAACCTCCAGGAGTTGCAACCACAGCAGGAAAGGGCTGGGCTTTGTGTGTCACCAGCCTCACTCCTCCCTCCCACACCTCTGTGTGTCTGTGATGGAGAAGCCCTGACACCCTGCTACTCACAAATCCCAGATGGATCCATCCGGCTCCGGGACACAGCACAGAGTGGCCAGGAGGCACAAGCCCTCCCAGAAACTCCCAGCCCTCCCAAGCCCCACGCTGAGATGCTGCCTCGCCCAGCCCCTCTGTGCAGTGGTGCAGGATACTCCTGTTCCACTGGGGCTGTGCCTCCTGCATAAAGAGAAAACCTCTTTAGGAACATCAAAAGAGGCGCATGGCACTCGGAGATTTGTCTTAATGAAGGTGACAGCAGCAGCGAGCATTGCAAATCCAACGGGAAGAGGACGCACACCTAATCAGACCGGCTCCTTTCTTGTCCCTGCCGGGTGAATCCCGGGGCTGCACTCCAGCCCTTCTAGCGGGATGGGCTCCCAGCACGGCGGGGCTGAGCCGCCTGAGCCACGGCACAGCAGCCGAGGGCAGGCTCAGAGCAGAGATTAGAGCTCAGCTCTGTGCAATCTTCCTTGTCCTGCTTTGTGTCGAGGCTCTGGCTCAGGCAATTTTCCCTCTCCTTCCGCACGGCTCGGGAGGATGGGAAGGGAAGGAGGCCCAGCCCTTCCCAGGGCAGGCCCCAGTGCCCTCAGCCAGCAGCCCTGTGCATGCAGGAGTGCAGCAGCCTCGGAGCATCCTTCCCTTCCCTGCCCCCAGCTCACAGGCTCCTCGCTGCTTCCGAGACCAAAAATGTGGAAAATTCGCATCTGTGCTGCTGGATTTTGTGGATTTTGGTTATTCCTCTGGAAGGCTCAATGGCCAAAGTCGTTGTTGGGGTCAGAAGAAGATTACACAGCACAGGGCCCGTGTCAGCAGCCACAGACTGGCACAAGGAATGTGGGATCTCAGCTGTGCACCCCCGTGTCCCTTGCCAGCTTCCAGCTCCACAGGAAGAGTGGATGGAGCAACAACCATTCCCCTGCCCTCTCATTCCAGGCCCCTGGAGCAGGGCAGGGAGCAGGGGAGAGCAGAGGGAGACACGCTGTGCAACAAACTGTCCCCTTGCTGCTTCCCACCAGTGACTCCCGCTCCTTCCCACTCCTTTATGGACACAACAGGCTCCCAGGAGGTTTTCCCAAGCCAAGCCTGGAGCTCCTGAGCTCGGGATGGAGGGAATTAACGAGGGGGCCCGGCTGGTTCAGCTCCCAGTGCTGGTGGAGCTCAGCACGTGCTGCCCACAGCCCTCAGCACTTTCTCACTGCTTCTCATTAACTCCTCCTCTGGCCCAGCTTTGTCTGGGAAAACATCCCAGATCCAGCAGGGAACGACGACGTCTGCACCAGTTCAATGCCCAGGCACCGAGTGGTGCAACAGCAGCTCCACCTTTTTGCCCTAAAACTCCTCTTTAAGCACATTCCTCTTTAGAAAACCTCTCCAAACACAGCCTCTGATGGGCCCATGGAATACAGGTCTGAGGTCTGGGCCGCCTGCTGGGAAAGGGGGGACAAAGCCCAGAAAATGCAGTGGCCTCTCGATAAAAAATTTACATTATAAAGACAGGAAATACAGAATAATGCAATGAATGGTTTTTTCTCTCAAGAGGAAAAAAAAGAGCTGCTCTCGTATCGGTGATGTTGATATAGGTTCTCATATTACAGGGATTTGTATTCGGGTTTAAAAAAAATGAATAAGCATAGAAAGCCCTTTTTCAGTAAAAATGAATTGTGTTAATACGGCAGCAAGTGCTGAGAACAGGGAAAGCTCTGCCTGTCCAACTGCCCCTGGTGGCTATTTCTGGCTTACAAGGCACTTGAAGCATCCTGGCAGCCCACAGTGGGAAATGTAGTCCAGATCCAGCAGGATGGACACTCAGCTAAACAGAATCTCCCAGGTTCATAAGGACTTTCCAGCCAGACCTGCCAGCAAGCCAGGCTCCCCAGCCTCTCACAGGAGCAATTCATAAACTGCAGCAAAAAAGCAAATAATTCAACCCCAAACCCCTCCAAGCCTTGTTCTATAAATAAAGCCGTTGTAACACAGTTTTTATATTTCATTATCCTCTGTGTTGTTCCACACGTTGCTGGCGGCAGCCGGGAATGTCACTGTGTGGGGAGAGCAGTGCTGCAGCATCGGGGATGGGAGCAGAGGGGATCGGGGTGTCCGTACCACACCCAGCACCTGGACGCTGCTCCGCCAGCACCGCCAGCCCCACGGGTGACAAAGAGCCCCCGGCACAGCCTGGCACAGGCGAGCTGAGCACAGGCACGGAGCCGCCGGGCTCAGACCGATGGTAACCCCTGCGCCCGGCAAATGGAGGCTCGGATATCAGAATCCCCCCAGGGCCCGGGGAGAAGCTGGCACAGGAGCCTGCTCCCAAGGTGTTCCCCAAACAGGAATAAATTTGCCATTTCACGTTTCAGATCGACACAAAGCCTCTCAAGGAGGCGGTGTGCGGTGTGGATCACAGCTTGGATGTGTCCTTTGATCGTCACAAATAAATCAGCCAGAGTGCCCTCCAAAATAGAAAGGAAAAGAGAATTTTATCTGTGTCGCTGACGGGAACGGGAAGCAAGCTGGAGACGGCACAGCCGGGAACAGAGTCCGTGCAGCCAGAGGCTCCGCATGCCCAAATCTCCCCTGCCCAGCAGCCCGGCCAGCCCTGGAGCTCCCACGATGGGCTGATCTCTCCAGTTAAAAACTGCAATCCGTGGGCTGGGTTCCCAGCAAACACACCTGGGGTGGCACTCGCTTCTCCGAGCGGGCTGAGCCCTCAGCCTGGCCGCGAGTGTCCCTCCCGAGCTGGGGTCGCATCCCGGTCCCCCCGCAGCCTCCGCAAGCGGCCAAGGCGCGGCCGGACCGGGGGACGCCGAGAGCCGCCGCAGCCCCCGGCCCCTGTGCCAGCCCTGCCCCAGCCCCAGCCCGCACACCAGGAGCCGAGAAGCAAAGATTATCGCCAAAGTCCCTGGAAAAGGGCTGGTTCAGGCAGAGCTCCGGCTGTGCCAGGCTGAATGCTCCGCGCCTCTCCCGCGGCGCAGCGAGCGGAAAGGGGGTCCAGCCCCTGCACCCCCCGCTCTTCCCAGCCTCTGGCTCCCGGGCACGAAGCGGAGGGACCCTGAGGGGGGGCTCTGCGGGAAGCCCCCACCGCACCCTGAGACACGCTGTCCCTGCGGGGCGCCCGGACTCTCCGCCAACTTCCCCGTCCAAAGGCACCGCGAGCGGGACGGGCTCGGGCAGCGGGGCCGGAGCTCCCCCGGCGGCCGGGCTGGGAGCAGGGGAAGCGGAGCTGCCCCATCCTCTCTGCGCCCGTCCCGGTCCCGTCTGCCGTGGGATGCGGGCTGGGGATCCGCTTCCCCCGGAGGCACCAACTTCGCCCGGTCACCCCAAGGCCGAGCTGAGCCAAGCTGTGGCTGGGCGGCGGCTGGAGGGGGCTCAGCCCGCTGCTCCCCTTCCATCCCGCTGCTCCCCTTCCATCCCTCTGTCCTCCTTCCCTCGCTCTGTCCTCCTTCCATCCTTCTGTCCTCCTTCCATCACGCTGCTCCCTTTCCGCCCCGCTGTCCTCCTTCCATCCCGCTGCCGTGCTCCGCGGCTGAAGCCGAGCCGTGCCCGGTGCTCGCTCCCCCTCCGGCCTCGCCTCCGCTCCGCTCCCGCAGCCGCGGCGCTCCCGCTCCCCCCGCGCCTTCTCCGCCGCCTCTCCCGGCCCCAGCGCCCGCTCCCGGCCCGGCCTTCGGCCCCTCTTCCCCTCGTGGGACCTTGGCCGCTCCCGAAGATGCCACGGGGAAAA